>OZ025241.1:100320350-100946311 GCA_964019155.1 Osedax fenrisi | reverse complement strand
ATATATTGTTTTAGCTTTAATTGTAGACCTTATCTATAATATATAATTGTTTTTCACATATATGATATATATATATATATATATATATATATATATATGTGAAAAACAATTATATATTATCGCATTATAAAATAATATAAATAATAACTTCATAGATACTACATAGATAAGGTCTACAATTAAAGCTAAAACAATATATATGTATATAAATATAGCTATATAGCACATGTGATAATAATTATAATATTATAATAACAAAAATATAAAGTTTGATATATTATATTTTTATCTATTTAAAAGTAAGAATATATATATATATATATATATATATATATATATATATTCTGTACACGTGTCTCATTAACATAATGCGTAATATAGATAGATAAATAGATGATTTATTTATACACAAATATAACAAAGATATTGTGTTTTATTTGTGTTTTAGCAAATAATAATATATAAATAAATAAACGACAAAATAAAATATAAGTACAAAAATAGGATTATTAGCTTAATAAATGTGAAAAAATAAAATATACCAACATTAAAAATGACCAATAATAAAATCTTTTACTTTAATTTTGAAACGGTATATGGGTGTCACAAGTCTTAGATCTCGAGCTAGACTATTCCTGTCGAATGCCGAAAAGATCTCTTGTCATATTTAGCCAGCCTGAACTTATGGTAATGAAGTATTTTTATATACGATCAGTATGTGGGTGTACATCGGGTATAATGTTTAGAATACACTCCGTATTATATCAATTATTACAATAATATAATATAATGTATACATCATATAACGATATGTATTGTATACTAACAAGTATATACTAAAAAACAAGATAAATTGATAATTAATAATATTTATAATAATTTTTAAATACATGATTTTCGGAATAATTATTTCTCGCTATTAGCGTGAATTCGAAATAACCATTACATTTTAATAATACATATTTTATCATACGATTTGTATTACTGTATATCGATGTATATAATATTATTCTTTTATTTTTATTATAGTATATTCAACATTTTAAAACACAAGATATATAAACTAGAGTTACCTTGGATCGAATTGTGGAAATATCTATTATTAGTGTTTGACTACTCCACAAGCCATAGAGTTAAGCTAAATATATATAAATATATATATATATATATATATATATATATATATATATATATATATATAATAAGTTGATATTATAGCTCAATCTATTATTGATTCAAAATGTCTTATAACGGCAATTACAGAAACCTGGCTGACTGATAAAGACACTGCTCTATCATCACAACTAATACCTCAAGGGTATAATATAACTATTGCTAATAGATCTATTCCTTGTCGTGGTGGTGGTCTTGCATTAATTTACTCATCTAAATTGAAACTTGTCTCCACTACCATTCCGTCTTTCTCATCGTGTGAAATGATGATCTGCAATCTTAGGTTTCCATCTTCTTGTACAATATATTTTGTTCTAATTTACCGTCCTCCTTCTTCTAGTATCACTGAATTTTTAGTTGATCTAACATCTATTTTTGAATCGATCTCTTCAGATAACACTATAATTCTTGGCGATTTTAACATACAATATAATAGATCTTATCCTGCTGCATCATCTTTAAAAAGTTTGATCAATGAGTTCTCTCTCACGCAACATATACTTTTTCCCACTAATACGAATGGTAATTGCATTGATCTAGTTATATCACCATCTTCATCTGACATTGTTTCATCTCCTTCTCAAAGTTTTCTAATTTCTGATCACTTTGTAGTTACGTTTGAGTTGATATTACCACCATCTACCTCTCCCCGACCAGAGCGTTCTTTTAGGAAGATATCTGCTATTAACATTCCTTCATTTGTAAATTCTATATTTTCACGACTTGATAATCCTCAGTCGTTGCTCGTAGTTGACTCTCTTTACGACAATTTTAATGCTGCTATCTCAAATTCTCTTGAAATATTTGCTCCTGTCATTAAATCCATTAATCGATCATTTTCCAAATCACCTTGGTTTAACAATGAACTAGTAAACCTACGTCGAACACTTAGAAAACTCCAAAATAGATATCAAGTATCTAACCTTGAATCTGATCTTAAATCTTTCAAAGTATGCCGTTCACTCTATAGGACTAAACTTATCACATTAAAATCCTCCTACTTTACTGATAAGTTAAATAACTTTGGTATGTCTTCCAAACAAGCATTTCAACTTTCATTTAAATTAATCGGTCGAGATCAGAATAGACGTCTTCCTGACCATTCTGACTCCTATCTGTGCACTGCTTTTTCCAATTTCTTTCAACGAAAGATATCTAATGTTATCGATTCTCTCCCAAGATTTGATGTTGCACTATTTGATGTTACTTTCATTACCTCTTCAAATCATTGGTCTTGTTTTACCCTTCCATCTCAGGCATTTGTTCTTTCATTAGTGACTTCCCTCAAATCTCACTCCCCTTTAGATCCTGTTCCATTGGTCTTACTTCGTTCCATTTCTCCCTATATAATTGGTTTGATTACTAATATTATCAATGTATCTCTTATTACTTCTACTGTTCCACAATCGATGAAACACTCGTATATTACCCCACTACTTAAAAAACCGACTTTAGATCACTCAAATTTGACTAACTATAGACCAATATCCCAACTCTCGTCAATATCAAAGACTTTAGAACGAGTTGTTTCAACCCAGTTAATACATTATATAACTACAAACAATATTGCTGATTGTTTTCAAAGTGCTTATCTCCCACACCGCAGCACAGAAACTTCCCTCAACCTTATTTTCAGTGACATTCTTTTATCTCTTGACACCAAATGCCCATGTTATCTTTTTCTACTAGATTTATCGTGCGATTATTTATACCACTATTATTTAGGGGGTCGGTAATAGGAGAAGGGGGTCGGTATTAGGCACATTCATCGGATTACCGTATATATAATATATTTAATATTGAATAAGTTATTACAAATAATCATTTATGGGTCGGTAATAGGGGACTTTCCCCTACTAATAATAATGTTATATGAATATATATATATATATCGAAGTATACCGTGTAATAAAACATACACTATATTACAGCAAGTGACTACGACAGATGTGAGTTACACGGAAACCACCGCCGTAGCCATTCATATCATCACGATTATGACGTGTTCGCTGCATCCGATACCCTCAGCCTATTCCACAAGTACAATGTACCTAGGGTTTCGAATCCGAAATCACTATCGCGCTGCTGCGCTATTCGCGTACGTCGATGTATCCATGGCAACCTACACGAAGCTATTGCTGAACTACAGCTGCCTAGGTCGCTAAGAGATTTACTGGTCGCAGTATCCATATGGGACGTACAATATTAGAAAGACACGTAATAAACTTACTTATAACTTAACGAAGTGTTTACTCGACTCCCTTGTATTCAGTAGACTTCGTTATTGTTGCTCATTATATACTACTCTCCCACTTTATTTAATGCACATATTTGAAAATATTCAACGTCGTGCGGTTAGAATACTGTACAAGCTCAAACGTCGTATGGATGTTTCGATTACATCTCTGATGATTTCTCTTGGTTGGCTTCCGTTTCATTCTCAATGCAAGTTTCGTCTCCTGTGCATAACGCAAAGAGCCATTTACCGATCTATTCCCGAATATCTCGCTACGTTAATATCAATTCGTTCCGACTCCCGACCTCGCCGCTCTGGATCCACAATGGTTCTACACCAACCAATTACTTCTACGAGATTTGCTGAAGCAGCATTTGCTGTTGCAGCACCAAAATATTGGAACTTGTTACCAACTGATATACGTATAACTAAATCTGAGTCATTATTTAAACGTAAATTATATAAATATTTTCTTTATTTGTAATTCCATTTAATATCATTGTTCTCGTTATTATGTATTGTTCTAGTTTTCGTTCTTTACTATTATTTTTTGTTTATTTTTATTTTATTATATATGACGCCGATAAACATATAATGTTTTGTTAGTCAATAAACTATTTAATAATAATAATAATAATAATATATATATATATAAATATATATATATATATATATATATATATATATATATATATATATATATATATATATATATATATATATATATATATATATATATATAATATATACAGTCAAAGATCGATAACTCAACATTGACGGGACGGAGTTTTCATGTTGAGTTAGCGAGTATGTTGAGTTATCGGATGTATACATTAATGACTTAATTAATGTTTTGTTCACATAAATGCATTCAAAATAGTATTCGTATGATAATATAATAATTGTAATTGTATTTTTACGTTTATATATTTATATCCATATATTATTAAATAAAACCATGTTGAATAATGTATGTTGAATTATATTTGTTGAGCAATGTAGTTTTACATGTAAAAGATACGAATCCAACAACATATGTTTATGATATTTTGATTTTTCATAAATGTTGAGTTATCGGATGTATATTTACATGTAATGTATAGGCTAGGATTATAAAAACGATGTTGAGTTATATGTATGTTGAGTTATATTTTTTGAGTAATAGGGTTTTTGTTAACATGTAAAAGATACGAATCCAACCAAATATTGTTTGGATGTTGAGTTATCGGCAATGTTGAGTTATTGGCATGTTGAGTTACCGAGCTTCTACTATATATATATATATATATATATCGAGAGTTAACTTAGGGGAAGTTGAATTAAAGAGTATTAATTAAGACCAGTAAAAGTAATATTATTCATACTATTGTTTCATTTCTACATTGTGTTTTATAATATTCCAATATATTAGAAGGTATGGAGTATATATTAATTAATTATATAACCTCTTTAAGTAGACTATAACTTTAACCTATATTAGTTAGTTCTTACCTGCAATATGTTAATAGACATATATAGTTAGTATTTTCAAAAGTAAACGTTATGATAGATTAATAAGTATTAGTAATAAAAATGCGATAAAATTCAATAATATTAATAAATCATTGATAAATTTAAATTGGGTTATAGATAGATAGAATGTTTATTTAGACAATTAAATAAATCATAAATGATTTCTCAAAAGTGTATATAATAGAGTTATCTTTGATATCATAATTAAATTCGACATAATATGTATTACACTATAATTACCTTACCTTACCAGGTCGAGATTGCTCGGTAGTCCATGACATACTTCTTCAAACCTTCTATATCATTCATCGCCGTCTTTATTTCATCTATCGTTAGCAGATCGGTATCATCATGCAGTTGATCTATGTATGTCTTCGATGGGCGTCCACGCGAACGGTTACCATGCTGTGGTTGCCAGCGTACCAGGTCGCTCGCTACTTCATCTTTGCTTCTCCAGCAGTGACCAGCGAACCTCAACCTTTGCATGCGTATAGATTTACTAATTTTTGGAATATTGCCATATAATTGCTCATTTGTTAGATGATCTCGCCAGGACTTATTTGTTACGGCTCGGAGCATGCGTGTGTATGTTCCATCAATCTTTTTTTCTAACGATGCTGTTAGAGTCCAGGTTACAGAACCGTAAACGAGCACTGATTCGACTGCAGCTCTGAAAAATTGTCTTTTAAGATTTGTACTTAGTTTTGATTTCCAGATTGTATTCATACTATTTAATGCTGCCCAGGCTTTAGCAATCCTTATATTAACATCTCTTTTAGTTGATCTAATATAGCTTCCTAGATATTTAAAATCTTCTACTTCATTTATTATACTTCCACAGATACTTTTCATTTGCATGTTGTTATTCTGATTGATATTGATATATTCAGTTTTGTCACTGTTAATGCAAAGTCCAATTTCTTTGGCGGCTGATTCTATTTTCAGTAATAATATATTAGCATCTTTCAGAGTATTACTTGTTACATCGATATCATCAGCGTAGTCCGTATCGGTAATTTGTTCAGCTGGATATCTTCTACTCTTTCTCTCTGTTATAGTAAAACCTATCTCTCGATTATTATCCAATGACGTCTTCAGAATATAATCGATACAGATTATAAAGAGGAACGGCGCAAGTGTATCACCCTATAAGACTCCAGTTGTGATTTCAAAGTAAGGTGTATCTCCATCTGGTGAGCGAACCATTGAACGAGTATTCTTGTAGAGCATCATAATTGCACAAACTGTCTCTTCTGGTATACCATACTTTAAAAGTATTTATTTCATCTTGTTTCGATTTATCGTGTCAAAAGCTTTTGAAAAGTCAATAAAGAGTAGATTTAGTGACAGGTTTTTAGATTTGACTCCTTATAAAATTCGTCGGATAGTCAGTATTTGTCCCGTTGTTGATCTATTTGTTCGGAAGCCATTTTGATTTTTTCTTAGGATTGGATCAATTTCTGGTATAAACCTGTTTAATAACATCAGGTTATATATCTTTGCGGCGATTGCTGTTAGAGTAATTCCTCTGTAGTTTTTTGTGATGGAGAGGTCTCCTTTTTAGGAAAAGGAAGGATACATCTATAATTAGATACATATATTCGAGTATTAGTATATATACTAATACTCGAATAAATGTATTAATAAAGTAACGAAGAGGTACCCTATATTGTTATAGAATTATAACGTTATAGCGCCCGCAATTTTAATGTATTTAATATTTAATATAATTACTAACTTAACTATATCACTTGTGTATTAGGATTCAAAGCGATAGGACGTGTTTTTGATTTTATAGAATTATTCAATAGACCGTGAACAATACAGACAGATAAGTGATTTTATTTTATTTGTGTGTATCTATACGTATAAATTAATAGTTGTAAAACAAATTAATATCATATATAGTTATTATGCATGTATGTTTATATATTAGATTATTTATTATGTAATGATATATGTTGATATATAAATAAACTATTGAGTGTATAAACATACTGTATAGTACATACCTATACAGATACTCTGTTGTTGTTGAATATGTAATATAAAATGACATATATATGCATATAAATTAATAGTAAAACAAATTAATATCAGCTATAACTATAATGTAAATATATTTAGATATTAAATTATTTATTATGTAACAATATACTTTTACATATAAATAAACTATTGAATATATAAATATACTAGATATCTTTTATTTTGATTATGTCATCTAGAATGACACATTTAGAATTGTCATCATCAATTAAGGATTATATAAAGGAATTATTTGAAGGTAATATTAAACAGATTTTAGAAAATAATACTGAAACAATAATTAAACTTAATGAAAAAATTGATGAATTAATCATACAAATAGATAATATAGATAAAAAAAAATAATAATAACAATACCACATATGCAGATATTACATCTAAACAATTACTTAATATTGAAAGTACTATTAAAAAGACAATCAATAAAAATATTTCAGAAATTAATGGTGATAATTTAAAAAATAAATCAATAATAATATATAATGCTAATGAAAGTGACTTCGCAGATAATAAAATTAAATATGATACTGAATTAAAACTTGTAAATAATATAATTAAGACTATTACAGATGATTCTATATGTAATAATGTAATTAAGTTCCATAGATTAGGAAAACGAAATGATGAAAAGATACAAAATAATAAAATTAGACCTATAAAAGTAATTTTTAAAAATGAAACTGATAAAATTAATATAATCAAACATGCATTTAAATTAAAAGATTCTGAATTTAATAAAGTTGGAATAACACATGAATTTTCTATAGATCAACTTATTATTCAATCAGACCTTATAAAAAAGGCAAAAAGTAATTCAACTGATGACATTAAATATAAAGTAATATTTTTAAATAATTCCTTTAAAACAATATCTATAGTATCTGAATCACAACAGTATGATGAATAATACAATTCAAAACACAGATTATTATACTATTAAGGAATATAATAATATACATAATACGTTAAATATAACTATATTGATGCTAAACATTAGAAGTTTCAATAAAAATATCAATACATTTAATATATTTTTGGATACATTAGTCAGTAAACCAGATATAATAGTACTAACTGAGAAATGGCTAACTGATACTGATGATCATTCAATATATCTAACAGATTACAAAATGTATAAAACAAATCGTATACTAAAAATTAAAAAAAAAGGTGGAGGAGTTGCAATTTTTGCTCACAAAAATGTAGATTGTTTATATATAGAAGACTTATCAACATAAATTGATGATGACTTAGAAATAATCAGTATACAATTAAATTTAAAATTTAAATATAAACCTATAATAATCACAGGGTTGTATAAAGCTCCAAATATTAATAGAACTATCTTTAATGATTTCTTTTATAATTTGTTTTTAAAATATATTAATTCTGAAATTTTTATTTGTGGTGATTTTAATATTGATTTTGTAGATGTTTTTAATCCATTCACAATTGATTTTAATAATACCATTTCACAATTAGGCCTAAATAATTTAATAAAAATACCAACTAGATTATCAACTTATAAGAATTCATTAATAGATAACATATTAACAAATAGTAATTCAATTTTATTGAATGGTGTTATTAATACATATATATCTGATCATTCTGTTGTATTTACTACTTTGAATATAACAAATAACTATACTAAAAGTTGTGACTATGTATATATCAGAAATATGCATAATATTAATGCATTCCCGGTTAGTAAAGTAATCAAGGATCGTAATCAGATTACAATCGAACAAGTAATCAGATTACAATCATGGGGCTATGTATTGATTACGATCACTTATCATCGTTCGATTACGATCAGTGATTACGAGTTGATTACGATCAGTGATTACGGTTTGATTACGATCACTTATCATCGTTCGATTACAATATTAAACTAACTGACTTAACATGAATAACAAATAAGGATAACACAAGTTTTTTATATAAGTGATTATGTATTACTGTTATGTTCTTGAGGCGTTATTTAGGTAATTTGCTATCTTGGACAAAATAATTTATCCTCAATCCGATATTTATGATGTAACACTTCTGTATGATAATATAAAATATAATTAGTTCAAAATTATATATTTGTTATCTCAATTCAGATTATTATTATATTGAGAAAATACTTATTCAAATTCTAATATCCAAAAAACCTAGCAAAAATACAAAACACACACAATAATTTTTTAGAATTTTTGCCAACCAAGTGTAAAATATATATATTATAGATCTGTTTATACTTAATTAGCAACAATTAAGAAAACAGCCGTACGGATTTACAAAATTTAAATGGCTACTAATTCTCTAGGATAGTAGTATTGTCATTGTTCGGAAGAATTTTTCCACCTCTACACCTATAATAATTACGTAAAACTGTCCTTTTAGAGCTATTTTCGACATATCGGGATATCTTTAGATTATAGAAAAACATGTTTCACACATAAAATGTATGCGAATATGAGGTGTATAGTAAAACTGTAATTATATTCACTTTACTTTAATTAAGGCATTCGTAAATGGAAATAAATGGTGATAACGTTTATGTTTTCGCTATATTTTACTAAGTTTTAAATTTGTATAAACACTTAAATTTAAGTGTATGTTATAATTATATAAATTGTTTCCAGTTATTAAATCTTTTTTTACATCTACGTTCCTTACGATCCCACTAAAAGTATAATACCCGGGCAACGCCGGGTCGTAGCTATTTAATCTACTATATAAATGTAAGTCTATTTTCTAAATTTGTTGCTTAGCCCAGCAAATAATATATTCGACGCTTTTGGACACCATGCGCCTAAAAGTTCCGGAATTAATTCGTCGCTTTGATGACAATTTTCACCCAAAGGTGTCGAATTGTTCTATTGTACTTTAGACACCGTAGTGCCCAAAAGTATTGAATTTGCACATAAAATTTATTATACTTTGGGCCCAAAACTTCTATTATATTATTTACAGGAAACTATTTATAGCTTTATATCTATATATAGATGATCTATGTATATATTCTTAAGTATTTATAAATAAATCATATAGGTTATTTATAAATATATAGAGATATATATATATATATATATATATATATATATATATATATATATATATATATATATATATATATATATATATATATATATATATAAATAGTTATACAATTTATATGTTATATATATGCAATTATTATTTAATATTAATCCATATAAAAGTATATGATTACTATAATTAAAGTAAGAACATAAATGGTTATGTTATTATCTTTCAAATATTGGACCAATGCTTTGGAAACAATTAAATTGAAATAAACCTACTATATATACTATTAATAGTTTTAACATATATATATATATATATATATATATATTATATATTATTGAAAAAGTATACATGTATGTAATCACACTCGAATGTGTACAGAGTTTAAATATGATAAATTATTATTATAAATTGTGATATACATTATATATTGTGATATGATTATTTTAGGCCAAATGAGAAGGACAACCCAATAAACGATTTTACACTTTATTTGGGGGAAAACAATTACACTACTTAATAACACGCATTAAAAAAACACTTCTACTTATATTTAAGTGATCAATAATGTAATAATAGTTATATGGATAATAATAATTGCATCCAGCAAAGCTGAGTAACGTTTAAACACATCTGAACGCATGCAGTGTCGACCGAAAATATAATGTCGCAATGAAAAAGTCATGATGACTACATTTTCACATTATATTCCTTCAGGCGGAATATTTATTCCACATTCTATTAAATACTAAATATAATATAAGGTTGCATATGGAATCATGCTACTAGCATGTATCTAATGAGGGCTTCGCGGAGATTCTATGATAATCACGAAGGAAGCACAGACTTATATTGTCATCTCTAAGGCTCAACATCATTGATTATCATGGACTGATGTAGTCATCTTGAAGGCAACACGTTACTGGATATCATGGACTGCTGTGGATTGAGTGATTTTTATTTTAGTAAATATATATATATATATATATGGATATAGCATATATAGCACATGGATATATATATATATATAGCAGATGATATTGCATATTAAGTGAAGGTATCAAAGAAGCCTAAGAGATGCTCACTCGAGTCGAAAAATCAGCTAAACTAGTAGGACTAAGCATGAATACATGGAAAACGAAATATATGAGTTACAATACTAATCAACAGTTTGAAATCAAAGCTATAGATAGGTCAAATCTGAAAAGCGTTGAAGACTTCAAGTACCTAGGGGCATGGATAGACATCAGTGCAAAAGATTTGATCAGAAAAGCGCTTGCTTGGAGAACATGTTATCAAATGAGGAATATCTGATAATCAACTCTTAGTAGGAAACTAAAACTCAGACTCATAAATAACACAGTTGAATCGGTTCTGCTGTACGGATGTGAGACTTGGACCCTAGCAAAAACACCACTCAAACAACTTGATGGTATATACACTCGAATTCTACGAATGATATTAAACGTAGAGATGATGAAGTTGTTTCGGATCTAGTTCTTTGGGAACTAACTTATGGAACTAGAAGACGGGGAAGGCCACCAGAAAACACATCAGGAATCTGGAGCGCGAAACTGGTATACCGGTGAGTGAGATGAGAGTAGTTATTATGAACCGTGCTGTTTGGAGAACTTTTACTGTCCTGAAATCAATAATCCCGAAATAAGAATATAATAATATATAGTTAATATAGTATAAATATTTGCTAACGTAGTTGTTATCTCGAAGGTGAAAGTATATGGACTGTTGTGGTTCATCTTGAAGACGCGATTAAATAATAATCATGGGCTGCTGTTGTCATCTAAATGGATATATAATATATATATATATATATATATATATATATATAAATATATATATATATAAATAAGGTTATAAGTAAACTTATATATTTAATATAAATTAATAGATTTGTGTATAGTTTTTTATACATATGTATATGTATTAGCTCTCATTATAATCTGATTGCATTAGCATGAGAGTGGCTTTCAAGATAATAAAATAACAACAATATATACAAATGAATCATAACTGATGAACATATGACCACTTATTTACTAACTAAATGACACTGACATGCTAGCTTATACGATGAATATATATTTTATGTGTTATAACATTATAACGCTTCGTCAGGTTGACTGTGCATTGTAGCCTTTGATTTCGAAATACGTATTCCGTTACTAACAACCTATATCCACTTATATAGTTACATATAAATGTCTATAATGAAACTTACGTCAAGCTTTCCAACAAAATATGCTAACTAAATACAAAATTGTACCTACAATATTAGTAATTTATAAGATTAAATTTTACATACAATATAATGTCCAAATATAAAAATTTCTCATTACATTATTTCAGGCGGAATATTTATTCCACAATCTATTAAATACACAATATAATATAAGATTGCATATGGAATAATACTACTATTATGCATGATGGAAATGCTGGATAGTACCTTGATCAGTCAGCATCTATGAGGGCTTCACTTAGATTCTATAGTCATCACGATGGCGTCACAGACTTCTATTGTTATCTCTAAGGCACCACGTCATTGATTATCACAGAAAGATATTGTCATCTTGAAGGCGACACAGCACTAGATATCATCGACTGCTGTGGATTATTGAGTTTATATTTAATTAAATATAGTTATATATTTATAAATATTTACTAACGTTATTGTCATCTTGAAGGAGAAAGGTTGATTTTGTCACCTCAAATGCGACACGTCACTGAATATCACAGACTGCTGTTGATGTATTGATTTTTGGTTTAAGCAAATATATAGTTGAAAGTATAATTATTTGCTAACATTATTGTTATCTCGAAGAAGAAACTTTACTGAAAGATATTGTCATCTCTAAGCTGGTATCATAGAAGGCGGACACGGGCTTCTGTGTTAATATCGAAGGTTTTACGTCACTGAATATCATGGACTGCTGTTGAATGATTTAATTTTTTAAGCAAATATATCTATATACGACTATAGTCGAAATATATAGTAGAAATAGTCGTAAGTATAAAGTTGTAATATTTTCTAACGTATTTGTTATCTCAAAGGCGAAAGTATATAGACTGCTTATGTTCATCTTGAAGGTGTCTTGTCAATGATAAGTAAGGACTGCTTTTCAAATCTAGATGGATGTATGATATATACAAATAAGATTATAAGTAAACTTATATATTTAATATAAATTAATTGGTTTGCATTATAGTTTAGAGTTTTGGATATATATCTATATGTATAGATATGGTTATAATCTGATTGAATTAACGTGAGAGTAGCTTTGAAAGTAATAAAAAACAACAATATATATATATATATATATATATATATATAATATATATGAATGAAATAACTGATGAAAATATGACCACTTCTGTAATTACTAAATGACACTGTAGCCGTTGATTTTAAAATTCGGGTTTTATTTCTAATAACTTATATTCACATATGTTTTTAAACAGAACATAAGTCAAGCTATCAAATAAAATAAGATAGCCAAATACAAAATGTTAACTACATTATTTTATTATTGAATAAGTAATTTATAAAATCATATAATCACTACCAATATACTAGCTCTAGCCATAAAATAGTCATACCCACATCATCCACACTGAAATCATAGGCTACATTGCTCAAATAAATATAAAATATACTATATTTCATTTTTTTATAAACAAGGTCATAAGAATATGCATTGTGTAATATGAATTTACAGACTGTAAACACAAATATACAGTGGGTAATATACATTTTTTAGTAATTTTAATATTTCGTCATATGAATATATTATTAAATTAATTATACCTATATAATATAGAAGAATAAAAAACGATTTTAGCACAAATATGTATGATAAAATATATAAACATATTTAATATTTAATATTTGTACTACAAATTATCAATAAATTATAAAATATATATATATATATATATATATATATATATATATATAGATAGTCTATGAGATAATACAACATATCTATTTACTTTAGTAATATAATACTATATTATATAATCACTATATAATTTAAAAGTGTATTACATATGGATTCCAATGATCTCGTACGAAGTGATATCGTCAAGATTGGTGTTATAAATGTTAATTAAATAATTATTTATAGATGGTAGAATAGATATTGAACACAAAATAATCAAACCAAAATATTCCAAACGAGATCACTGGTTACCTTGAATATTATATAGTATATAATATAGGTTACTTAATATTAATATTTTTAAAAAGTAATCAATTATATATGGTATCCTAGTAATAGTGGTAAATATTAAAAATCGAATCGTGTGCTCTAAATAACAAAAGTTACGGTTTAAAATAGATCGTGAAATTTGGTATACATTTTATATTATCATAATTATTATACTTTCAAAGTAACTTTGATAGTGTACACATATATATTTATAAATATAGTATAATCATTATACTAATTAATGAATTAATTCATAAGTATATTATAATGAATAAAATATAATAAACAAATTACTAGAATATATATTTCTACTATTAAATATATTATATTATTATAATATTTTTATGAAAGGAATAATAATTATGAACATATAAAATATATACGTAATTTAGTGATCTATTTAGAACAGTCTCTTTCGTTATTTAAAGCTCTCACGTGATTCTATTTTTAAATATCTACGTCTACAATTATGATAACACAAGTTTAACTTGTTTAACAAGTTCAAGTTTAAGTTATACATGTATAACTTAATTAATTGTATTACAAAGAATTAAATATACAGTATATGATATACATAAATAAACACAATTATTAACTATATATAGTATATATTATAATAGGGTATATACTATAATCATTAGGATCAAACGAAATATTGATCCACCGGTCAATTTAACTGACAGTGTTAAAGTTTAACAGTCAATATTTGTTTATTATATAACTTATATTAAACGAAAAAATATAAGGTCATAACTATGCTGAATATATAATATGGCCTCTGTATATGTTGAATACTAATGACAGGGTCAAATATATAATACCTGTAGTAATATTGAATACGCCTACTATACATATATAGCGTGACTAAGCCACGCCCATTACAAATGACTTACGAGACTCACTTACTACTTAATGCACAACTAATAAACACCTATACCTAATTATATATATATTATCTATCATAATACAAGATACGAGATACGGCACTTCCAGATAAGGTTAGTCACGTATATACCCAGGCTACCAAAAAGCTAGTTGCAAGCTATAGCTTAAGTATGCTTTTTTATGGGTCGTGATTTTAGGCTTTCTGTGAACACAAAAGCTATAGCTTTTCAAAGCCTATCTACACCTATCAATTGATCATGGCTTTTACAGGCTACTTATTGATCCATGGCTCAGAAAAGCATATATACACCTATCAAAGCTTCATGGCTTTTACAGGCTACTTATTGATCCATGGCTCAGAAAAGCATATATACACCTATCTATGCCTCATGGCTTATACAAGCTACTTATTGATACATGACTAAGAGAAGCAACATAGATTTATTATATTTATTATAATGAAAAATAATAATTAATTTATTAATTAAAATATGACCACTCAAGTTATATAATATATATCAACATATATATTAACCTGTATTGTATGCACACTGCTGTATTATCTTAAATAGTATATAATGTGGATATTATACATATTTTATGATATCTTATAAATGTTAATTAATGTTAATACATAAATTATAATTATATTTATACTATTATATAAATATTGAAATCAATACATTATTATTAATTATATATATATAAATATATTTTTAATATTATATAAATATTGATATCAATTCTTTTTATATAATTAAAAATTACATATTAATTATAGATTTATTCTCAACAATTATTACAACTAATAATTTCTGTATAATTAAAATGATATATTAAATTAAATATATAAAATGAGTTGCAAAATAATTATATTTATATTAAAAATGTACTATATGAGAAAGATTTACATTGAAAGATAAAATCATTTTAATATGGTTTATAATATATTTATATTATATAATAATTTATGAGTATAACAAATAGATTACAATATTCATATTTATTCTATTTAAGTTATAATTAAATTTATTCTCTTTTTACAAAACCCACATGAATATTTAATTTTTCCCAATACAAATATGTATGTTCATTAATATATTGACTATCTGATAAAACTATTTAAAATAACAAAATCTAGTTACATCTAGATCACTTATATATATAGTTATAAACTAATGACATATTAATATTTCTATTCTGTTTTCATGTAAATATTGAAATCAATACATTATTATTAATTTTAATATATATTAATTATAAATAGATTTATAAATTTTTTATAAATATGGATATTAATTTATTATTATATAATTAAAAATTACATATTAATTATAGATTTATTCTCAAAAATAAGTAAATAAAATTATTATATTTTAATTAAAAATGTACTATATATGAGAAAAATATATAATATGATCAGATAAATTATAATTTATGATTAAAATGATTAAAAATATTAAATAAACATTTAGTTATTAAAATTATTAACTAAAATATTTACACATTTATTTATAATATTATCATAACACTTCTGTCGAAGTGTTAATCCTATATTCATCTTCAGTTAGTACATCTTCATAGGGTGCTCCCTCATCTTCATTTAGTACTTCTTCACACAGTGCTCCCTCATTTTCTTGTATTTGCAGTTCTCTTACTGACTTAGCCTGACTAACTGCAATAGAAAAGTATAATTAATATATATAGCATAACAATTATTAATAATATAATTTAATATATTATATTAGGCAGCGAAGAGTCATAAAAATTGAATAGGAGATATTTGTATCCCTAATTGTAATGATCAAAAAATGAAATGTTGCTTAGTTTTAACACTGATTCTAAAATAGTATTTATAAGAATCTATATATATATATGTATATTATAATATTTTATGGAGTATTTATTAATTGAAATATTATACTGTTTTGAAGTAAAAATTAATTATAATTATTCTAATTTATTAAGTATAATATTACAAATAATAATTAAATGCCTTTTTACCAGATTTATATAATATATTATATACTTTATAAAATAAATATAACTTGTAATAGATAATTATCAATATTTGAATACGAATAATTATTTTGTAAAAAGATGCATACACTTTTTTTAAATATACTTTATTTTCCACATTTTATTAAAAACTGCTGGGACTCACAGGGTTAAGGGGAGTTTCCAGTGTCCAAAATAATAAAAAAAAACATTTTTATTTTTTCTACTATAATATTAATAATTTCTTATAATTTTTACCAATAGTTAATATTCAAGTGATATTTAGAATACCTATAGGTATTCTGAATATCACTTGAATATTAACTATTTACATTCCAGATAATGTTATCAATATGAGGCGTATTACGTCAACTTTGATCAACATCGACCATTGGGAGGTAAAGGGTTAATGAAATTACAAGTTTATTACTAATGGTAGAAATTAACAGAGTAATAAATGAATGTAAGTATGTTGAAAATTAATTGAGAATAGAAATACACTTGTGTCATGCTCGCATGCCTTGCGCATGCTTGCTCGCATAATAAAAATAGCTATAGATATTTTTAATAATATATTATTAAGGGTTAGGCTTGATTTTCAAAGACAATAATATTTTACATGAATTAGTTTAATGTATTAGTTTAATATTCAATAATTATTTTTACATATTTATTAGTTTTCACTGATATTTCACATTTCATAATACCAATATACTAAATATATGTATTATAAGGGGGCGAGCTACGTTGATATATATATCAATAATATAATTCACCATGTTAATAGACTTGTAGTATTGTTATGTAATAAGTTATAATTTGTTATCTATAGTAGCTAATAACCTAATTTCTTCTTCTATATATAGCTAATAAATAAGGTACAAATAAGGTATAAATATCCATAGTACAAAATTCTATTTAGATATATACAAATGTGTTATAAATTTATAATAATCAATAATAATTCATATAATATATTAGTTATATTAATTATTGATTATTATAAATGTATAACACATTTGTATATATCTAAATAGAATTTTGTACTATGGATATAAAGCCTTATTTATTAGCTATATATAGAAGAAGAAATTAGGTTATTAGCTACTATAGATAAGAAATTATAACATATTACATAACAATACTACAAGTCTATTTCTCTGTTCTTTTAACATGGTGAATTATATTATTGCTATATTTATCTGCAACTTCGCTGGCCACCTCAGGTTTACATTGTCTCAACTAAAATCAATTTATTCAAGAGAGTGTACAGGATTATACTTATAATATTAAAAAACTATAGCATAAATAAATTAATAAACTCATACATAAACAATTCAAACCTTTCCGATCTACCTTTACCTTCATCTGCTTGAGCATTACCGATAAAGTTTTATTTACTCCATTGAATAATTCATCAGATATTTCTATTAAATAATTAAATTTATTAAATGCAAATATTAATGATATTTATAAAAATGTGTATATATTTGTTGACAATAATAATCTTGTAAAACGATTAATTTGATGGGAATTCCTATATTTGTTGAATTTCATTTTATTTATTGTTAATAGATAGCAAATAGTGAAAAGAATTAAACGGCGATAACTTTGTTATTAAATAATAATTATAATCATATTAGAATTTTCAGAACTTATGCTAAGAATTAAACTTAAAAAATTAAACTGGGATTTTTGAATTTTGATTATTTAAAATTCTATGTCAATTTTGGTGAAATTTGTTATAAATGCAAGATTTTTGATACTAAAAATTTAATAAAATGTTGACAAATCCCCTGTTCAATATGATTTTATATTTAATAATAAAGTTTTAATTATGTACACTATTTCATATCTATTAATATTGAATTGAATGAATTCAACAAACACAGGATCTCTCCTTAAGGGGAGTTCCCAGTAGGCATGCCACTATGTATAGAGATAGAAAATAATGGGTCTATAGAAACACACATAATTCTATTCATTGAATTTATATTTTTTCAGTTATACACATTAAACATTTATAAAATATATCATTATAGGATTATTTAATATATGTTATTTATATAATGGCATAAAAATTAGTATAATATTTATACTAGTTTTTATGAAACACTCTTCTATATACACATACCTAGTGAGAAATAATGATTCTGAGAAAACAGCAGTTACAGTTAAAAGTATGGAAATCAATTGATATTAAAATATATTTAAATTTATATTCTTATTCATCATAGTAATTTACATATACAATACACATATATACAATTATCTCTATAGTAATATAAATATTGTTATCTAATGAAATATTTTATAAAACATTATAATATAAAATACAATAGTCAGGGATCATAATATATAATAAATAAAATATTGATACATTTATTTTTGAATAGTATGGTCTAAAAACTATATGTTATGGTATTTCTAGATCGAATTCATGGCTAATATTTATACAGATACAAAAATACACTATACTTATTAATATTATAGTAGAAAAAATAAATAAAATAAAAATGTTTTTTTTTTATCATTTTGGACACTGGAAACTCCCCTTAACCCTGTGTCCCAGCAGTTTTTAGTAAAATGTGGAAAATAAATTATATTTAAATATTGATAATTATCTATTACAAGTTATATTTAATTTATAAAGTATATAATATATTATATAAATCTGGTAAAAAGGCATTTAATTATTATTTGTAATATTATACTTAATAAATTAGAATAATTATAATTAATTTTTACTTCAAAACAGTATAATATTTCAATTAATAAATACTCCATAAAATATTATAATATACATATAGATTCTTATAAATAAAATGTTTATAACATTATACTTAATAATAAAATACTAAATAAATTATCAAACAAATAAATTATCAATCAATAAACTGATAAATATTAATTTGTATTTATAATTAATATATATATTTAGTTAAATTTAATAAAGTATTTTCATAATAAATGTTATATAATGTTGTATTTTAACATAATACTAAAAATCTAAAATATGAAGACATTAAAAAAAAGCCTATCACTTGTATTGGATATTATTACATATATAATCATTTTTATTAATATAATTCAAATACTGAGTTTTTTTTACATTCATTTATAATCACCATACGAAAAATTATTTAATTATATAAATTATGTGCATTTTGAGATGCGTGGGATTCACAGGGTTAAAGGAAAAAATAGATTAAGAATTAAAACAATCAACATAATCATAAAATAGTAGAATTATTATTAAGTAAATATATTTTAAGGAATAATCTCAATAAAAAATATTCATAATTTATTTAGTTGTGTATTATAATTATTCTACAATATATTATTAATATTTTAAAACCATTATATGCCTGATATATTTTGTTTAATTCAGTCTTCATGGATCTTTTTTTCTTGATACCAGCTCCTTCGACGTTATAATGCTGCCACAATTCTGGGGGACCAATACTGGATAGGAATGACCGACCAAAGTCATTTATGCCGGAATAATGTTCATTAAGATAAGTGTCTTTCTAATGGATTATAGTTGATGATAGATATATTGTCATAATAAAAAATATATACTTACGAAGAGAGTGTAATTTTCTATGCTTATTAGACTAGCATTATATTCTATGGCTTGCTCGATAGTTCTTATCGTCCCTCTTCTTACTTGACCTTTTACTTCTGCGTTCTCTATCAATATGTTAATCGCAATCGTCAGTGTTTTGATTTCTAACTTCTGATCTGTTTGTAATAAAAATGTATAAATAATATGTCTAGTACACTATAAACTAAAAGTCTATCATATACATAACTGAAATGTACAATAATAATATCTTAGTACCTTTAAGTTGTTTCGTCATTTCTCGTTGTCCATTTAAGAGGGACTTCATTTTTTCATCCCACGATATAGGATATGGTGGTTCGTATACATTTTGGGGAAATGAATATGGATTATGTTGCTGGTTATGAACTATTGATGATGTTTGTGATTGGAATGAAAGTGGTTGTTGATTATCTGAGATGTTTGGTATCGGTGTAGTAGGTGTTGAAGAGAATGGCGATGATGCTGGTAAATACGAGGGCATTGCTGAGTTATGATTAATTGAATATTGTATTTCTGATGTGGGTAAAGGAGATGACATTAAGGATTGGAATGACACGGGTTGATTAGTTGAGATGCAAGGTATTGATGGTGTAGGTGTTGAAGAGAGTGGCGATAATACTGGTAAAATCTTAGGTGGAATCGGCATTACTATCTTAGTCTTCGTTTTTCGTAATCGGTTAATTGGTTCCTCATCCAAATCCGTATTATCGACAAGGTAGCTCATTTTTTTTCGAGCATCTAATAAATTTTCTAGAAAAAAATCAATATTAGAAACAATCACTTATTTAATATACAACCTTCTGTGGCAATCTTTCTTGCAGAATGAGAAGTCCATTCTGGATTCGGCAATGTTTTTTTCCGCAGGTGTAGGTGAACATTCTTGATCGGATAATAAAGCATGCAAGTTCCCTATAAAAATACAAATGAGTCTATAATTTTATGACTGTATATTGAACATATAGAGGATAGGAAATTTAAATGAGTGCCATACTATACTCCGCTCTCGATTATATTTAAAATTGTAAATAAATACAAAGAATAGGAAGGAATTAACTCTATAAATTGTTGAAATAAGTATAGGTGTATCAAAGTAAGCATTGGTTGTAACAAAGTCTATCTCTAAGTCATCTAATGGGATTTGTTCAAAGTATTATATTATTATTATATCGATAATAAAGTATTCTAATTTTGCTAAAATACAATAAATCAGTAACCATGAATAGTATAGTAAATAACAGAGGTAGTAATGGTATTACACACATATATATATATATATACACGCGCACATATATATATATTTACATAAACAAAAAATCATATTTTGTACCCATGATACAATTTAAAAATAAATTAGTTGTGCACAACAAAAACTATGTTTATTTAACCTGGAAATTTATTTTTTTAAAAACTATCAAAATAATTTATATATTTGTACATTACATGTCCTGAAAATAAATTTATAAAATTATTGGGATTTTGTTAATTAATTAATTTTATATTAATAATTTATGTTTTTTAGAACAATTCATTACATAGCAATCACTTAGTTTTATTCAAATAAATTATTTTTTAGAAAAAATAATAAACCATGCATTTCATAAAAATAATAGTTACAAAATATAATCATTTGATATAAATATATATATATAACAATTTTTATTTATTATATGTATTTTATTTTACATATAAAGTTTTAGCTATATAATATATATATATTATAATAAAAAATCATATTATAAGTTACTATCACCTGTATATAGATATTTATAATAAAGCTATTTATTATTATCTAATTTAAAATGATTTTATGGTATTGTATGTACCTAGTAAACATTTTTCCAATTGCTTAACTGTTACTATCAATTTATTTTTAATAAATCTATTAAAATATAGAGATATATAAGAGATATATAAGACATATATAAATAATTCTATCGCATAACATTACCCATATAGTTAAATAATGTAATATAGATACATTAAGAATCAATATAAATGTATAATGTATAAATAATATTGATTCAATATATATATTGTTATTTCATTTAATGGAGTCCTTTCATCCAGGAACTTAGATGATGTTTTAACTATATGGCTCTAATGCCCCTTCGAAGCAGCTATCATGTTAAGCCATCAATGGTTATAACGAGATCAGATCATTTATGTATACACAATAATATAAGATTTACTTCAAGATACACTACAACTATTATTTTAAGACCCATTTTAACTGAACCAGCATCCTACTAATTGTGTGTCTGAAGCCTTAGCCAATTGAGCCACACAAGTAGTTAAAATATATAAGTATAATACTTTTATATATATACATTTAGTATATATATATATATGTGTATATTATACACATAATACAATACTAATATATATATATAGAGTATCATCAAGATATATTCAAATATTGTAAGTATGGTGACTCATTTTATAATAGGATTGGCTAATTTAGGGACATAGAGGAAATCACTGAATTTAAAGTGATTTATAATTTCTACTTGTTTTGGCGTAGTACATACAATTGTTTATCATGTAGAGCAATTGACTTGATCCTTATATAATATTATTTTTCAAGGGGTTCAACTTAGCGGGTAATAGAAGTGCGAGCATTGTTGATAAACATAATGTAATCAGAGCGAGTTGTGTTGTAAGGTATTTATGCATATTTAAAAAAATTATCTATATTTATATATCGTTTATCACCTGTTATTTATATCAAAATAATTTAGTTTATATATATATATATACATATATATATATATATATATATATATATATATATATATATACATATACAAAAAGTTCTTGCCAAAAACAAATAATAAATCGATGAATAGTAATATTTTAAATAAACTGGTACTATTTGTGCTGCAATATACTGTAATGAATATTCAAATTTGAAAACAAGTATATTTCATAGATTCACTCATGACAATAAAAGGTATGTATCTTAGATATTACTATTCTATATATATTATGATTATTATTAATAATACTTAATTAATATGTAAAATAATATGAGTATTGAATACTGCGGGATTATACTATTGAATAGGCTTTTATCATTTATAGCATATTCATTTTAAAGTATATTTATTATTTATTTAATATATAGGTACATATATCATAAATATATATATTATTGAAATAGCTATGGTCAAATAAGTATTATAAAGTGATTCAAAAATGCATAATTCATATCTTTACCATTTAAAAATGTTACTAATTTTATTTGCAGATTATTAATCACAACTTTGTTTTAAAAAAATTAAAATTAACTAGAATATAACTAAGTTATATTATAGCTTATATAATATAATTGTATAAGCTTTCCAATGCTACCACATTTATAATAACATCAATATAAAAAATATTATCCTCATACTTAATATATACAAAATATATGTATGAAAAGGTGATTTTTTATAATGACGCTAGTATACTAAAATTGATATATAAATATATTAGCTATTAATTTAATATTTAACAATTAAATAGGTAATATGATTGTAAGATGTTTTTAAATATATTAATTCTAAATTAATTGATGTATTATAAATTATAATTTATAATACTATAATAGTTATATAATATATTATTATGTAGATAATATATACTACTTATAGTAAGACAAATAAATTAATATGTATCATACATGTTATGGATTCCGCATCAAACTAGGCACATTTTATTAAATAAAATAAATATTGTGTACTAGGCACATTTTATTAAATAAAATAAATATTGTGTACTAGGCACAATATTTTGTAAGTTCACTTCGGGATATAATGCAGCTAAAAAAACCAGAGGAATACAAACCCTAACCCAAACCCAAACCCAAAATATCAATCCGCAAATATAAATATATTAAATATTGTATATATAATACAATTTTATTTTTGAAATGTGCTTAGTTTGATGCGGCTCGCATTTTATGTAATATAATATTAAATATTTATGATTTAAGCTGTTTTTAAATTAATAAATACATATATAAATTCAAAATATATTTTTATTATATTAATAAAATACATCAATAAATATATAATAATTGTAAATAGTATATTATTGAATTAAATTAGAATCATAAAGTATATTATATTTGTATTTATATATTATTATATATTATATATTATTATAAATATTTTTTAAATATATTTCTTCAACACTTAACTCTAGTTTGTTTAGGTTAATAATCACCGCGTATGCATGATAGATAGGGAGTTGAACACATCGTATTATTATAATAATTATATTTGTATTATCATAATACATAATTATGTTTTGAATTATTTTAAAAATAATACTGTACAAATAATTGGAATACTAACATCAGTCAACTCCTTAGAGATCCAGTCTTCGTATATGAGATACATTTCTGGTATTTCTTGCCCGCAATCGATAGATTCCACAATATGATACATATTAATTAGATAAAAATGAGGAAAATTGCGATAATAACTAAACAAAATGAAT
Organism: Osedax fenrisi; assembly: GCA_964019155.1. Classification (NCBI taxonomy): domain Eukaryota; kingdom Metazoa; phylum Annelida; class Polychaeta; order Sabellida; family Siboglinidae; genus Osedax; species Osedax fenrisi. The sequence continues at coordinate 100,921,098 of OZ025241.1, read as the reverse complement.
GAATATAGAAAACAATATTTAGGACGCTACACGTCAATCAAACATAGAGTGTATTAGAGTATATTCCATAGCTAATATAATTAAATTTCAATTTATTATTGTATTTTGGGTATTTTAATTAATATTATTATAATTATAATAATATTAAATAATATTTATATTATTTATAATATTTAAATTAAGTCTTATTAGATTATATATAATTTATGAATTACATGGAATCCATGATTCATTCTAGAATGATTAATTTGTTTACAAATATATTTGTTTTTAAAAATTTTAAATCCTATTAATTTATTTAATTAATTTAACATTATCTAATAATGCCGAATGATAAAACAAGAAATGATAAAAGAAAAGTATATATGAGAGCTATACGTAAATATAAAAAAAGTCAAAAAAATATTCACCAGTCACACATTGATTCCTCTGAATCAGAAATAGAGGTACTGAGCCAGGAATCTGAAAATAATTTTGAAAATGAAGGTTTATTATAAATTTTGTGAGAAGCAATGTGATCTATGATAACATATCAGTTGATATAATCTATATAATCTATAATATATATAGATCCGTAATATGAATATAATGTGTTTTAATCCAAAATCGAACTAACAATCGAAAAATCAACTGTGATGTAATAGTAGGATCCAAAATATAAATTATATGATATTTAATTTTAAATTTAACCAATATTTTATTCAATTTTTATTTTATAATATATATATTACAAAATTTATAATTATTTCGTTACTTTTGGATTCCATTTAAGTTATAAACAGTATACTTACAAAGTATAATACATATCATAATATGTTGATATACCCACATATTACGATTTTTATCATCCTTTGTCTATTATCATTAAATTATTAAACCTATTTTTTAGTAATTCGAAATAAAAAATACGTATAATAATCAAAATAAATGAGGTAGTATTAGCAAGGACTTGTCCTTGGTATTAGCAAAGCCCTTGGTATTAGTACTTAGTATTGTTCATTTTAATATAATAAATTTAATATAATAAATAATGTAAATCCAATTATATAAATGTTATTTCAAGACTATATAATGTAAATATATATCAAATAACATAATATTCATAATAATTTATTTACAGAAACCATCAATGAATATTTTGAAATTGATGATAATAATGAAGAAGTTTATTATGAAAGAAATAATTACGTTACTCGACCAGATGTTATTAATAATTCTGAAAATGAATATTTTGAAAATACCGATGAAGATTTAGATTATGAATTAAATGAAGAATATGAAACTGACTTTAGAATAGACTCTTGTTCAGGAGAAGATAACGATGATGATGAACTCAACTTTAAAGAAGAGTTTATATTATTAGCAATCGAAAAATCCTTAAACGGAACTCAAATTACCGCTTTATTGCGTCTATTTAGAAAGCATAAACTAGGAGGTAAAATGCCTATTTCTTCGCGAACGCTTTTGAAGACTCCGAGAGATATACAAACTACTATAGTGAGTGGTATGGAATATTATAATTTTGGAGTGAAAAATCAATTGATAGCAAACCTGGAAACTAACTATTCAGATTTTTCAGGTTCAACAATATATCTTAGCATGAATATAGATGGAATTCCTTTTTACAAAAGTACAAAGCATACTTCGTGGCCTGTATTATTATCGTGTAATATACAACCGATAACAGTGTTCCCAGTAATTATTACTTATGGAAAATCGAAGCCGACTAATAATGACTTTTTAAATGAATGTATTGACGAAATAAAAGAATTAATGGAATATGGATTACATATTTTCAATAGAAAGATAAAGATTATTTTACATTCTATACCTTGTGATTCACCTGCAAGATCTATGGTAAAGTGCGTAAAGTCACATGCCGGATACTATAGTTGTGATCGTTGCACACAATCAGGAGAACGTATTAATGGAAGAATGGTATTTAAAGAAATCGGTGCTGTATTAAGGACTAACCAATCCTTCAGAAATAAAACAAATGAGGAACACCACTTGTATACTGCTGATTCACCATTTTTAGCACTTAATATTGATATGATACAACAATTTCCTATTGACTATATGCACTGTCTTTGCCTTGGTGTAATGAAGCATTTATTATTAATATGGCTGGGCAAAGACAGAATGTTTAATTCTAGAAGATATCGAATTTCTTCTATAAATGCAGCAAACAAACGATTAGAAATTATTTCAAAGAATATACCAAAAGATATATTTAGTCGTAGGCCTAGATCATTAGATTTCGTAAAGTATTGGAAGGCAACTGAGTACAGGCAATTTTTACTTTATACTGGGCATATTGTACTTAAAGATTTGATACCAGAATGTTACTACAATAACTTCTTAATGTTAAATGCAGCTTCATTGATACTTTTAAGACCGAATTCTACACAAGAAACCGTTAAATATGCAAAAGAACTTTTTGAATATTTTATACAGGTATGTAATATATAATATTATATATATATAATAGAATATTCTATTAACATATTTTAATTTTAATTATTTTACAGAAATGCCAAGAAATCTATGGACATGATTTTCCAACTTATAATCTTCATATGTTGACTCACCTGCATATGGATTATGAAAAATATGGCCATTTAGATAATGTATCAACATTTCAATTTGAGTCATATCTCGGAAAGTTAAAGTCAATGATTACTTCTGGTTCCTTACCAGTTAAACAACTGATAGGAAGATTATATGAAAGGAAGAACATACAAGTAAAAAGGAAAAAAGAAAATACTATAAAGAAGGGAGATATTTATTTAATTAATAATTGTAAAAATTGTGTTGTTGTTATAAGTATTAATTCTAATAATATTTATTGTAAGTTATATAAACTTGTAAGTCTCTATGAATACCCATCTGAATCAGATTTATTTGGTATTTATAGGGGCATTGTTTCCGGACACAAAACTATTATACCAACACATCTATACCACCGAGGTATTTTATTTAATACTGCCCTGTATTATGATGACGATATCACAATAATACAATCCATACAACATTATTACAGATGACAATATTTATTAATAAAAAATTAAAGGGATTTAATATATATTTATTATTCTGTTGCGAAAAAGCTATCTTAGGCTATTATGCAAGCCTCTTATATTATAAAATGTATGATGTCGTGATAAAGCTATTATGCGAAACTCTAATATAATCATAAAATTAATGACGATGCGAAAAAGCTATGTTTAGCTATTATGCGATACTATACAATTATCACAGAATTACTGCTGTTGCACAAAAGCTATGCTTAGCTATTATGCGAAACTCTAATTTAATTATCAAATTAAGATGTTGCGCAAAAGCTACGTTAACTATACATACGATACTTATAAAATGCATATGTTATTAAAAAGCTACGTTACGCTATAGAATGAAACTATATCACAACCAAATGAGCTACACTTGGTAGCCTGGGATATTCTAATATAGTTATAATATCGTTATTTACTGATTATATACTACATATTTATAATATAATTTTATTATATATGATATTTATCATTATTTATTATGTATTATTATATTATTTACTCATTATCTATGTTATTCTTTGAAAATAAAAGCTTCCTTATTGTCTGCAAACATTTTACAAATGTAATATTATATTTTAACATTCATAACATACATATATTATTTTAAAAAATACAAATATTGTATATAACATATTATATATTCATGTACAAATTATACATAATATTTTAGAATGCGAGAGATAGCCTGCCTTCCTCTGAACTTCCTCTGCAACCTACGGAAGATATTGCACTAGTCGATATGGTTAGTTATATATTATATACCTAAAATTAATACATGATATACGTATATATATATTATATTTTCTACATTACTTTCTACACATTTTTTACAAATTTATAATATTACATACCTAAAATTAATACATGATATACATATATATATATTATATTTTCTACATTACTTTCTACACATTTTTTACAAATTTATAATATATGTATTTGTGTATTCTAGTTATATATTACATACCTACAATTAATACATGATATACATATATATATATTATATTTTCTACATTACTTTCTACACATTTTTTACAAATTTATAATATATTTATTTGTGTATTCTAGTTATATATTACATACCTAAAATTAATACATGATATACGTATATATATATATATTATATTTTCTACATTACTTTCTACATATTTTTTACAAATTTATAATATATGTATTTGTGTATTCTAGTTATATATTACATACATAAAATTAATACATGATATACGTATATATATATTATATTTTCTACATTACTTTCTACACATTTTTTACAAATTTATAATATATGTATTTGTGTATTCTAGTTATATATTACATACCTAAAATTAATACATGATATACGTATATATATATTATATTTTCTACATTACTTTCTACACATTTTTTACAAATTTATAATATATGTATTTGTGTATTCTAGTTATATATTACATACCTAAAATTAATACATGATATACGTATATATATATATTATATTTTCTACATTACTTTCTACACATTTTTTACAAATTTATAATATATGTATTTGTATATTCTAGCCTTCTGCTGAGCAACCTATACATGCTTCGACAAGTGAGAGGAAACTACAATCCTATAATTCATACTCGAGCGACGAAGAAGAATCAGTTATCCATGAATTTCCTAACCGACTTGTGGGAGTTCCGTTCTTTCAAGTAATATTCAGTGTTCTCTGTTGCTTCAAATGTAAACAGGTAGGAACAGTGGATATTACTACTGTAAAAGGTACAGTTCGTGGAGTTGCAGAGATGGTGGAGATAAGGTGCCGTTCCTGTGGTGTGTTGATCAAGACATGGACGAACGTACATAGGAACCCAAAATGCAAATGAATGTTTGCATAATACATTGTGGTCACTATGTTCTAAGGTATATATATATATTTATAAAATGCATTGTAAATAAATTTATAAAATATATTTTACAGACAAAGTTTGTTTCCCTTTCTACGCTCCAATGTGCTGTGACGAAGGCCATATCCATCTTCAACTTCGGGGAGTCTGCGTTTGCTGATCTATCAAATAGAAATCTGAAGTTTACCACTGTATCATCTGAGTCTAAAGCTATTGATGCGAAACGTCTCTCCGATGCGAAAAGAACTCGTATCAAGAGAACTGATAATATTATAAAAGCTACTTCAGCTTATGGTGCTGGATGTGCAGCCTTATAAATGGATATTTTATGTATTTATATATTTATATATATATATATAAATATTTGTATTATTACTCATTATATTTACTATTTTATAAATAATCATTAGCATACATTTTATAAACATATATAAATATTTGTATTATTACTCATTATATTTACTATTTTATAAATAATCATTAGCATACATTTTATAAACATAAATATTTGTATTATTACTCATTATATTTACTATTTTATAAATAATCATTCGCATACATTTTATAAACATATATAAATATTTGTCATATTTTATATATATATATATTTTTATTATTTATATAAATAAATACTTATTACTTATAATATACACATTTTATATACGATTTATAAATATTTGTCATATTTTATTTATATATATTTTTATTATTTTTATAAATAAATTTGTATTACTTATAATATACACATACGTCTTATTTGTATAACTTATAAATAGCAAAGCAGATTTAAAAATTAGTTAAAATTATGAAGTTATGACATTTTTAATAAAGTAATTTTTAAAACGTGAATATCTCTGAATAAAAAAAAAACGGTTACCATCTATGTTTGAACTACTTTCGATTATAGAAATACTTATTCAAATGACATGAAATTTTCACAGTATATAAGTATTATGTTACTCTTCAGATATAACTATATAAATCTAATAAATTATTCAATTATATATAATATTTTTTATTTATTATTGAAATTTCTTGCATATTTTTTTCTTCTAGAAATAGGTATTATGTTAGTCCATTTTTAATATAATTTTAATAATCTAATTATCATACGCTATAGTTATATTTGTAGATACATATTAGTTATATAATATATAAAAAAAAATTAGTTGATATTTTGAAGTATTCATAAATTGAATCTATTTTTAGTATTACATGATTTTCCTATCTACACCATGTTAAACGCAGGGTGTTGCGCGGCCCCTTAACATAATATTAATAAGAATAACATAATATATGTACATAATGTTATTAATTAATCAAATTACTAAGTATGATAAAACTTGAAAATATCGTAATTTGTATGACTTAAATATATAGGTGTATATTTAACTGCCCGATATGCGTATTGCTTGCGATATATATTTCAATTAAAATTAGTATTAACTATGAGCTATATTTAGATGGGAGTGACATATCATATATAATATTGTAAATTACTAGAGATAAAGATGTATATCATATTTACTGCTGGCAATATAATTTGATAAAATTATATAGAATGATCAATTATATTTGTAAATAGTAATAATATACATGCTTATATTAAATATAATATATAATCACTGAATAATGATATGGGATTATAATAGTGAAATATTATTTATAGAATATAATAATAAAACTTAATATTAAAATTAATTAATGTGTTAAAAATATTAAAATCCTTTGATGTATTTATAAATTAATTATAATTCTATTTACATAATTATAATTTTTTTATATATTTATATATATAGTAATATATAATGTATATTATAAACTCATGTGTATTATAAATTTTATATAATTAAACATTTTATATAAATATTATAATATAACTTTATATTGTAATCATTTATTATTTAATATAAGAATTTTTACTATAATATTGTATATATGCAAACATTACTTATAACAGAGTTGTACAGTTTTGTACAAAGTATTCTTCTACAAGTAATTATCCATATCCATATGGACATTGTTTAAAGTAGATTAAATCTTTAGTTATATGTGAACTATACAATAAATTAGTGCATAAGCAATGCCATAAGACATTTAATCACAATTTATGGTAAGTAAGCTATATAATTTAAAGTAAACTTTGATATTTTCCAAGAACACAACAATTTTAAAATAGCACTTTTAAACTCATATTATGAATAAACTATACATTTTTGTAATTTTTTAACTCGACACGTATTATTAATTAAATAATATTAAATATATTATGATAAATCTATTTTCATGCATATTATGCTTTAAATGAAAAATGTACTTGTATCTGTATTATATTCTAAAAAACCTATAATAATTATAAGATTTTCAAATGATACCAACTAATATAGCAATGGTACATCGTCTGACTACACAAGTCTGACATGGTATCCTGCCTAGTATCCAACATAAAATTGAAGAGTGTAATCCGAATATGCCTTGACCTGAACAAATCTCAAGAGTAAAGAAAGCGCTGAACGAAATAACCTACCAGCTACATCTTAACACGGTTTTTTTTAAACGCTACTAATTCGAAACATATATATATATATATAACATATACTTATATTTACTTTTATATTTAATAACATGTAATAATTGTTTTAATAAGGATTACAATAAACAATAACATACCATTTTCTAACTTTTTTAGAACATTGGTCTATATTTAATTCCCAATATCGGCTTATAATTATATCACACCAGAACTGCCCTATATTTATGTTCGGTAATGATGATCAAATATTTAGTCACCATATATATACTTATAGCATTTAAAACATACATATCATATTTGTTTGTTATATATTAATAAGAAACACTTAGTTTTCATCATATAAATACTAATTTAAGGGGATTAGCGGGCGTTGAAATATGATTAATATTTTATTTAAAAAAAAAATTGTATTACATATTATCCAATGTCGGTTTCTTATTTTTAGCTAATTCTATTCATAAACAGTGTATATAGATCATATGAAATACAAAAATTACGAAAGTTAAAAATTTCTGTTTTGAATTCATTGATTATAGATTAAATAGCATTAAAATAAATTAAAAAAAATCATGTGTCTATATAACTAGATATCATTGAAATTATCAGATCACGTGGTATGGCTGATTATTCAGCTGGTAAATTTTGATTGTATGTGTTTATAAAATTATGTATATATATTTTATATTATTTTATATTATTCTTCCTCACTGTTGTGTATTTGTTTTTGATTAATTATTTTTTTAATTCTAACCTATTTTATGTATATATAATATTTTGTTGGTGGCTAACCTATTGTATGTGTATATAAACTTTATGTATATATTATATTTGTATTTTATATTATTCTTGTTGTACTTCTTCACTGTTGTATATGTATATTCTGTGAAAACTTTGAAAAAAAAACTTTAATTAAAACTCTAATTATCTCAAGTTTTTACTTTTTCACTTTTAAGCATATTTAAAAGCCTAAAACTCCTTTGATAACGAACATTTTTATCTTAAATTGTTACCATCTATGTATAACATATATATTTATAATTATTGTGTATAATTATCATGTATAATTATAAATTCTTATTCTAACTTTATATTATGAAAAAATATTATAAAATACTGTTTATTCAACAACAAAATATTTAACTATTTTAAATTATTATATTTAAATAATGTTAATTTATTATATTTAAAAAGCTACAATATAAATATAAAGTACAATTATATCTATTAAATAAAAAAAAATTATTTAATTATCTTAAGTAGTTATTTATAGGTTGAGTTCTAGCTAGAGCTATAATGAATGATGATTGACATTGCAATTGCGAACCCACGCTAATCCCCTTAAAGCATATTATTTAACATTTTAAAAGTGTATAGTTTGATACAAATTTACATTATAAACAACACATACACTGTTAAAAAATAGGGTACTGAGATTTGCAATTTACCCAAAATAGGATACCTGACTGTTAAATGCACATTTATTAGCGTACATCTAGCATGCAATTCAATTACGTTATATATCATATAATTGCATTAAGGTATACACGCTAATATTCTTTAGGGTACAGTTTGATTATTGTTAGGATATTGATCGTATTTATTCAAATTGTACCCTAATTAGGGTACAGCTATGGATACACTACTTACACCCTAAAAAAGGCACTCGCTGTACCCTAATTTTTAACAGTGTAGTTCCTAAAAGTAACCCGGTATAGGTGGTACTGGGATATTTTGTATACAAATTCAAATTACACGATTTTGCATTAGTGTTAGATATCTTTTCTTAGAAAAATCTTTGATATGGTTATAAAATCTGGACCGATATCTGGATGTATTTTTTTGTGTGGTCATGGCTTAAGCCTTAAGCTACCTAGGTAGCTAGGTTAGCTAACTATATTCAATAGTTTATTTGGTAGATACTTATTTACTAATATATTCAATATATAATCATTAATTAATGTTTACAGAAGTTGTTCACAATGTTTCAAAAGAACACAGTAATGCGGTTATTGAAGAAATTATTGGACAATATCTAATATATCAAGAGAGAAAATTAATATATAAAACCAATTATGTTTTTAAATGACTTATGCTATTGTCTGTTTTACAAGTTATTTTAAAAACATGATTTCTTTCACTTTTGTTTACAGGGTTGTATATAAAATGCCATCATTGATAAATGCCCAACTAATGTTATTATGTATATACTATTTATTTAATATTTTATTGTAATAAAACATAACACATCATTTATATTTTATGTATACTATATGATATCTATGAACATCTATTTTAGTTAATATTTATACAATTAATAGTTTTGTTAATTACATTAATAATATTTATCTTGCATATAAATTTCTACAATATAATTAAAATGTATAAATATATTATTACAAGCAAATTATATAAAGTACATATGTAATAAAATGTATTAAAAAATGAAATAAATATATAAAAATAGCTAAAAATAGTGTAAGCTAGGTTTGAATTTTATTGATTATAGAGGTTGAATTGGTTAAAATATAAAAGGTGTAATGTGATTAATTATAAAGAGGTTGATCTGGTTTAATTATCAAAGGTTGAATGATATTAGTTATAAAAGGTTGACCTGGTTTAATTATCAAAGGTTGAATGTTATTAGTTATAAAAGGTTGATCTGGTTTAATTATAAAAAGGTTGAATGGGAGAAATTATAAAAGGTTGAATGGAAGAAATTATAAAAGGTTGAATGTGATTAGTTATAAAGGTTGAATTGGAGTAATTATAAAAGGTTGAATGTTATTAGTTATAAAAGGTTGAATGACGCCTAAAAATTAGGTATAAATATATGGCTTCATTCAACCTTTTAAAGGTTGTCCAGACGAACATAAATTCAACCTTTTTATAGGCTTCATTCAACCTTTTTTTCTAACAGTGTACGTCTATGGAGGATCAGTGAACTCCTAGGCTTTATTTGGTCGATACCTCCGATATGTTCATGTATATAATACCCTATAGATAACATACATAAGTAATACTGGTCCTAATAATACAACCACTATTTTTTAATTAGTACTTGGTAACGTATAGCGGAATATATATGATACAAGATATGGACAAATATATGATAAGCTATTCTATATATGTAAGAGTTAAGTCATAAATACACAATACAACACTTATATACACAAGGAGAAGTAAATACATAAATGCATAACTTATGTGAATATGCAAACTGTATATATGAAACAATAAAAACATTGTTAGGTATAGATGAAGCAATGATAATAATATGTATATTTAGTTTATTTTTCCTGATGTTTTGATAACATAATTTACACATGCTGAATACAGTACTGAATATAGTGAGTGTACTACATGAAATATAACCATAACAATATTATAGATAATATGGTCAACATTTATTTATAGTTTAAATATTAGTTTATATGTGTGTATTTGTGATTATTAAGTGATTATTTGTATTTTGTATATATAATAATAAATAATGTTTTACATCAAATAATATAAGATTTATATATTTATATATCATTTTTTTATATAATATTAACTAATATTAGATAGATTAGATAGATTAGATTATAAATTATATTGGCGGAAGAAATATTAGCAACATTAGATTTGCTGATGATATCGATTTAATAGCAGGAATCAATAGAGAACTACAAGAGCTAACAAACCGATTAGTAGAATCTTCAAAAGGTCAAGGAATAGAAATACGCCAAGAATCGAGCACAACAATGGTAAATTCAAAAAATGATGATAAGTAGGATTACGTAATCAGTAACATGGATGGAATGTTACTAGAAGATGTAAAAACCTTTAAATAACTAGGAGTAACCTTAACATCAGTTGGATCATCATATAACGAATTACGAATACGATTAGCATGTCATATGGACTAGCAACAATATAAGATTCAAGATCAAATTCAAACTCTATAGATCCCTAAGTATATCCATACTACTTTACGGGTGTGAAACTTGGACGCAAATGTTGAATGAGGAAAAGAAGATATCAGCATTTGAAAATAAATCTCATAGAAGATTAGTAGAAATAAACTACCGCCAGAGGAAAACTAATGCATATGTCAAAGAAACCATTATAAAATTAGTAGGTAAATACGAACCACTGCTAACTACTATAAAAAGAAGAAAACTGTTATACTATGGACACATATGCAGACATGATAGTATGAGTACAAATATTATGCAAGGTAGGGTCGAAGGTACAAGGGATAGAGGCAGACCAAATAAAGACTGAATGGCTAATATAATACAGTGGACTGATAATACGGTGGGTACATTTTGGATAAGTTTAAAGAGAACATCATACGTAATTCATTAATATTAAGCATATATACTATGTAATAACGTGGAGCATTCATAAACACTAAAGAACGCTATTACATATTACATGATATTCATATAAAACATTCGATATTTTATTAACAATGATAATTATTATATAATTTAAATAATGATAACAACTATGAACCTATTACCGTAACTAGAAATGTTATTGATATAGTTTATATAAATACATTTAGAGAAATAAATAATTTAATGATTATTAATAATTTAGAGTTAAATATTTATGACTTATTAAAATTATTTAATTTAATAATACAAATTAAATTAAATTATTATAAATAAAATAAACCAAGCTAATCTATTGTACATAACTGTAATTTACATTTAAAATAATGTATATTGAACACTAGAATACAAATTATAAATTATAATATTTCACTATTTCTTTTAGTAATTGTAACGTTATATATATATTATAATTACCTTCCCTCTGTAATACACTGCTGCAGTGTCACCACATTCAAGAACAAATTATAAATATAATTGTTACAAATCTAATCTAATGTTTATTCCAATAATTGTGAGATTTTATAATAAACGAATGTTTAAATATATGATGTACTTATTTACTTACATAAAAAAAAATATATTAATAATTTTATATATATATTTTGTTGTTATCCCATGACTCGTAAATCGTAGGGGAAATCAATCGAAGAGGCATCAGCAACACGTTTTCTCCAGCCATATCTTTTGTGCACATCTTGTATTAGATCGTTTACATCTTGTTTAGTCCATTTATCAATGTTATCAATCCATTTAGATTTGGGTCGTCCTTGTTTTCGAGTTCCTTCAACAGAACCTTGCATTATAGTTTTGCACAGGTTGTCGTGTCTGGAGACATGACCAAACCACTTCAGTTTGCGACGCTTTATCGTTTTTAGTAGAGGTTCGTAAGTTCCTAATAGCATGGTTATCCTATTGCACACACACACGTTCGTAATCCTATCTTGATATTTGATGCCAAGTAGTTTTCTGTGTGCTTTGCTTTCAAATGCAGATATTTTCTTTTGCATTGCCTCACTAATCGTCCATGTTTCGCAGCCATAAGTAAGGATAGAGAGCACTAGTGATCGATATAGATTGTACTTAAGTTTAAAATTGATGTGTTTGCTGTTCCAAATTGTGTAGAGACGTATCATCGCTGATGTAGATTGGGCAAGCCTTATTCTAATTTCATTATCACTTTTTCCATCGCTTGTAATTGTGGAGCCAAGGTAAACAAATTTATCTACTTCTTCTAGCTTATTTCCATACAGTGTTATATCTACAGATTTTGCATTGTTAGTATTTATCATAACTTTGCTTATTACAGAACTTATTTCCATTCCATAACGTGATGTACTCTTTGCTAATTAGTCTGTGAGATGTTGAAGTTCTGCATTGGATCCGGCTAGTAAGTCGATGTCATCAGAAAACTTTAAATTCCAAATTGGTCTACCGCCTACAGAAATAGATGTAGCATGTTTTATCACAATTTCACTCATAATTTCTTCAAGGAATAAGTTAAATAATGTTGGTGAGAGCAGACAACCTTGACGTAATCCAACCGTTGTGTTAAAGAACGGGCCTGCCATATTATTGAGTAGTACAGCACTTGTGGAGTTTGCATACAAAGATTTTATTATCATAATTATATCATTATTAATTCCAAATTTGCATAATGCTGACCACATCCATTCATGATACACTCTATCAAAAGCCTTCTTGAAGTCTATAAAATTGTGATAGAGATCTTTTTGGCTATCTAGATGCTTCTCAATAATATTTCTGCAATTAAACACTTGTTCAACTGTGCTTCTTCCCTTCCTGAAACCGGATTGCTCCTCTGATATCACTCGTTCAATTTGAGGATTTAATCGTTTGAGGATTATGGTTAGGAGTATTTTACTAGAATGGCAGATTAGGCTTAGTGTTCTATAATTTTTACATTTCTTAATGTTACCTTTTTTAGCTATAGGTATTATTAATGATTTTGTCCATTGTTTTGGCCATGATTTAGATACCCATGCTTTCTGGCAGATTGCTGTGAGCATTCTTATTATAGCTGTTCCTCCATGTTTGATTAATTCACTCGGTATGTTATCTATACCCGGTGACTTGCCGTCTTTCAATGTTTTAATAGCGTTAACGACTTCTGACTCAAGAATTGGCAGTTCATCATCTGTATATGTATTGTGATTCTCACTATGGGCTAATACACTGGGATCAGGGTTAATAGGGTAGTTATAAAGTTCTTTGCAATACTCAGTCCAGCGATTTAGTTTCAATGTATCTTTAGCTAGCGGTACTCCATTTCTATCTTCAATAATAGATGTGCTTCTGGGTGTTGTTTTAGTTAGCATTTTCAATGTTTCATAGGCTCGCTTGTTGTGCCTACTATGTTTAATATCAATGTCGATTGATTTGCACTGTGTCTGTATCCAATCCTCATTTGCCTTGAGCATCATTTTTCGTATCTTGGAGTTTATTTCTCTGTACTTATGTTCAGATTCAGCATTTAGTTTTCTCTTGGATTTAAGTGTTCTTCTCTTGTCGCATAAGTCTAGTATATCACCAGTGATCCAGGGTTGTTTTTTACTACGATATTTGCCGATTATCTCTGAAGCAGAACTAGTTAGAGCTTGTTCGAAGTCAGAGCATATTTCTGTCAAGTCGCAATCTTTCATATTTTTCTCTATTTCACTGAGCTGTGCATCTAGATGATCAGAATATGCTTTGCTGATTGTTTGGTCTTTCAGTTTGTTAACATTATAACGAATCCGTTTTCTTTTCTCCCTCTTGTTTGACCAACGTTTTAGCCTCAGGTTGCACATTACTAGATCATGGTCGCTATTCACATCTGCTCCTGGATAGGTTCTTGTTGAGCTTCGTATGATACTTGATTTGAACCTTTTAGGTGTAAGAATGTAATCAATTTGGTTGTGTACTAGTCCATTAGGTGAGTGCCATGTAGTGTTTCTTGAGTCCTTGTGTGGGTGCAAAGTATTTGCTATCACTAATTTATGCCTTTCAGCAAACTCAAGTAATCTCTGGCCTCGTTAATTCATGGACCCAGTACCGAAGCGACCAACCCATCCATTCCAGGTTGCATCCTTTACAACTTTAGCATTCCAGTCTCCTTGTATAATTAAAAAGTCCTTTTTTTGGTTATTTGGAAATTTCTTCTTCAATACTTTCATAGAAATCTTCTATTTCTTGATCTTCGTGGGTAGTTGTCGGTGCATATATTTGAATTATGGATATGTTCATGAGGTTAGCCTTTATACTAATTGACATAATTCTACTTGAAACGGCAGAGTAATTCATTACAGATTTTGTAAAATCCTTGATGATGAATCCAACACCTTCAAAATGTTTGCTCTGTCCGCTGTAGTATAATTTATGGCCAGCCTCTGTTAATATCTCACCTGATCCAGTTAGCCTTGTCTCAGAGAGGCCTATTATGTTCCATTTGTATCGTTCAAGTTCATTTGTTAGTTCATTTATTTTGCCGCATCTTCTTAATGTTCGTACATTCCATGTTCCGATAGTGGTTATTGCATTAGATAATTTGATGTTATAAAATGGTTGTTCTAATTCTAATTTGCCAGTAGTTAACTTTACACTTCCATCCTGGTTTACACCGATGGAAAGCGCGATCATTGTTTTTCCGGGACGCGACCGATCCGGCATGGTATTTCGTTGTTGTTGTGATGTCATTTAGTTGATTGATTTTTTCTGTAGACTAATAGCCTAGGTGGCGCCTATCTCCTCTCCGAGTCCCCTCTTACAAGTTTAGCCCACTTGCCGAAATGGTTACAAGGGTGTGGCACGAGGAGCCAAAGCAAGAGAGTAAGGAAAGTTGAAATGGAATGCAGAGCCTAACCCCCAAATAATATTATAAAGGGCGGCAGTAGGCATATGCAAACTGTGTCATTTCAGACATTTCCATATACCCCTATATACCCTATATAACTATATATATATATATATATATATATATATATATATATATATATATATATATATATATATATATATATATATATATGTATGGAGATACATTATATAATAACTTCTGCATCTTGACTATTCAATTTGTTTGACTAGAAGCTGGCTTACAAGTGTAGATACATGGTATTCATGAAGACGATACCGGAGGCGATCCCGGATAACATACGGAAAACGTCTAGGGCGATAACGGAGATGATATTTAACATATTCATGAAGATATTCATCTATCCAAGCAGGAAGAAAACTACTAATGATTTTAATTATCCTGAAATTATAAATTGTATATTAATAAATCAATTATCATGACACAATAATTTATATATGTATACTAACTTCTAACTTCTGCATCTTGACTATTACATTTGTCGTACTAGAAGCTGGCTTACAAGTGTAGATGCATGGCATTCACGAAGACGATACCGGAGGCGATCCCGGATAACATACGGAAGACGTCTAGAGCGATAACGTATATGATATTTAACATATTCATGAAGATATTCATCTAAATAATTATTAATTAATAAATTATAATTGAATAATTATTAAAATAATATATAATTAAATAATTAATAATATACAATTAATTATTATTAATCAATACTAATTATTGATAAAAAATTATTAATTAATAATTATTAAAATAATATATAATTAATAATTATTAATATATAATTAATTATTATTAATTATTGATAAATAATTATTAATTAGTAAATTAGAATTGAATAATTATTAAAATAATATATAATTAACAATATACAATTAATTATTATTAATTAATAATAATTTGAATTGAATAATTAATAATTATTAAAATAATATATAATTAATATATAATTAATTATTATTAATTAATAATAATTATTGATAAATAATCATTAACATAATAAATAATTAATAATTATTAATATATAATTAATTGTTCTTAATTAATAATAAGTATTGATAAATAATTATTAATTAGTAAATTAGAATTGAATAATTATTAAAATAATATATAATTAATAATTAATAATTGTACGGCACTAATGTATATATACATATATACAAATAATATATATATATATATATATATATATATATATATATATATATATATATATATATGATATATATATATATATATATATATATATATATATATATAATCATATTATTAATAGTTGTATTTTATCTATAGATATTATAATTATAACTTATATACATATTCCCATATAATAATGTTTTTATTAAATATGTATATATATATTATAATATTTATTTGTATATAATATACTTAATTTAATATTTGTATACTATATATATATAATATATTATATATTATAATAAATAAGTGATATTAAATGATCAAAATAATAATGTATTTATTGTAAAATTCTAGGTTTTAAAGATTGTTATTCATTTTTGTTTGCCTAGTTGTAAACCAGTTGTAATTTGATAACAATGCATAATACATATTTACATATGTTAAACATAATTTGACACTTTGATATTATATATAATATATAGTATAATATGGTATAATATAGTATAATATAAATATGATTATTTCATAAATTTCTAAAAAAAATGCTTTATATTAAAATATTATGTTTTAATATATTTGTGTAAATAGTTTTACAAAATTTAGTAAAAATGCCTTATATTAAAATATTAAGTTATACTTACTAATTATATATACAACTTGAAATGCCGATTAATAATATACATGTGATACTAATGTTATATATATATATATAATTCACTTTGTTTACATAGCAACCAAATTACAGACGTGTTATTCACAGATTAGATTTTAAATATCGTTTAATTGTATTATAATTATAAATATAGGTGCGTATTTATTTATTTGTGTGTTATTTATATTATTAGTATTGTTCAAATATTAATATCTACTAATATTTAAATATATTACATTGTTTTTGAAATTATATTCTTTTTTTTATTTGAGTATTTGTTTACATTGTATGATTATCAAAATTAAAATCAACAACACATATATATTAATCACAAAGATAATGTTCACTTACTGTTTACATATTTAATAACAACAACTACTTTATTTACTCTTTTAATCGATTATTATTATTCATAGATTAGTTATCCTCTATTTATATTTAAATAATATATTGTATTAATATCATATTAATCTTATTTACCAACTCTTTATTATTATTATATCGTATAAATACATTTAGGTATATATACATTTTATGTATTTTATTATTATTTTTAAATTATAATTGAAAATGCAATAAAAAAGCCATAAAAGATATTTATTGAAATTCCTAGTATTGTTAAATATCATAAAATTAAAACATATATATATATATATATATATATTGCATTAATACATTTATATATATATATATATAAATTGTATTTATTAAATATACTTATATTGGATATTTGTACTATTGTATTTTTTATATTTAAATACTGCATATTATTTTATTATTATTATTATACTATGTTATTTCTATAATATTTAATTTTTTGTAATATAAGATGAAGTAATATAATTTAATTGCTATATATTTGTATATTTGATATAATAAATACAGTATATAATATACCCAATATAAACCCTAGGTACTTCATAATAAATTAGTGTGACATATATTATATAAAAAGCATCTTTTAAATTTAGAGAAACTCTTATTATTTATTCAATAAATTAATTAAGTAAATATATTTTAACAACATATATATTAGTGATATTTAGAATTTAATATAAAGCTTAAATTTAAAGCTTAATATTTGATATAAAGCTTAAAATGGCTCGTCAAAAAAAACAAACGATATCTGTAACAGATGAGCATAATGATGAAAAAATTGATCTCAAATGCTTAATTGAAAAATTAACTATAAATAATGACAGATTAACTATAAATAATGAAAAATTGACTATAGTTATAGAAAATCAAGAAAAAATAATAAAAAAACTAAATGAAGCAGCTGATAAATCTGATCTTAAAACATTTGCTGAGATCACTAAAATTAACCTCAATAATACACTTCAAAAAAATCTATCAACGACTATAAATAAAACCCTAAATGAAAAAAAGTTAAATGAAATAAGAAATAAAACTATTATACTCTATAATGTTAAACAAACAATAGATTCTAATTACGAAACAAGACATTTTGAAGAAAAAAAAAATATAACAGAAATTTTAGACCTAGTCAACACAAATTATAATATAAAAAACTATTTTAGATTAGGAAAATATCAAGAAAATGATAATGTCATCAGGCCATTAAAAATTATTTTAAACTCTGAAATAGAAATTAATAATATAATACAAAATGCAAACAAATTAAAAAACTCCAAATTCAAAAATATAAGCATATCAAAAGAATACAATAAAGTTGAGTTGGATACTATCAAAAAACTATCTATCGAGGCTAAAAATAAATCAACAATAAATAATAAATATGTAGTACGGCATAGAAATGATACTTTTAAAATAATTGAACTAAAAAAACGAGATGATTAAATATAATATGATACCAAACCAATACAAAACAACACAACAATTTAATAGTATTACAAAAGAATTAATAATAAATAAAAATAATCTGATAATTATACACATAAATATTAGAAGTCTTACTCAAAACCTGGATAACTTAAGAGAATTTATAGATACTTTAATAATCAAACCTCATATTATATGTTTATCTGAAACCTGGTTAAATAGTAATAATGACTTCAATAATAATATAACAAACTACACATATCAAACAAACTATAGACAGAAACAAAATAAATGTAGAGGTGGTGGTGTTTCAATATATGTTATAAAAGATATTCAATATGAACTTATAAAAGACCTTACTTTTAATATAAAAGATTATTTAGAAACACTTACAATATAAATTAAACTTAAAAAAAATAAAAAAATAATAATTTCATGCCTTTATAATAGCCCTTTCAATAAAACTGCAGATCTTATAAATATGTTATATAGTAAATTTCATAAATATATTTCACACGATTTAATAATTATGGGTGATTTTAATATCATAACAAATGATCCCAAACCATTTCAATTAAACATTTTAATAAATCAATTAGCACTAACGCCTCAAATTCTTCAAAACACTAGACCCCAATTCAATAAAAGTAACACTTCAACTATAGATCAAATTTACACTAATATAAACACAACAAATATTTATAATAGTGGAATACTCTTAGAAGACTTGACAGACCACCTCCCAATATATACAATAATTAAAATAAAAACCAAAATACGAAATAACTCAAATGAAATTAAAACAAGGAAAATAACAATAAATAATACTAAAATACTTATTAATGCACTGAAAAATACGAATTGGGATTCGGTCCTCGAAGACAATGATGCTGAAAACTCATACAACAAATTTCATACCATATATACATCAATAATTAACCAATTTATCCCACTACTTACAAATAAAATATCTTCAAATATTCTTTCAAAAAATTGGATAACAAATAAAATAAAAAGAGACATTAATAAAAAGTATAAACTATATAAACTTTACTTAGATAATAAAAATGAAATCAACTTATATAACTACAAACAATTAAGAAATCAATTAACCTTAAATTTTAAAAAAGCAAAGCAATCATATATAGATAGTAAAATAAAAAATAGTATATCTACTAAAGAAAATTGGAATTTAATAAATAACCTCTTAAATAAACAGCAAATTAAACAATCTCCAAATTATATAATAGATGAATTCGAAAATAAATTCAATAATGATAAACAAATAGCAAATGCATTTAACTCTTATTTTATAAATACAAGTCAATCCATAAATAATCAATTCACCTCTCCCATAAATATCATCAACCCAATTAACATTACACCAATATCTAAATCAATATATCTTCATCCCACATCAACACATGAGATAAATTCTATTATACAAAATAATAAATCAAAGACTTCTCTAGACACTGATTATCTAAACATGAAATTGTTAAAAATTTCAAAAGATTACATTGACCTTCCATTAAGCCATATTTTTAATCTATGTTTATCGTCAGGAACTTTTCCCTTAAAAATGAAACTATCCTCCATTAAACCAATTCATAAAAAAAATAATATCAATATTATATCTAACTATAGACCAATATCAATTTTAAGTCAACTATCGAAAATACTAGAAAAAATAATATATAATAGACTAATGCAATTCATACAAAATAATAACATAATAAATACTACTCAATATGGTTTCCTTAAAAAACATAATACCACTCAAGCTACACTAGATATTTACAACCATATAATGGAAAATAAAAAAGAAAATAAAGCAATAAATACATTATTTTTAGATTTAAGTAAAGCCTTTGATACTATTGATCATTCTATTATAATTAGCAAATTAGATAAATATGGAATTAGAGGGATTCCTCTTAAACTGATAAAAAACTATTTACATAATAGAACTCAACTAGTTAAAGTTAACATTACAGAATCTGATATTATAACTAATGATATCGGTGTACCCCAAGGCTCCATACTAGGCCCTTTACTATTCATAATTTATGTCAATGATCTACCATTATATTTAGAAGATAATAATGTAGATTTACAGTATATGCAGATGATACTGCTATAACTTTTACAGCAGATAATAATATAGAACTAACAAATTTAATTAAAACAACCTTAATAAAAATAGAAAAATGGTATAAATATAATAAGTTAAAACTCAATATTAGTAAAACAGAAATGATAAATTTCAACTCAAATAAATATCCAAAAAATATTATTTCATTAAATGATACATTAATAAATAACGTATATAATTATAAATATCTTGGTATAATTCTTGATAGCAAACTTGATTTTAAAAATCATATTATTAAATTAAATAAAAAACTCTCCCAAATTCAATTTTTAATCTCAAAATTGAGCAAATTCATTAAAACAAATTCATTGATAATTATATATAATAGTATTTTCCTACCATACTTAAACTATGGAAATATACTTTGGGGAAATACATTCTCAAATAATACCCTAAATACAACAATTATTCAAAAAAAAACCTTAAGAATAATAAATAAAAGAAAATTTCGAGATCATACAAAAGAATTATTCACATCAAATAAAATACTTAGATTAGATAAGCTAACATATTATAACACACTAATATATATGCATAAACAATATTATAATCAATTGCCAACAAATTTAACTAAAATACACACACATAATAATAATAAATATACTCTACGAACAAATAAAACGTATACTATACCAATTTCAAAATCAACAAGAACAATAAATAGTTTACTAATAAAAGGTCCAAAACTTTGGAACTTACTTCCAACAAATATACAAAATATAAAAAATGAAAATTTGTTCAAGAAAAGAGTAAAAAATATGTTAATCAATGATGAATAATATTATAGATAAATTAAAAAATTAATGAATTTAAAATTAATTTAATAAAATTAACATATTAAAAAAAACTAAATAAAAAAAAATAAAATAAAATAAAAAATCTATATCAAATATATATGTATGTATGGATTATTTTTGTTATTATTATTTTGATTTTGATTTTTGTTAATGTCAAATTGTGTCTATCTACTGTATTTTATTTATTTATTATTATCTTTTATGTAAATACGAAATATATAGCTAACTATTATGATTAAACAATCACTGTTCCTGTCCCATGTATGAATAAATCACTGGCAACAACCCGAAAAGATCAAGGTCTTATTTTGAAGCCATTTGGAAACGAAGAAAGAAACTAAAAAGAATAATAAATGAAAAAAAAAGAACGAAATTAATGAATCCAATAAAATATATCTATCTATCTATCTATCTATCTATATTATAACTGAATATATTTCTACTTATTAAATTATTACTGCAATAAACACATTTATTTTGAATGTATTTTAATTACTACTGGTATATGTATGCAAGGTTATGCATTATTATAAAATTACAACTGAGCAACAAAATATTAATATTAATCTTTAAAACCTAAATTTGTACTATACATTAATATTTTTAATATTTAATATTAATTATTGATTATAATATATAAATTATAAATATAATATATTATAAATATAATATATTATATATATATATATAATATATTATATATATATATATATATATATAATATCAAAGTATAAAATTAAGTATATTATATACAAATAAATATTATAAAATTATAACTGGATTACAAATGCGTTTTAGTAACGCTTCATTTCACACCGTATTCACGATATGTATGATATAATACATTTGTGGAATGCTATGAACCTCTATGTATAGATATGTAGTAGAAAAACTATAAAATATATAATATCTATTGCGCAATAATATTATATTAAAGACTAAACTATCTAATATAGTGTAACTATTTTATAAATATATGTTGATTAAAATATATTAATAACAAGTATGTATGTATATATACTTGACTATATATATAATAATATTATTAATAGTTATATTACCTAATTATATCTTATATACATATTACATTATAATAATGTATATTTCTAAACCAATGCACTAATTAGTGCATTAGTACTTTAATGTGGGATGTGTAATAAATCACAGAAATATTAAACATAAATAAGTGTAAACATTAACACTATTATATAGTATATATATATATATATTTATTTATATTAGTGTTTATGTATGTATATATTATACAATTATATTGATATAGAATTCTATTAATAATAATTCTATTGATAAGAGATATATTGTATACAAAAATTAAAATTTCACAATAAATATTCCTGTTGTAATATCCAATGTGTTTATTTGACCTATATCATATACAAATTTGAATATATATTTAATACATAAATTAATGATATCCAAAGTGCTTATTTGACCTATAAAATATACAACATTGAAACATACATTGAATACATAAAATAATTATATCCAAAGTGTTTATTTTACCTATAATATATACAATATTGGAACGTTTTTATATATTTTACGTGTTTGGTTGCTTGGGTGTCTACTTTCACCCACATTATTCAATATTTTGCTTGAACAAATAATGAACGATGCTTTAGATAATCATGTAAGTTCAGTAAATATTGGTGGTAAAATAATCACAAATCTGAGATTCGCAGACATCGATGTATTAGCAAGTAGTAAATCTGAATTAGCCAATCTTATTAAAATTATCGACAATACAGCACGTGCATATGGAATGGAATTAAACTCTACGAAAACACAAATAATGGCAAATTCTGAAGGTAGTTTCACATCAGAAATCAAAATAAATAACGAGCCACTAAAAGTAGTTGAGAGTTTTAAGTACTTAGGAGCAATCATCGACGATAAAGGTTCAAAGGATGACATATTAGCTAGAACCGGACAGACGATTGCAGCTCTATCTAAACTAAATGTTATATTATATATAATATTATATTATTTATAATTAATACTCGAGTATAGATCTATATTATTAATGAAAAGTATTTATAATGCATACATATTTGTGAGTAAATTTAATTTTTTAATAACCTATACAATATTCACGAACATTTTAAATTATGTGTATTTTTGTAAATTAATATTTATTTATATAGCATGTAAGAAGTAGTTTTGAAAGACAATATTATTGTATCATTACCCATCCTAAAGAAAGAAAATCTAACCTCTCGCCTTAAACGTTTGATTTGTTTTGATATTAATCTTGATGCATATTGTTGTGAATAACTAATAAATATATATATATATATATGATTTTAAATATGTTTATTTATTAAATATATCTTTAATTTTGTATTTTTTCTATGTTTCAAATTAATATAAAATAATAAAGTAATTATATAATTAATTATTTATCATTAAACAGATTTATGAATGTTTTTTATTGGTCATAAACTATATTTATCGTATGCACTTTATTTTATTAAAATATATTCATAACATTTCTATATAATTGGGTTTTTATAAAAAGTGGCTCAACCTGCTCGCTCTCCCCTAAATGTAATATAGTACTTTAATATTAATAATATATAGTTATCTATAGTTATAACAAGGGTTAAAACTTCTAACTTATAACTAGCGTAATCTTGATAACACTATATAATATATACACCTGTATAATTGTATCCATTAAACTATTAATAATAAGAATATAAAAGTAAATATATTATTAAATATAATATAATACTGCATATAACTATTATATTTATAATTTTAAAAATTCAACTTATATATATGTTATGTATATTTAAATATTGATATATTTTATTTTACTATAATTTTAAACATATTGTTATTTTATTAATTGAAATATCAATTTAAACTCTATATATACACTGTGAAAGTTGTATATAATATAAAGTGTTCTAGATTGGTTTTAAATTTTGAGAAAATAATAATTAGATCAAAAGTTATAATAAATAAACCAGAACGTATATAATAGTTTTTTCTTATATCATTTTGAAAAATATATATTTTTAAATAGGGTTAATATAAATGTATATAACTTGTGGCCTATTAACTTATATTAACTAATGATAATATATATATATATTATGGGTAACTATTTGTATAGGTTATATCATAGTTTATATTACAACACAAATTATGAAGGTGAATATTTAGTAAAATATAAAAAATAAATTATAATTTAACTTTTTATTGAAAATTATAGATTTAATTAAATGTATTATCAATCTATTCAAATATATATTTATAATTGAAATATGTATATCTATTATAATATTTTGATAAACAAATTATCTCTAGAATCATCTTTAATCAAAAGTTATATAAACATATGAGCAATTAACTAATTTTTAAATTTCTAATCGGCCATCATCAAATACTCTAATACACTAACAATTATAATTACTGGGATTATTTACTATGTATTTATTTATGAGTGATTTAAACTATTTGAATATTGAAATATAGGTCATACAATTATAATTTTAGTTTTAATAGGTTATCCGACTTTTTTTTCTATAATTATAGTTTAACTATATTATGAAATATTTTCCACATACTTAATCTTTTAATAATAAATAATAATTAAATTATACATACAACTATAATTTTATTGCATTTTCATTATTTAACCTATCGATCATTAAGTGCATAACTTCCATTGCAAATTTATGTAAATAAATATCAATTTTACAATTTTAAAAATAAGATACAAATATCGCTAAAACAGCTTTATTTGTACATTATATTATATAAAATTAAAACTATGTTATTAATTATTATGTTATATATATAATATAAAATATCTCATTAAAAAAATATATAACAGTATTTGTATTTTGATATAATATGAAATATTATATTATTTTGAAACTAATGCATATTTAATTTGTTATGTATATTTAATAAATTACATATTATAAGACATTTAATATATAATTTGCGAGACGTTGCGAGACGCTGCTTCTTTAGCAACTATATCTCTCCGCGACTCTGCATTTATTTTAATTAAGTTAATTATTAATTAAATGGGATATTTTAGCTATAATTTACTTAAATAACAGATTACTGAAAAATAAAACATTAATAACAACAAGAAAAATTAAAAACAATAATATTGTAACATTTATTAAAAATCTATTACAAATAAAATGGGACACTGTATATAATAACAATAATGCAGAAGATGCTTATAATATTTTCTACACTCAATATATAAATATAATAAACAAAAACTTTCTCATAATCACTTCAAAAGTATCATCACAAATATTCTCTAAAAACTGGATAACAAATAACATAAAAATAAAAATAAATAAAAAACAAAAACTATTTAACTCATATCTACAAAGTAAATCAGAATTAGATTTATACGTTTATAAATCTTATAGAAATAATTTACAAAACACAATAAAACAAGCAAAACAAAAATACATTAACAAACAAATAAACGATAACATAACATCGAAAGAACATTGGAAAACAGTAAATAATATTATTAATACAAATGTAAATAAACACAATATTACATACATTAAAGATAAAAACAATAACAACACATTTGACTCAAGTAAAATAGCAAATATATTTAATGAACAATTTATTAATAATGCACAAATTATAAATGATCAATTTAAAAATCAAAATATAATAAATCCTGTAGAAATACCAAATATAAATAATTCTATATTCATAGAACCAACCAATAAACAAGAAATAACTTCAATAATAAAAAATAGTAAATTAAAAACCTCATTAGATATAAACCTAATTAACATGAAAATTGTAAAAATATCAATAGATTATATTTCATCACCACTAACACATATTTTTAATGTATGTATTAGTGAAGGTATATTTCCACAAAAAATGAAAAATTCCATAATAAAACCTATATATAAAAATAAAAACCAATACGAACTATGCAACTACAGGCCCATATCAATACTATGTCAAATTTCAAAAATATTTGAAAAAATAATACATCAGAGATTTAATATACAAAGAACAAAATAAATCAATAAATACTCTATTCCTTGATCTAAGCAAAGCACTTGACACGCTAGATCACAACATATTAATAGATAAATTATATAAATATGGAATAAGAAGCAATTCGCTACAACTTATCAAAAGCTACCTAAGTAATCGAAAACAAGTTGTTTTGATAAATGATAAAAAATCACAAATATTATGTAATAATATTGGGGTACCACAAGTATCAATACTTGGTCCTCTCCTATTTATAATATATACAAATGACCTATCATTATTATTCAATAATAACCAACAAGTAAAACTTATAGTATATGCTGATGATACAGCAATAACATTTACAAGTGAAAACAATGAAAAATTAAAATATACCATAGATAATATGATTACAAAAATAGAAAAATGGTACACATTTAATAAACTTAAAATAAATATCAATAAAACTAAAATAGTCAATTTTAACTCGAGAAAATACAGTAACATACATCTAAAAATAAATAACATATCAATACAAAATGAAATAGAATATAAATATCTAGGAATAATAATTGACAAAGATATAAACTTTAAAAATCATATATTTAATCTTAATAATAAATTATCGAAAATACTTTACTCAATAAGCAGACTATCAAAATACATTAAGACAAAACCAATGATTATCATATATAACAGCCTATTCCTGCCACACATAATGTATGGAAATATAATATGGGGTAATATTTATAAAAGTAATCTTACAAATTTAATTCTCACACAAAAAAAAATCATAAGAATTATAAACAAAACCAAATATTTCAGAGAACATACAAATTTGCTATTTGAAAGGAATAATATATTAAAACTCAATAGTTAATAAAATATAACACGCTAATATACATGCATGACCATCACAATAATAATCTACCACAAAATATTTATAACATACATAAAAAACACGAAAATAAAAATAAAAATAAATTAAGGAAATCACCTATCTACAAAATACCTTATACAAAAAAAAGTCAACTAATAAATAGTATCCTAACCATGGGACCTAAGTTATGGAATGATCTAAATGGAGATATCCAAATTATAAAAAACAAAAATTCATATAAAAAAAAAATAAAAAATCAACTCATTGAGATACAAAAAAAAATTAAAAATTAAAAAAAAATTAAAAAAAATAAATTATATAAATAAATTATATATGTTAATTATTATTATTATTATTATTATTATTATTATTATTATTAGTATTATTATTATTATTATTATTATTATTATTATTATTATTATTATTATTATTATTATTATTATTATTATTATTATTATTATTATTATTATTATTATTATTATTATTATTATTATTATTATTATTATTATTATTATTATTATTATTATTATTATTATTATTATTATTATTATTATTATTATTATTATTATTATTATTATTATTATTATTATTATTTTTATTTTTATGTTTTTAAATGATAATAAAATATCTTATAAAACATAAGAAGAAAACGAAATGAAAAAAAGTAAAGTAATTCAACAAAAAAAAACGTTCCGGTGATGGTGGGCAGTTCTGGTGATGGTGATGCAGGCGACAGCATAGAAAAGATAATTATCTTCATCTGAAGCCTTTTAGAGGAAACAATAATATAACGAATTTAATAATTCACATGATATATATATATATATACAACTTTCTTCTAATAAATATTATTATTATTATTATTATTATAATGT
This sequence comes from Osedax fenrisi, assembly GCA_964019155.1. Taxonomy (NCBI): domain Eukaryota; kingdom Metazoa; phylum Annelida; class Polychaeta; order Sabellida; family Siboglinidae; genus Osedax; species Osedax fenrisi. The sequence continues at coordinate 100,892,055 of OZ025241.1, read as the reverse complement.
AATTTCAAAGATATTTGAAAGCTTTGATAATACTATAAAATATTATATTAAAGATTACATTTTTATAAATGATTTTAATTAAAAATGAAGTCAATTAATGGTTATGATAGCCGTTATATAATAGATCTATTTTAATAATCTAGGGTAATAAAATATAAAATATGTCCTTTTCATTAGCTTTCCATTATTATAATGATTATAATTATATAACTTAAGTTATATACGAAGTATATATCTTCACAGTAGGATATATTTGATTACATTTAATAAAATATATTATTTATAATTAATACTCTATATTATTAATGAAAAGTATTTATAATGCATACATATTTGTGAGTAAATTTAATGATTTAATAACCTATACAAGATTATCGAAAATTTTAAATTATGTGTATTTTTGTAAATTAATATTTATTTGTATAGCATGTAATTGTTAATAACATGATAACCAATATTAAAAATCATAGAGAAGAATAGTATTTATATTTTTTAAATATTAAGAATACAATTATTATACATGATAATAATTATAGTATTTGCTATCTAAACATGCATATATAAATCATGACTAACCCTAGGTATGGATTTCTCAATATTTATTAAGAGTTAGAAGCAAATTAATAGGTCATCTAAATAAGTGCGCTTAAGAAATTATGTGATATTTATATACAAGTCAGTAGGTAAATCATTGCATCAAAAAGGGTTTTATAATTTAATTATTATTATAATAATTATAAACTGCGTAGTATACAGTATAATATCATACTATATATATATATATATATATATAGTATGATATTATATAGTATTTACTGTAGTAGCAGAACTATATATAGTAGCTGAACTTTACATATTATTTTTTATATATTTCTGTTTACGGAATGCTTCAATGTAATGTGCAATATTTAAAATCTGTATTCAAGTGTATTTTAAATTAATTACTCAATACACGTATTACGTGATTTGATTTATATACGATATAAATACATAAATATAGTGTTTACAATCGTTGCATATTTAGATTATGGAACGCAAGCATATTACTATACAAAACATGTAATATACATACTGGTCATACAATTTATATACATTGATAATCGTAACAGCATATTACAAAATATGTGTTGAAATCTGTAAACACGTGCAATGCATTTTAATGGGTAACAACCGAAAATAATATATATTACTTTGAAGCCCATTATAAGAACAAATTATATAAATATTGTAAATTAACAGAAAAAAAAATAATTAAATTCTTCTAATATACATTATTATTATTATTATTATTTTATACTTTAGTACCGTACATTGTATATATTAGAATACATATATGTCACAATCTATATACGATACACATTATATACAGTTTGTATGTTTTATTTATATCGATGTATTTATATTTTATATATAAATATATATAAAATACATAGAGAATTACAACTATCAAGTAATTAGTTCAATATCTGAATGTTCGTGTTCTGTTCAGAAACAATACCGCAGTTATTATTTGGCGTATCTTAAATACATCATAACCCATTATTTGATTTAACATCTGTATTATTTATAATTACCGAATCTATCGTTTTAAACAAATTTTCAATAATTATTATACTTTGCAAAAAAAATATATATATATATATTAATATAATACATATTTATAATTGATTCTTGATATAATGAGAATAATGTGCATTATAGAGTTAGTTCTATTGTGAGATGAAGGTAATGTATTTCAGGTATTTTATATCTTCTCATGATTATTAAAACCTTTTAAATAAACTGGTCATATTCCGGTTACATTACTTAATATATATGTAAATATAATATATATGATATGTATATCCAATTATTAATATATATTTTTTAAGTAAGTAAGTAAGTAGATCATATATTTAAACATACGTTTATTATAAAATATCATAATTATTGGGAATACACATTAGATTAGATTTGTAACAATTATATGTATAACTTCATCTTGAATGTACGATTCACTCATAATGTAATGACACTGTATCAGTATAATACAGAGGGAAGGAAATTATAATATATATATAATGTTACAATTAATAACAGAAATAGTGAAAGATTATAATTTATAATTTGTATTCTAGTGATCAATATACATTATTTTAAATGTAAATTACAGTTATGTACAATAAATTAGCTTGGGTTATTTTGTTTATAATAATTTAATTTAATTATTATTTAATTTTTATTATTCATAAATATTTAACTCTCAATTATTAATAATCATTAAATTATTTATTTATACTAATTAATCATTAACCTATTTATTTCTCTACATTTATTTATAGAAACTATATCAATAACATTTCTAGTTACGATTATATAATTAATTATTTATCATTACACTGATTTATGAGTGTTTTGTATTGATCATAAACTATATTTATCTTTTGCACTTTATTATTTATTTATACTAATTAATCATTAACCTATTTATTTCTCTACATTTATTTATAGAAACTAGATCAATAACATTTCTAGTTACGATTATATAATTAATTATTTATCATTACACTGATTTATGAGTGTTTTGTATTGATCATAAACTATATTTATCTTTTGCACTTTATTATTTATTTATACTAATTAATCATTAACCTATTTATTTCTCTACATTTATTTATAGAAACTAGATCAATAACATTTCTAGTTACGATTATATAATTAATTATTTATCATTACACTGATTTATGAGTGTTTTGTATTGATCATAAACTATATTTATCTTTTGCACTTTATTATTTATTTATACTAATTAATCATTAACCTATTTATTTCTCTACATTTATTTATAGAAACTAGATCAATAACATTTCTAGTTACGATTATATAATTAATTATTTATCATTACACTGATTTATAAGTGTTTTTTATTGATCATAAACTAAATTTATGTTATTAAAACTATTAGTAAAATTATTAAGTTATTATGAACTTTATTTTATTAAAATATATTCATAACATTATTAGATAAATGTGTTTTTATAAAAACCGGCTCAACCTATAGGTATACCCCGCTTCCCCTACTAATTAAACAATAGTGGTGGTATTATTATAACCATTGTTACTTATGTATGTTAACTATAGTATATTATCTATCTGTTTACCTGCACACATAGCTAGTGTATGTGTGTGTGTGTGTGTGTGTGTGTGTGTGTGTGTGTGTGTGTGTGTGATTGTATACTTGTTATCACATTCACATGTAATATATCAATCATTATCGTAGTTTGGCTGATGTAAATAAAAACAATGCCACTGTTTTAAGATTAGATTAGTATAACAATACAAGAATTACACAATATCAGAATTAATTTGTAAGTATGTAGTTATATATGCACCTCTTGTCGATATATCTTCAGTACTATCTTTATTCACATATTTCTAATTTAGTCTCCAGTCAATATTTCTTATAGTTTCATTTCTTTAATTACTAATATAATCACATTACTCTACAATATATAGTATACATAATACATTAATTTAATTATAATATTAATGAACATATCTATGATTATATAACAACATCTAACAATACTAAATATATATATATATATATATATATATATATATATATATATATATATTATATATATATATATATATATACATATACAATTACCTAGATAATAATTGATATATAGCCCATTTTACTAGAATTTATATACGTATGTATTTATTATATTCTTCAGTACTTCAAGTATTGCTGTACTAATATATATAGCTATATAACAATGTGTTGTCCACTTCTCTATATTGTATTTCTCGAGGCGTATTATACGAACAGCAATATCAGTAACGGAGGTGTGTGACGTATCATACAAACAACGTTAAGACACTAACACACGTTAACTTACTAGTTATACATGAGATTGATGAACACATTACTAGGGAACGTATTACATAATAACAACAACTGTGATGTAATACTGTATTGTTATCCATTTACCATCCATCTATAAGCTTTATTATACTAGAATATCTACTGAATATTAATTGTGATGATATGTGTATGTATGTGCATGTATCTGTAAAGGAACATCTCCAGGAATTTGTCTAGGGGCACACATTCAAAAATTAGTATATTTATATAGTTATAAATATAAAGAAATATCATATCTTAATCAACAACTCTACGTCAGATCTTAGATATATACATTAATAATTCTCTCGCCCCCTGGATATATCCGTTGTTTGTGTTGCGTATGTATATATGTATATGTATGCACGCGTGTCAGTATTTATGTATCTTATTAATGTCTATATGAAACCTCTTTATTTTCTTAGTTATTAATAGTGTCATTTAACTACTTTGTAACTATTAAATACCGCCCCTATCTATTACTTAAATAGTCATTTAATGATAAACATATCTGTCAAAAGTTGTTATTGTAATACAATAATTTTGTTGATACCCCAAATATATTTCAGTGATCACATGATATTAAATCACAAGACAACAAAATAATAGGTCATGTGATCAGTTATATAAGTTTATTGAGAACAGTACTGTTCTATCATTTAGCTGCTCTATAGGTAAGGAATTGTTGTATTATATAATTATTAGAATAATAGCTATAGTTTACTTTATATATTTATACCATAACAACAATATATATTGTATGCTCTATATCATCACTAGAATATAGTAATAATTAATTAATTAACATTTTCCATATCTGATAATAATTATCTAATCAGAAATCTTAATAATGTTCATTCTCTATATATGCAAATAAATGTATACAAACCTACTCTGTATTTATATTATCATAAAGTTTATGACATACATCCATTACATTCTCCTATTTGTGATCTTGTTAGGTAGTTCACTATCTTTTTAAAGCTATAGCTATAGTAACTATAGTTACTCAATTCACAATGTGTGTTTAAGACAACTCACCTAACTTGTTTGTAGTAACAATAGTTATTCTAGATTGGTTTCAGCTTTCCTTTCTTATCATATCCCTACGTCTATGCTAGAAAGAGGGCTATGACACTAATAAGAGTTAGCTATCTATCTAGCTATCATGATACACTTCATCACTCTCATGATGTTACTAATGATAAACAAAACTCTCTGAACTAGTTTCAATTTAAGATAATTATATGCCAGGGTAAAGCACTGAGAACAATAATATAATTGTAATGTTTCTGTACTAGTGCAATAGTTTTTACTACTGTTTATAACATAATACTAAATAGATATTTACATGTATACACATACACACACATATACACATACACACAAACATATGTGGAAGTAAGTATATATATATATGGTATGGATTATTAATTACATGGAAAACGAGGGGTTTTAATAATTCGGAGTCTATATTAATTAATTGTTAATATTCCTATGGTATTTTCCCTATCTCTCTATATATATATCTATATCTATATATCTCTCTATCTTCCTCTCTCTTCCTTTCTTCCTCTCTCTCTCACTCTCTCACCATCTCAATCTCTCTACCTATCTACATTTCTACCTCTCTCTATCTTCCTCTCTACCACTCTCACCATCACTATCTATATCTACCTATGTCTCTCTATCAATATATATATATATATATATATATATATATATATATATATATATCATATTCTAACAGAAATGTAATCAATCACACAATTTGTTTAATGTTTTTACGTTGATTCTGTTATACATATAATTCTATTTATCGTATTAAACTTTATAAGTAATTGTAATAAGTAATAGGTTTAACTTGTATTTAGTATATATTTTAATCAACGTAAATATGTATTTCTCAAGTTACGATTCTATACATAGGTCCACTACCGCCACCTATTACAGAACCACCGTACTAATACCCATACACCCACCTATACACAGGTTCCTACTACTATGCTAAGACTTGTAATACTGGTGGTTTTGACCACTCTGGTCTCAGTGATACAGTCCACAGGGAAAGTGACCTGTTCCGGTGGTTTGCAGTCTTGCCCCGCTAGCACTACCTGCTGTGTTATGAGTAATGGGGAATACGGGTGCTGCCCCCTGCCTAATGTTAGCCCCATCTGCGATATAGACTATTGTATACTAATGTGAATAATCAACATAATATATTATGTATAATAATCTATTTATATATTAAAATGATTGTGTTTAATGTTTTGAAATTATTATGTAACATTATAACAATGAAGAGCAATAGAGAGTAACAATTATCAAGTGAGATAGATAAATAAGAATCAATGCTAGTATAATAATAGATAAATATTAATCATAATTCATTATTTCATTAATTTACTTAATTATTATAAAAACCAATCCCTAATAATCATATTAATTATATTTATTTTCCTAAATATATATTGTAAATTATTATAATAATAATAATATAAAATATCGATAATAATCGATATTTTTCAATAATACATATATAAATTATTCCATGACATGACTTTATGATTTAATAACCCCCATCATACCCCACGCCACATTTCTATATATACACCCACCTGTATACAGGTGTTATAACATTACTAACTACAACATTGCATTGCTACTGACCATGTAATTAACAAACCAGCAGTATATCCTGTCTATCATTTGTCCCAATCCTTTACTACCAATATGATTCACATCCACTCGCACCCACACCTACACTTAAACAAATACCATTATAGGCCAAGTGCTGTTCTGATCACATTCACTGCTGCGCTTCAGATCAAACTTGTAACGTTAATACATTTTCCTGTGATAAAGGTTTACATATCCTCCTCATCCTATTGTACCTTATAGCAATGTAGTGCTACATGTATACCTAGCATGCATAGACTACTGCATACTAGATATATATATATATATCGATATATACATACGATATATATATATATCATAAGCACTATAGGGCTTCATGTATTCGTTAGAAAGCTATGGGATATTAATTTCAAATAAATATGTACTAGACATATATGTATATATATATATATATATATATATATATATATATATATATATATGTATTTATAGACTATGATAACAAACGAAAACATGTATTATAAATAAATATAATATTATCATAGAATATGAAACTAATCATAAATATGAAATTATTTATGAAACTATTCATGTAAAAATTAAGTAAAACAGCTCATTGTACAACAATATTATATATTAAATACATTTTCACAGGCAGATAATTTGAATTCATATTTGATGCATTTACAGTTATTTTTACTAATTTATTAGATATAATAAACATATATATATATATATATATAGTTATGTAAATATGCCTCATCATTAAATATATTCTACTCCACAGTGTATTAGCTTACTTGTTACATTCTAACATATCATGCCTTTAGGTTTAGAGCGTATGCCACTACAGAAGAAGTTTGCAGCTACTCCAATAGTAGCTGACCTGGACTAACTAAAGAAATGGGCTAACTAAGAGCTGTGATTGAGTATAAATCGTTTTGTATAATTTCTTTACTTAAAGAATGGCGTATTTTAAAGTTTTTTGTTTCTTATGTTTATATGTTTTAAACTAATTTTGCTATTTACTCATTTTATTTTACTATGTAATAAAATTACTTTAAATTACATAATTATAACTTTAATTATATTGTTATTTATCATTTGTGAAATAGAAATAAGTGAGTATACATATTCATACAATACAGTTATATTATATATATATATATATATATATATATATAGATGGGCCATTGCCACCATAAACGCACATATGTACATTCACAGCCACCTAATATGACCAGTGAATATAGAGGCCCCCAAATGAGGTCCTCTCTATTTCACGGTATAAATACACTATTAAATATATGATTTCATTACATGAAATTTTACAATCTTATAAATATTCACTTACTTAACAATATACACATTACATGAAATTGATTGTATATAAAATGGTCACTTAAATGATACTTAAAAAGTAGGTCGTATATATTTCGTATATGTCTTAAGACCACTTTAAAGGACCACGTATAAAAGTCACTTTTTAGTATCATACATGGATATATAATATATTTCTGACATGACCAAATATTTTTATTTATAATTCTACATATTTTGTATATTTTAATATAATCATAAAGTGGATATTTTAAAATATATATTTTTAATTAATTTAATACATTAAAAATATATATATATATCCTAGCGGATATATATATTATCAGATCCAGATCATGAATATTATAAATATTCTGCAATCTTTGTTAAAATTAATAAAATATTGACCCATTTGACCTAGATATTTTAATAATATTACTCCAGTGTATTTCTCTAAATTATTATTTATTTAAGACATAAATACATACGTTATGAATTATGTTAGTATAATAAATATATCATATATATTTTTATATATGTATAAATAATTATAAATAATGTAAATAGATAAATAACTACTGTATCATGTGTATTTGATTAAAATTCAATTTAAAATTGTATTTAATTACGCACTATTTTTCTTATTGCGTAGGATTATACGCGATAAGACCGTAAGAAAGTAAACAAACAAAAGTAAATAATACAAGGGTCAGGCAGCGCCAATCAGATGCAATGTTGTGGAATTCAAAATAAGGCCGTATTTACTAGTTATATTCATACGCACATATTATATACGAAAGTAGTTCCAAAATACAAAACTAGACCGTATCATATACTTGGACATATATATATATATATATATATATATATATATATATACACAAACACACACACTCACACATACACACGCATATATATATATATATATATATATATATACACACAAACACACACACACACACACACACACACACATATATATATATATATATATATATATATATAAATAGTGTATTAGATAACCATGCATACTATATTCAATAGTTTATTGTATGGAATTATGTCAAATATATTCTAATCTATATATAATTGTGTGTATTTATAAGAATATAGGCTCATATACCTTATACGATTACATTGTATTATATACTATTGTATTATTTTAATTTAAGCAGCACTGTGCATTTCCAATGCACAGTGCTGCTTCGGTTATCGACTTTTTTAGTGTACGTGTAACCTCTACTATCGGTAAGTAGATCACCTTTCCGTTGATTTCCTGATGCGACAAGTTCATATGTCAAGTCTATGATGTCTTGTACTTCGACATCTGGTAATTCAACTTCTATATCTTCTTCTTGTATGATACGTATCGGTACAAGTGGGGACAAGTTTGAAGCTCGGACTTCTACAGCATTTGTTCGACATACGAGGCATGACCAAATAATGGCTTGACCACCTACCATCGCTTGATAGTCTTCCTCGCTGATGCCAGTATCGCAAGTGATGTGACACCACTCATTGCAAGAATCGCATGATACTGCCATATCGTCGTCACGAACTTCAATAGAACAATATAGACAAAGATAATCCATAATTAACGATTAGCATTAAGTAATATTATAATTGCGTTTTCTTTTATAGCAAAAAAGTAAAAATATATTAAATTTAATTGGCCAGAATTAAGAATGACATGTTGGATTGACTCCCCGATCCGCCCACAAATCCTGTCCATAATAGCCAAAGTATTCACCATGGTAGCGGTCATAATATGCGGTATACAATAGTGAGTAAATGCTGCACTAGTGTGGGAGTAGCGGGTAGGGAATAGAGGGTAGAGGCCGAGTGTCGTGCCAAAAATACTGGCGACTATTGACCAGCATAAGCCCGTGAGTAGGGTACAGCCTGGCCTAACAGATGTACATTCAACTGTCGAAGTTAACGACATATACTCGCTACAACTGTGATAATCTCAAAGTATATAATATACTAGTATACACTGTTAGAAATTGGAGGTATTCCACAATGCTCTGTAAGGGTATTCCAGATGATCGTGTATTAGTACCTCTAGAGAGGTATCATGCACTCTAGTTTATCAAGTACCTCCAGACATTGACATTTTAATTACAGGGTATTACACAGAATAGAATCTAAAATACCTTCAAATTATAAGGGTATTACACAGAATAGAATCTGAAATACCTTCAAATTTTAAGGGTATTACACAGAATAGAATCTGAAATACCTTCAAATTACAAGGGTATTACACAGAATAGAATCTGAAATACCTTCAAATTACAAGGGTATTACACAAAATAGAATCTCTATACCTTCAAATTATATGGGTATTACACAGAATAGAATCTTAACTACCATCAAATTATAATGGTATTACACAAAATATATTCTCTATACCTTCAAATTACAGGGGCATTATAATGGTAATTGTACATATACACAGAAGTTTATTTGGTATAGATAAAAGACACAAAAAATGTAAAGAATATAGTCAAGAAAGTAAAGATGTTTTTACAGTTTATTAAAAACAAAATTATTGATTTACAGAATTAGTACAACTTTAGCAGCTCGAAACGGCAGTGAACTCTTTAGTAGATTGGCATGGATCTGTTGGGATAATAGATTTTTGAATATATAAAAAGATTATTATACAACGTTTATTTTAAATTTAAATAAGAATACTCTACAACATTATTAAATTTCATTGAGGATTATTTTATAATTAATAATAATAATCATTATATTAATTATATACATGATTTCTGGATAAATGTCTACTGTAATTAGTAATATTATTTGATGAATATAAACAACCTTGTATTATACAGTTTATATTCAGATTAGTATCGTTATGCGACAAACGCACATGTTTAAGATAATTAAAATGTACATTTTTATTTAATATAAATGTTAGATTACAAAATTGACAATTAATATTCATAATGGATAAAATAATTAGTAATTGTATATATATATATATATTACTTAATAATAGTAAACAATATTATAAAATAAAATATAAAAATATTATAGTTTATAAAAAGTATAAATATAAGACAAATTATAATAATAAATATATTAAAATTGTAAATTAAAGTGGTGATAAATAAATATTAATATTAAATTATAACCTTATAAATTATAAGTACTAATCTAGATACATATACATATATAAGTAAATAGCTAGATACAGATGAACATATAAGTACTAAGCTAGATACATATGCATATATAAGTAAATAACTAGATACAGATGAACATATAAGTACTAAGCTAGATACATATAAATATATAAGTAAATAACTAGATACAGATGAACATATAAGTACTAAGCTAGATACAGATGAACATATAAGTAAATAGCTAGATACATATGAAAATATAAGTACTAAGCTAGATACAGATGAACATATAAGTAAATAGCTAGATACATATGAATATATAAGTAAATAGCTAGATACAAATGAATATATAAGTAAATAGCTAGATACAGATAAATATATAAGTACTAAGCTAGATACATATGCATATATAAGTAAATAGCTAGATACAGATAAATATATAAGTAATAAGCTAGATACATATAAATATATAAGTAAATAGCTAGATACAGATGAACATATAAGTACTAAGCTAGATACAGATGAACATATAAGTAAATAGCTAGATACATATGAATATATAAGTAAATAGCTAGATACAAATGAATATATAAGTAAATAGCTAGATACAGATAAATATATAAGTACTAAGCTAGATACATATGCATATATAAGTAAATAGATAGATACAGATAAATATATAAGTAATAAGCTAGATACATATAAATATATAAGTAAATAGCTAGATACAGATGAACATATAAGTACTAAGCTAGATACAGATGAACATATAAGTAAATAGCTAGATACATATGAATATATAAGTAAATAGCTAGATACAAATGAATATATAAGTAAATAGATAGATACAGATAAATATATAAGTAATAAGCTAGATACATATGAACATATAAGTAAATAGCTAGATACAGATAAACATATAAGTGAATAGCTAGATACTGATGAACGTATAAGTAAATAGTTAGATACAGATAAATATATAAGTACTAAGCTAGATACATATAAATATATAAGTACTAAGCTAGATACTAATGAACATATAAGTACTAAGCTAGATACAGATGAACATATAAGTACTAAGCTAGATACAGATGCACATATAAGTAAATAATTAGATACATATGAATATATAAGTATTAAGCTAGATACATATAAATATATAAGTAAATAGCTAGATACAGATGAACATATAAGTACTAAGCTAGATACAGATGAACATATAAGTAAATAGCTAGATACAGATAAATATATAAGTAATAAGCTAGATACATATAAATATATAAGTAAATAGCTAGATACAGATGAACATATAAGTACTAAGCTAGATACAGATGAACATATAAGTAAATAGCTAGATACATATGAATATATAAGTAAATAGCTAGATACAAATGAATATATAAGTAAATAGCTAGATACAGATAAACATATAAGTGAATAGCTAGATACTGATGAACATATAAGTACTAAGCTAGATATTGATGAACATATAAGTACTAAGCTAGATACAGATGAACATATAAGTACTAATCTAGATACAGATGAACATATAAGTAAATAGCTAGATACATATGAATATATAAGTAAATAGCTAGATACAAATGAATATATAAGTAAATAGCTAGATACAGATAAACATATAAGTACTAAGCTAGATACAGATGAACACATAAGTAAATAGCTAGATACAGATAAATATATAAGTAATAAGCTAGATACATATAAATATATAAGTAAATAGCTAGATACAGATGAACATATAAGTACTAAGCTAGATACAGATGAACATATAAGTAAATAGCTAGATACATATGAATATATAAGTAAATAGCTAGATACAAATGAATATATAAGTAAATAGCTAGATACAGATAAACATATAAGTGAATAGCTAGATACTGATGAACATATAAGTACTAAGCTAGATACAGATGAACATATAAGTACTAAGCTAGATACATATGAATATATAAGTAAATAGCTAGATACAAATGAATAGATAAGTAAATAGCTAGATACAGATAAACATATAAGTACTAAGCTAGATACATATAAATATATAAGTAAATAGCTAGATACAGATGAACATATAAGTACTAAGCTAGATACAGATGAACATATAAGTAAATAGCTAGATACATATGAATATATAAGTAAATAGCTAGATACAAATGAATATATAAGTAAATAGCTAGATACAGATAAATATATAAGTAATAAGCTAGATACATATGAACATATAAGTAAATAGCTAGATACAGATAAACATATAAGTGAATAGCTAATTACTGATGAACATATAAGTACTAAGCTAGATACTGATGAACATATAAGTACTAAGCTAGATACAGATGAACATATAAGTAAATTACCCCATTATTGATTATCACAGACTGGTGTTGATGTATTTATTTTTTATTTAATAAAATAAATAGTTGAAAGTATAAATATTTGCTAACGTTATTTTCATCTCAAGTGAAAGGTCACGGACTGATGTTGTCATCTCTAAGTCACCCCGTCATTGATTATCACAGACTGCTGTTGATGTATTGATTTTTATTTAATAAAATATATAGTTAAAAGTATATATATATTTGCTAACATTATTTTCATCTCAAGTGAAAGGTCACGGACTGATGTTGTCATCTCTAAATCACCCCATCATTGATTATCCCAGACTGCTGTTGATGTATTGATTTTTTATTTAATAAAATATATAGTTAAAAATATATATATATATTTGCTAACATTATTTTCATCTCAACTGAAACGTCATGGTAGATTTTTCATCTATAATGTGGAATCACAGAAGCGGTTACGGACTGCTGTATTAATCTCGGAGGTGTCACATCACTGTATATTTTGGACTGTTGTTGATTGATGTATTTCTTATTTAAGCAAATGTATAAATGAAATATATAATAGAAATAGTTATAAATATAAAGTATAAATATTAGCTAACGTAGTTGTTATCTCAAAAGCGAAAATATATGGACTGCTAGTGATGAATGGGTGATTAATCAATAGTGACGATTCATCACCCATTATAATTAAACATATTGTAAATGTATACTTTTTCAATAGTATAATCGTATTTTATTAGACTATTTGGATCAAATGAACTTTACGATCAACTAAAAAATTCGACGGACATTTATGTCCTTCTATCGAAAGTTAATTTGATTGTATTGTAGTTTAGCATATACATTTAACTTTACGATCGGCGGAAATCTATACATATAATACAATACAATCAAGTGAAGTTAATAATATGATATTATATATTCAGCCTTTTTAATATTATATTAAATGATATATTAAATATATTACAAATTAATATAACATTGGAACACTACCTTTATTTACTTAAATTGTAATCAAATATTAAAAATAAATTAATATACATATATTATTCAAAAATTCTGATTATATTTAATAAAGTAAAGTACAAATTAATCATTTTTTAAAAGATTAATATTTATATTTTGTATTAATAGAAAAAATTTATTTATCTATATATTTGTAATATTTTACATAAATAAACTTCATATTAACATATAAATGAAATATAAATAGAGTTTTCATAATTAAACATACATAAACTTCATATTTAATATGATATTAACTTATAAATGAAATATAAATATAGTTTTTATAATTAAAATAATTAATAATCAAAAAATATGTTAATAAAACAATATTTAAAAAATATAGTTTATCAACTTTATAACGTATATAATACGTATTTTTAAATAAAAACAAATAAAAAGGATTAATATAAAATAAATAACAAACTATCGGTATATAATAATACTTACTTTCTGATATATCTGGATCAATAAAAGAAATATTTTAATAAATTATATATTAAATACAAAAATTGACATGTGAGTGATAATCAATAATTATGGGATATACTAATATCCAGAAGTATTCCAAAAATCCAGAAGTAATCTAGAAGTAGAAATTATTTTGTTGTATATAAATCCATTTTGTTGATGTATTAAAGATAAATAAGATTTAAAATAATATGTTAAGTATATTATGATAATATATATTATTTTGTATTATATCATATAGATATATCATCACTATATATATAAGTAATACTCTATAAACACTACTTCTGGATTATTTATGGATTACTTCTGGAGTATTTGTTGTATATAAATCTATTATTTTGATATATTAATAAGATTTAACAAAATATTGTTAGTATATTATGATAATATATATTATTTTGTATTATATTATATAGATATATCATCAATATATATCAATTTTTAGTATATTTCTCTCACATTTTAACAGCTCATATTTGTATAGTTTACCTATATGTAAAATACAAATCTATGGCTCATAGATATAGAGAGAATCTCTAGCTCTATGCACATATGTATAATACATGTATAATATATATATATATATATATATATATATATATATTCATTTATAGGAACTTCATATATTATATATATATATATATATATATATATAATATATGCAGTTCCTATAAATATATATTTATATAATATTATATATAATTTAATATATATTATGTATATATATTATACATGTATTATATAATATATGAAGTTAGAATATATTGTATTCGAGCGGAAGAGTTACTAGTTAACCAACGGTTAAGAGCGGATGAAGATTTAATATCTCAACGGTCAAGTGCACATCGTATAGCCAATCTATCATAAACCATAGTTACGCTGATACGAATAGTCTGGAGAAGAGACAGGCACCGCTAGACTCTTAATGCCTGGAGTAAGAACACATGACAATTACAAATATAAAACATTCAATGCCGGATCGGCCGAGCCCCGGAATAACAACGCCCGCGCATCCCATCGGTAAATCCCAGGATGGATGTGATAAATCGACTACTGGATTGAATAATATATTAACAACACAACATAAAACAACACAACGAACGACAAAGACAATTAATAAACGAAGAATACAACTAGCAACGAATATTACAACGATAGGAACATGGAATGTTCGTACGCTTAACGGAGTAGGAAAAATCCAAGAACTAACGAGAGAACTTGATCGCTATAGATGGGATATTATTGGACTTGCTGAGACACGATGGAAAAACTCTGGTGAAGTAATAACAGACGAAGGTCATAAAATTGTCTATAGTGGACAAGAAAAATACCATCAACAAGGAGTAGCTTTTATCGTTAGAAAAGAGCTTACCACATCGATCCTCAATTACAGCACAGTTTCCAGCAGAATTATATCAATAAGATTAGCTTCACAGCCAGTAAATATGACTATCATTCAGATTTATGCTCCTACAAGCGATTATAATGACGAAGATATCGAAGTTTTTTATGAAGATATAGAACAAACAATGGCAGCGGTACATAAAAAAGACTTACTGATTATACAAGGTGATTGGAACGCAATAGTAGGTGATGCAAATAAAGATTGGAGTAATGCTGTAGGAAAATTTGCGCTCGGGAAAACAAACCCAAGAGGCATCAGACTTCTCGAATTTGCTACCAAACATAATTTTACACTTTCTAACACACTTCACCCGCAAAAAGATTCAAGAAAAGCTACGTGGCACTCGCCAAATGGTCGTACCCATAACCAAATTGATTATATTCTAGCACCATTGAGATTCAAATCAAGTATACACATGTCCTCAACTAGAACATACCCTGGAGCTGTAATAAACAGTGACCACGACCTTGTTCTCTGTAACATGAGACTGAAACTACGATCACAAAAAATGAAGAAAAGCAATAGAATACGATATGATCTAGAAAAATTGAATAATGCAACTATAAGCCTACAGTACAAAGAAGATTTGAAATCGAAGCTATCAGACATCAATATTAATGAAATATCAACTGACAATGCATATACGCAAATTTCACAGTCATTAACAAGTACAGCAGAAAATGTTCTAGGAAAATACAGAATAAAAAAGCAACCTTGGATAACTGATGAGATTTTAACGCTATGTGATAAAAGAAGAAGTCTAAAATCAACCAAACATCAGAGTACTGAACATGCAGAAGAATATAAACGAGTCCACAACCTTATTAGAAGAAGTATGAAAGAGAAAAAAGAAGATTGGCTTAAATCCCAATGTAATTCAATTGACCACGACATAAAAAGAGGTGTTCATAGCAAGAGAGCGTATAACACGATAAAAGCAATCACTAACTCTATAGACAGGAAAATGTCAAATATTGAAGATGCTAACGGAGTACCAATAGAAGATGATAGTGCAAGATTAGAAAGATGGACGGAATATTGCAGAGATTTATATAACTACCCAATTAAAACTGATCAATCTAAGTTACATAATACTCGAGAAGAAAATGAAGAACAACCATTACCCATATTAAAAGAAGAAGTAATCAATGCCATAAGAACCTTGAAAAACGGTAAGTCACCAGGTATTGATAATGTGCCAGGTGAACTTATCAAAGGAGGAGGTGAGGCACTATACGATATACTTACCAAGCTATGTCAGAAAATCTGGTATACAAACCAATGGCCTGAAGCATGGACGACTTCTTTAATTATACCTATTCCAAAGAAAGGCGATCTCAAAAAATGTTCAAACTATCGTACTATAAGTCTGATCAGTCACACGAGCAAAATTGTATTACGGATCATACTGAATCGCTTAACACCACAAGCAGAAGATATTCTGGCTGATGAACAAGCAGGTTTTAGAAAGGATCGCAGTACAACAGAACAAATTTTGAATTGCAGAATATTAATGGAAAAACATATGGATCATCAACGACAAGTCTACCACAATTTCATCGATTTCAAGAAAGCCTTCGATAGAGTATGGCATGATGGTTTGTGGAATGTGATGTCTGAATTTGGGATAGACAACGACTTGGTAAAAATCATAAAGTCACTCTACGAATCAGCAAAAAGCGCAGTACTATTGAACAACCAGATAGGAACTAAGTTCGATACGACAGTAGGAGTTAGACAAGGCTGCTTACTATCGCCAGTTCTATTCAATATATTTCTAGAAAAAATAATGCAAGACTCTCTAGTAGATCAATCGTCAAGTATAGCAATAGGAGGAAGAAAAATCAACAACTTAAGATTCGCTGATGATATAGATCTCATCGCTGGTTCAGAAAGTGAGTTGCAATCCCTCACAGATTCTCTAGAAAAAGCTTCGACATCATACGGTATGGAAATCAACCATGAAAAAAGTAAAATTCTTGTAAATGGAGATCATTCAACACCACCTGTGATCACTATGTACGGCAAACAACTTGAAAATGTTCAAAATTTCAAATATCTGGGAGCAATGCTAACCGACACCGGAAATTCAAAGAAATAAATCCAAATAAGACTAGCGACAGCAGTTACAGCCCTTGTGAAATTGGAGAAGATCTGGCGTAGTGGAGAAATTGATTTCAAACTTAAATACAGACTCTACATCTCTCTAGTTATTTCAACATTGTTGTACGGATGCGAAAGCTGGACATTACTAGAAGAATCTAAAAAGAAGATACGTAGTTTCGAATCAAAAGCACACAGACGACTTTTAAATATTAGCTATAAACAAAGAAAAACTAATATATTTGTAAGCAATGAAATTAATAAAAAAGTCGGCCCATATGTACCACTTCTGGATATTATCATGAGAAGAAAAATGACCAAATTCGGACATATAACTCGTCACGATTCGTTAGCTAATACTATTCTTCATGGATATGTCGAAGGTGAGAGGAAAAGAGGAAGACCTAAAAGAAATTGGATGAATGATATATTCGAATTTTCCCATCTTTCTCTTAGGCAACTTTTAGATATTGCAAAAGATCGTTCGAAATGGAGAAAGTTGTGCTATTCATTATCATGTGTTCCCCCTACGATGGCGACGTCACGGGACTAAGTAACTAAGTAAGTAAGTATATATATATATATAACTAATAACTAAGTAGCATTTATAATATTATATATATAGTTATATATTATAAATTAATTATACATCTGTAGCATAGATAAAGGGATATTCTCTCTAACTCTATGATATGTAGCATAGATACTTAAAAATATGATATATGATATATATTAGTTGCCATATGAATATGTTGCACCACTATTAGGAACTATAGTTTCCAGGCACTATTATACGCAACTATTGGTACTAAAAAATATGATATATGATATATATTAGTTGCCATATGGATATTTTGCACTACTATTAGGAACTATGGTTTCCACGCACTATTATACGCAACTATTGGTTGCCATTGCACTATAGTATGCAACCATTTGTATATAAATATAATCCACTTTTGGTTCCTTGGGATCTTACTATGATAAATTAAATAATAATAAAATTAGGTATTGATTATTTTGTAGCATTTTATCATTACATTCTAATCCTTTCTAGGTTTACATCTTTCATAACTCATAAAATGTGCGATTACTTCAAATTAATTGTCGACCATATTATATTTAAGTTAACATTATAGTTTAAATAATACTTATATATGTTTTATATAAGTATATGTAGCAGATTTGTGATAATCATATAGGTGTGGGTAATTCACATAAAACTAGAGGTATTCCACACAATACAAATATAAATACCATTAAACTAGAGGTATTCCACACACTGACAATTTAAATACCATCATATAATATATTGTTTATATTTAATGGTATTTGACATTTTTAAGGGTATTCCACATTATAAAAATATAAATACCATTAAACTAGAGGTATTCCACACTCTGAAAATTTAAATACCATCGTAAAATATATTGTTTATATTTAATGGTATTTGACATTTTTAAGGGTATTCCACATTTTAAAGCTCAATAAAGTACCATTATTTTTAACAGTGTATGTGTGGGTTAGGAATAGTGTGAATATTTGTAACACACCTAAATAGTATACATGATTCATTTATATATATATATATATATATAATATTGCATGTATATATTTTGTGTTATTATAATTTCACTATGAATAATACACATGTATTTATCTAACGCAACACAGTCAATTACGTAATTAGTACGTGTAGCACACGTCGTGTGCAGTAGACCGTTACAACAACGGCTTCCTTATGCAAACATAGGTGTGTTATTTTATATATGCGTGAATATCAATACATTGTGTTATACAGTATACAATATATACAAAAGTTATTCAATGACCAACTGCATACCTGTTATTTTATTGTATTTACTATAGGATAGATTATGTTATATATCTAGATTTTTACATACGACATGTTATAGCATAATAGTAGTTGTATACTATATATCTATATAGTATGTTATATAGCTACACACACACACATACACACACACACACTCACACACACATATATATATATATATATATATGTGTGTGTATGTGTATGTATGTATGGCTATATAACATACTATATAGATATATATATATATATATATATATATATATATATATATATATATATGTGTGTGTGTGTGTGTGTGTGTGTGTGTATGTGTGGCTATATAACATACTATATATATATATATATATATATATATATTTATATGTGTGTGTGTATGTGTGTATGCATGTATGTATGGCTATATAACATACTATATAGATATATATATATATATATATATATATATATATATATATATATATATATGTGTGTGTGTATGCATGTATGTATGGCTATATAACATACTATATAGATATATATATATATATATATATATATATATATATATATATATATATATATGTGTGTGTGTGTGTGTGTGTGTGTGTGTGTGTGTGTGTGTGTGTGTGTGTGTGTGTATGTATGTATGGCTATATTACATACTATATATATATATGTGTGTGTGTGTGTGTGTGTTTATGTGTGGCTATATAACATACTATATATATATATATATATATATATATATATATATATATATATATATGTGTGTGTATGTGTGTATGCATGTATGTATGGCTATATAACATACTATATATATATGTGTGTGTGTGTGTGTGTGTTTATGTGTGGCTATATAACATACTATATATATATATATATATATATATATATATGTGTGTGTATGTGTGTATGCATGTATGTATGGCTATATAACATACTATATATATATATATATATATATGTGTGTGTGTGTATGTATGTATGGCTATATTACATACTATATATAAAGTAAAATACAAAACTAGACCGTATATATATACTTATACATATATATATATATATATGTTATAAAGTCAGTTGTTGATATATCGATTAATGTAATGTACATGTAAATGCATTACATAAGGTACACAGATATATCTACATAAAAACTTAAGTGTCACGCTCTGTGTTAATTGCATAGCCTTAGCAATATCAATGTTCGTTTTTATGTTATTTTATATTTTTATCGTCTGCAAATTATATTTTGTTATTGTGCTATAGAATTAATGCCAATCGGTAATATAGCCGCATTCATCATTCTGCATGTCATCGGGTATGTACGATTATTATTATTATTATTATTATATTAGATTCATCATTCTGCATGTCATCGGGTCTTTGTCTTAATAAAGTATACACGAACTCAACTTTGTTACAATTGGCGCTGCGAACAGGATACTCTATCCTACACAAAGACCCGGCGGTATGCAGTTTCAGGAGGAATTCGGTGTGGCCACTCTACTAGATCTATTCCAGAATGTTAGCTCTATTTATAGTGTTATTTTTATAAACGTTTTATTATTTGTGTGTAGTATTTATCTACTATATATTCGTTATACGTGTGGTATTCGGCGAAAGGCTATGCAATTAACCGAATTTAAGGGAGAGTTTAAGTCATATATATTGATTAAGAGATGGACGAATGAGGCGCGTAAGTTTATGGCAGATTATCCATTATGCAATCACAGTAGTATTTTATTAAATCATATTGTAGGTAAGGCTAGACTAGAAATAGAAATCCGCGAATTCAGTGCATCTACTGAATCAGAGGTCATACTTAACGCGATATTAGAGACTTATTCATTAGATGACGAACCATCATGGCGATTATTTTATAATCGAATTCAATTTGATGGGGAGTCAATATACGATTTAGCCAGTAGCCTATGGATGATGTTTAAAAACTGTGAATCGGAGTCCGGATTGCATTATAAAAGTGATCAAAGAGAATTTATTCTCATTGAAGGACTATGCAAAGCTCTCCGAGATAACGATATCGCTATAGAAATATACCGAATATACCAGCTAAATCCTAAGAATAGTTTCTGGGATTTGCGTAATATGGCTATGAAACTAGAAAAGCAGCGTGTAACGCAATCATCCCATGCTAATAAACCTTTTCTAAGCTTTACGGCAAAGCCACAAGAAATAGTGTATACCATTCATCCCAGAAATACAGATACTCCAATCCCAGCTTCTCGATCTAAGTGTATTCTTAATAGAGTATCTGATATTGGGGTCCCTGATTCGATATCCGTTGACTCGTATATACCGATACCTGCGCCTAGATATAACGCTGGTATTATTTCGCAACCCTTATCTGTATTACCTATACCACGAGCACGTACTACAAATAGATATAATACTAATCAAACACCTGTCGCCTCACCCTTTAACCATACTAAAGATACTGTATATAATAGCCAAGCGCGTATGCGTATAAAAGGAGCGTGTTATAATTGTGGAAACAAAAATCATTATGCTAACACGTGTCCTCTACCCAAGCATAGTAGATCGGGAAACGATTTGCTTCTTCAGTCACAGCGAGCCGATTGAATGAAGCTAAAATCAGCTCGTTATCTGAAAGTAGTCCCTTTGCGAATATTTATTTAAATGGAATTAGTACTAGAGCTCTACTTGATACTGGCGCGGAAGTGTCGTGTATCAGTCGAGAGTTTCTGCGGAAATATATGTCTGATATAATAATTAACGATATATCTGAAAGATTAGATCTTTCTTCTGCAGATGGGAGCAATATCCCATTTGTAGGATATGTAGAACTAGAATTTAAAGTATTCGATATTTGTATTGACCGCATAGGATTTCTTGTGTTACGTAATAATACAGTAGCTAATATTATTCTGGGTAGCAACCTATTCCGTACCCTGGCTACTTTATATGGGGAAAACGATATACCGAAAGATAGCGTATGGAATCCTCTACTACGTATATATAGAGGTAGTTATGATGGAGTATTACACCTTGCTTCTGATAAGCAGTTATTACTGCCAGCATATAGTCGTAAAATATACGACTGTTGTATCCAGGAGAATGTTGGTTCGGTTTACATCGAATCTGACACTTCTCTAGCACCAAAAGATGTGACTTTGACAAGTTCATTGGTGCATGCGAGAAATGGAATGGTACCAGTAGAATTCAATAATTTCTCTAACCAAGATATTTATCTACGAGGAGGAAGCCAGGTGGGGAAGTGGACTGCTTTTGTATCGACTATTGAGTCGAATAAAGCTAAGTTCGCTTCACCAAAACTTAAATATATTCTGGACAATCTAACAATTGGGCCAGTAAAGCCACAGGAATATGAGGCGTTAGTTAAATTAATAACTGAATATCAAGGTGTATTTAGCGAGGGGGAACACGATGTCGGGTTTTGTAGTAAGATTAAACATAAGATTAAACTACACGATGATCGCCCTGTTAGGTTACCCTACAGGCGGATCCCACCTAACCAGTGGCCGGAAGTAAAAGCATACTTGAATGCTCATATTGAGGCTGGTATTATTAAACCAAGTTGTTCTCCATATAGTGCGCCATTAGTTTTAGTGAAAAAAAAATCGGGTGCTATTCGAGTATGTTGCGATTATAGAGGTCTAAATGCCAGAACCATTAGAGATGCTTACCCGCTCCCTCGAATTGATGAGGCATTGGACGCACTAAAAGGGGCTTCTCTATTCTCCACTTTCGATTTGGCACATGGGTTTTTACAATGTGCCATAGCGGAAGAGGACATGGAGAAGACTGCTTTTAGTGCAGGCTCTCATGGTCTGTATGAATATACTAGGATGCCAATGGGTTTGGTAAATGCACCAGCAACATTTTCCCGTCTGATGCAATCTTGTCTAGGTAGCGAAAATCTCGAAACCCTTATCCTATATTTGGATGATATTTTAGTATTTGCGCCAACTTTTCAAATAATGTATGATCGCCTATCTTTATTATTCCATAAGCTACAGGAATATGGTTTGAAATTAAAACCATCAAAGTGTTCACTCTTACAACGTGAAGTAAAATACTTAGGACACGTAGTATCGGGAGAAGGGGTAGCTACGGACCCCGATAAGACTTCAGCAGTTTTCTCGTGGCCAATTCCTGCCAATTCTACAGATATACGCTCTTTTCTAGGATTAGCTTCGTATTATAGACGATTCATTCCGAAATTTGCAGCATTAGCTAAGCCATTGTATGAGTGTACTACTAATTTTGAGTGGAATACCACGTGTGAGGAGTCATTTAATGCATTGAAAGAAAGGCTGGTCAGTGCACCTATTCTAGGATACCCAGATTTCAGCCTTCCTTTCATTGTAGAGACGGATGCCTCCCTACAAGGATTGGGTGCTGTCCTATCCCAGAAAGTAGACGGTAAAGAGAGAGTTATAGCATACGCTAGCCGGGGACTTAGAGGGGGTGAGAGAAATGACATTAATTACAGCGCGATGAAATTAGAATTACTAGCTTTAAAATGGGCTATAACTGATAAATTTAGGCCATATTTGTTAGGTTCGAAATGTCTAGTATTTACTGATAATAATCCTTTAGCACACTACCAAACTTGCCGTAATGCAACAATGGAAATGAGATGGATTGCTCAGTTAGAACAGTTCGATATTGACATTAAATATAGACCTGGTAGGGAAAATAAAAATGCGGATGCATTAAGTAGACGGGTTCATATCTCCTCTATTCATCGTACATCTTCGCTTATACCCAATAGACTTAACCCGATTCATTGTTCAAACGTAGCTATAATTAGAGTTCCGGACAAGCGAATGCATAGAGTAGATGATAATGTAGTAGATAAAATGGTTGATATGCAGAGTAGAGACCCCGTACTCGTTAAGTTACGAGAGTGGGTAAAAGGTGGTGAAAAACCCACTAATACGTCAGGTGAAATATCCGAATTACGTACTTTACTTCGGCATTGGAATATGTTTATAGTTATAGATAATATATTGTATAGGGAAGTGGTAAGGAGGGGAAGTATAAAGTTGCAGATGTTAGCTAGTCCAGAACTTCGCGAACTAGTTTTATCGGCGGTGCACGATGATTTAGGTCATCAAGGTATTGATCGTACCACAAACTTCGTTTTAGATCGAGTATTCTGGATAGGCGTGTGGAACGATGTGAAGGAGTATTGTAAATCCTGCCGTCGTTGTGCAATTTCTAGTGCGTTGACCATTAAACCTAAAATGGGCTCGATCCAAGCAGAGCGTCCTTTAGAAATCCTTGCTATAGATTTCACTACAGTGGAAAAAAGTATCAATGGTATAGAAAATATCCTAGTATTAACGGATATTTTCACGAAATACTCTGTAGCCATACCAACGAAGAACCAAAAATCTACGACTGTCGCTAGAGCTCTACGCCAATATTGGTTCCAGTATGGAATACCATCTCGGATACACTCTGATCAAGGACGTAACTTTGAATCAGAGGTCATTCGTGATTTATGTGAGGAACATGGCGTAGAGAAAAGTAGAACTACCGCATACCACCCCCAAGGTAACGGTCAGACTGAGCGTTTTAATCGTACCCTGCATGGATTGTTATGTACAATATCGCAAGAAAAGAAATCTGAGTGGCCCCGGTATATTGACAATCTCGTGTACGCATATAATTGTGGGGTGCATGCTTCGACAGGGGAGTCTCCATTTTTCCTCTTCTTCGGGCGAGAACCAATCCTACCTATTGACAGCGTGCTTTGTAACCCGAAGAAGGAAGAATTGACCTCACTAAATCGAGTATGGCACCAGGCTGAAAGAGAGAGGCGTAATAAACATGCGACCAAAACTCCTAAATCTTTTGATGACGTGAAAGTGGGTGATGAAGTATTTATCCGTAGTCACCCATTGGGTCGAAACAAGATTCAGGATAAATACTCATCACATCCTCTAATTGTCATCGACCGGCCTTCCCCACAAACGTGTACGGTAATGCCTATAACAAAGGCTAGGATTGTAAATAGGGCAGAGATATTGAAAGCGACCAGATTGCGTCGCGATAACCTTACAAGCGTAAGTGTGCCTTTGTCGACGATAGATAGCCCAGTGCCGGGTCCATCTCTGCGTCGAAGTAATCGCGTAAAAAACCTCGGGTGACATAATTAAATTGTGAGTGTGAGACCACTTCATAACGGAGGGGGTGTATGTTATAAAGTCAGTTGTTGATATATCGATTAATGTAATGTACATGTAAATGCATTACATAAGGTACACAGATATATCTACATAAAAACTTAAGTGTCACGCTCTGTGTTAATTGCATAGCCTTAGCAATATCAATGTTCGTTTTTATGTTATTTTATATTTTTATCGTCTGCAAATTATATTTTGTTATTGTGCTATAGAATTAATGCCAATCGGTAATATAGCCGCATTCATCATTCTGCATGTCATCGGGTATGTACGATTATTATTATTATTATTATTATATTAGATTCATCATTCTGCATGTCATCGGGTCTTTGTCTTAATAAAGTATACACGAACTCAACTTTGTTACATATATATATATATATATATATATATATATATATATATATATATATATATATATATATATATATGTGTGTGTGTATATATATATACACACATATACACACACACACATACACACACACACACACACACACACACACATTATATATATACACACACACACACATATATACATATATATATATATATATATATATATATATATATATATATACGGTCTAGTTTTGTATTTTACTACCATGTACTTGATTGACACTTTATTTACGGTCTTATATTGTTTGGGTAATTTACTGCCTTGCATTTGATTGGCTAAGCGTGAACTCTGTTTTATTTAATTACGCACTATTTTATTTACGGTCTAATCGCGTATATACGATTGCGTATATACGATATTTAATTATATTTAATTATAATTATTATTATTATAATAACTATAATTGTAATTGTATTATAATAATTATGATCATTATACAATGTTTAATTTAATATATATATATATATATATATATATATATATATATATATATATATATATATATATATATATATAATTTAAAACTCAATGTATATCCGAAGATTTTAACAATTTCGGTTCAAAATTATTTTTAAATATAGATTGCGAAATTTCGTATAAATGTATATGCTCATAGTTATTAGTACTACATAGTATGCAGTATGTACCTAATTATCCTTGTAATTATAATTATACAATTTTTAATTTAAATATACAATTTAATTTAAAATTATATAAAAATAATATAATTATTATATAATTTATTATATATTATATATATATAATATAATATAGTATATTATAACTATTAATTATATACGGTTGCAACGGACTAACGGCAATTTTATTTAAATATATAATATATGTATTAAATTACAATAATAATTATTAGGATAATAACTTTTCGTTTATATTATGTATATATTTCATTGTTATATTATTATAATTTTAACTATATTTAATATGATATAATATTATTATAATAATCACCTATAATTTATATATTCAATGAATAATACTCATCCATATTAAATATGATATTTATATTTAGTTCAACGGTTACTAGGTTAAATAATCTAATATGATATTAAATATTTATTTGGGAAGTTCTCGCAAAAAAAAACAAATACATTTGTTTATTAACCTCCATTATTTCATGATTTACAACATGAAATAATAAATCTGATTTATTTATTTATATTATAGATGTGTTAACTATATATTTCAATACATAAATATAAGAATATAATCTACTATTTATAATTTAAGTTAACTTATCAAAGTAGTAACTATATGATACATTGTAAGAATTAAAATTATTATTTTTTTCTAAAATAAAATTCCCGTCAGTGCGTATACAGCTTATATACTATATATAATTATAATATATTAAATATAATATAATATATATAGTATATAATATACTATATATATATATATATACTATTATAGTAACTACATTTAATTATAATATATTATATTATAGTTTTACATTAAATTGTATATTTAAATTCAAAATTGTATAATTATCATAATTATTATAATTACAATGATAATTAGGTACGTACTACATAGTATGTAGTACAAATAATTATGAACATATAAATTTATACGCATTTTCGCAATATATTTGTCAAAATTATTCTATAGAATATAATATTCCTGAATTATGTGTTTTATATTTATTCATTATACCCTTTTGCAGGCATACTTTATTCTAATATATTTAATAATATATTTATCAATATTATAACTTAATTATCAGATAACTATGTCGTAAAGTATTTATTAATATATATATATGTTTACACTCGAATTATAATTAATATTAATATATAAAATTTATAAACAATTTTGTAATCTATTTAGATCAGCCACTATCACTATTATAATTCTCAGATGATTATATTTTTAAATATCTGCTACTGTAACTCTGATTCCCGAAATTTATACAAAATAACTTATATCATAAATCATATTTATTATTATTATATTTTATAATCACATTTAATATTTAAAATTACATTAAATGTATACTACTAGTTATACACATATAAATAAATATATGTAATAAAGATTAATGTAATAACTAAGTTATAGCCGCTGATATTAAAAAATATAATCATATGAGCTCTTTAAATAACGATAATTTGTGTTCAAAATATATCGAAAAATTGCAGGCGGTGGCGAGC
The DNA here is from genome assembly GCA_964019155.1 of Osedax fenrisi. Classification (NCBI taxonomy): domain Eukaryota; kingdom Metazoa; phylum Annelida; class Polychaeta; order Sabellida; family Siboglinidae; genus Osedax; species Osedax fenrisi. Next base: position 100,863,135 of record OZ025241.1, on the reverse strand, counting down.
GAGTGAATTGAATTGTAAACATATATTATTAGGTATGGGAGGAGCTAAGTAAATATCCTAGACTATGATTACATAGAGAATATTGAATATGGACCTTGTTTGTTTTGTGGCTTAGTTTTATGGCTTAAACTCTCAAGCTACCTAACTATATTTAGTTGTATATTTGGTAGATATGTATTTATTCTATTTCAATTTGGTCTAAATATAAGTCAATACTTGTTCCAGGAACTGATGGACATAATACTAGAATACTGTCCTGTTACCATCGTCATCAATGAAATCTGCATATTTGGTAAAAGTGAACAAGAATACGACGAAAACATTCACAGGAGTCATACCTAGAAACTGTTATATCGCATATCGATTTACATATGCGTCCATACGGGTCAATCAGGATGCTCTGACGATATACGATGGACCCATTCTAAAGGTCAATATAAATATAATCATCTCATAATCATATCTAAACTCACTCATCTAAATATTTATCCAGTTTCTATTTCAAAAACAATTTTTAATTTCTCTTTGAAATATTACTTTTAACACCACTTTTTTCAAAATTACTTTATAAACCGAAACTACATTCTATTACATAATACAACTGATAATGACTATACAATATTATTCATACATGCTCTCCTATCTACAATACATATATATACATACATGTGTACCCACATCCATATTTTATACCATGCTATACAAAATAAACTGATAAATAATGTGAAATTTATTCTTAATTTACTTACGAATACTTATCATCTCCAAAATAAAAATGGATCTTACGATACTTACTTAAAATCAATCACTGTTAAATGACTAACCATCATTGATAAATCACTTCTATTATTAAAGATTTACTAAGTAAAAATATAACACTCATGCGAAATCGTGTAATTTAATTATGTATACAAAAACTAACAGCACCTTCTATATACGGTAAATTTTCAGAAATATTTGTAGTTTATAATGTAAATTCATATCAAAATATACACTTTTAAATATAAAATATTATGCTTTCAATTATTATTTATATGGTGAAAACTAAGTTTTCATTACTAATTTCATTACTAATATATAACAAAGCAACATGATATATATGTTTTAAATTCTATATAATTCTATATGGCAGGTCAAATCTAATTTATATTGCATGTAATTTAATAGAGCAATGAAAATATTGTTGTATAGAAAGTTTCTATTGGAAACCGAACCAAACCAAATCTATTTTATTGATTTCAATACTACTGCTAGCAGTGTGATGCCTGAGTATTAATTAAATTGCGTAGATAGGGAGTATTATATCTTTGCTACAAACAATCTTTGCTATTACACTAATTAATGCTAGATCACTTTCAGGTAATATTGATATTATAAATCAATATATTACCCAAATCGATGAAGATTCATCTCGAATGATCATTCAAACTCGTTGCGTTTTAAATCACTATAGTCAGTACTGATCGTATCTATTGGTCTTGGTGGTAATTTATATAATACACGCATTGATGATCGAATTATTTTATTTAATGGCATTAACTGATAAGCAGGTAAATTAATTAAAAGTATGTTACAATAGTCCAATATAGATATAACTAGGCTTTGAATTAGAAATGTACATGTATTAATAGTTATTGTTTTTCTTATAATTCTAATATTATGCAATTGATAGTTGGCTGATTTGACTTTTGCTTTTATGAATATATTAAGAATCTTATCAATTCACACTCTATTTGCCTTATCTAATAGTTTGTATTGTGAATTATTTATTATAATGCAATTATTATCGTTTTATATACAAAATAATGATTCTGACACTAAAACTATATTGATCTTATGAAAACTGAGACTAACATTTAAATGATGCCTTTAATAGCGTCTGCCTTTAATAAGCATGAGTTAATAGAAATGCATTTTATAGAGTCTGAGACTGCATCGACGGTTTAGGTAATCCATTCTGAGACTTAATGATTTTGACATTGAGACTGCATCGATGCTTTAGGTATTGAGACTGAGACTGCACCGATGCTTTAGATTTTAGCATCCTTTACATCACTAATGCGTCCATGTAATATACTCTATGTAATATAAATGTATTTATACTTTATATATAAAGTATAACCAAAGATTTTCCGAAGGAAAGATATAACACTTACGCGAAATCGTGTAATTCGAATTTGTATACAAAATACCCTGGTGCCACCTATAGAGGGTTACTTTTAGGAACTATGCGTTGTTTATAATGTAAATTCGTATTTAACTATACACTTTTAAAATGTTAAATAATATGCTTTAAATTAATATTTATATGATGAAAACTAAGTGTGCATTACTAATATATAACAAACAAATATGATATGTATGTTTTAAATGCTATAAGTATATATTTAGTGAGTAAAAGCTAATTTATATTGCATGTAATTTAATAGAGAAATGAAAACATTGTTGTATGCAAACAGAGCCGAACCTAAATCTATTTCAGTGATTTCGATACTACTGCTAGCAGCGGTTGGGGCTATTACTAAATTACGTTGCATGCATAGGGAGTGTTATATCTTTGCTTCGCAAAATCTTTGGTATAACTATATATATATAACTCTATAGATATAATTATTAATTTTTGTTAACATTTATTTTTTATTAGAAATTTTGTAAAGAAAAACTAAATTAACTAATAAATCAATTGAACTAATTATAAATTAATATGTATAATATAAAATCAATTTGAGTAAATTATTCTTTATAAAACTATATGCTATGTAATACATAGAGTATGTGGCTATATACTCTATGTAATATAAATGTATTTATATTACATATAAAGTATATATTATATGTACATTATTTATACATTTTAGTTTCGCATCTGGTTGTGTGGCAGCCAACCCATGGAACTAGAAGGCATGAAAGACCACCTGATTCATATATAAATAATCTGGAGCGTGATACTGGTCTACGAGAAATTAATCTTCAGCGGATATGATGAATTGTGATGTTTGGAAGTCTATAACTGTCCGGAAATCAATAAAAAGAATCCCGAAATAAGCAAGTAAGCAATATAAAGTATAAATATAAAATATAAATATATGATATTTATAAAAAATATACAAAAACACGGCTCGTTTTAGATCACTAATATCCAGATATATTACCCACTGTATATATATACTAGTGCTGTAAAATTTCAAATCTCAAATTTTTTGTGGGTTCTGTTCAAATCTTTGATTTTCAGGTATTTGGAAATATTTTATGGTCTCAAATCTTTATTTTAAATTTATTCTTGGTTCGGGTATCATTTCGGGTAATGACCGATTAAAATAATTATGTAGTAATTATTACAACTTAAGTTTCTTTCAATTATTTAAAATATCCATTAAAATGTACACTATTAATTTGATTATCTATTATGCTACCTAATGATAACATATTTAAAATAGAATAATGTTATCAAGGACAGTGTGTCATTATATATATATAGCAGGCCTGCTATAGCATATACCTTATGTGGTGAATATAATGAGATATAGGATCATTAGAATAGTAAAGTATTCAATAAGTAATTAATAATTATTTATCAATTATTATTATTAAAATTTATATATTATTATTAATAATAATAAATTATATATTATTAATTATTTATTATATATTATTTCAATAATTATTTATCATTTATTATTTTTAATTAATAATTATGTATTATTAATTATATATTATATTAATAATTATTAATTATTCAATTATAATTTACTAATTAATAATTATTTTAATAATTATTAATTATTCAATTCTAATTTATTAATTAATTATTATTATTATTTATTAACAATAATTATGTATTAATTTATATATTATTAATAATAATTAATTAATTAATATCTAATTTTTTTCTTTAAATTATTTTAAAATATTCTTAAAATATTTGAATTTCTCGAGAACTTGATATTTTTTTAAAGATTTGAAGCTCGAGAACAACAAAGTATTTGAAATTTTACAGTACTAATATATACCCAGCCTTTTAACACGCTATATTTATTACCCAGACTAGGTATATGAAAATAGGTATACCCAATCTGGGTACAAATATATGCACCTATATCTTACATATGAAAACGCCCTAAATTTCTTTGATTATAATCAATTGATAATTATTAATGAATAAAATGATTAATAACAAAAAGATAAACTATTTTTATTTGTATTACATTATGTAATTTACATATATACATTTTAAATATTATTTATATTTTATAAAATTCATTTATTTTTTTATTAAAGTAAAAATTGTATATACAATTAATTATAACAAATAATTTGAATTGATTTTATAATAATAATTGAAATCATTAACAATACAATTAATAAACTATTTTTATTTGTATTACATTATGTAATTTACACATATACATTTTAAATATTATTTTATAATAATAATTGAAATCATTAACAATACAATTAATAAACTATTTTTATTTGTATTACATTATGTAATTTACACATATACATTTTAAATATTATTTATATTTTATAAAATTTATTTATTTTTTTATTAAAGTATAAATTTGTATATACAATTAATTATAACAAATAATTTGAATTGATTTTATAATAATAATTGAAATCATTAACAATACAATTACTATTTAGGGTTTTAATATGTTTTAGTTTTTTAGTTTTTTTAGTATTTAGTTTTTACTATGGCATAGTTGAATTTATATTATAATTGATAAATCTGAATATTTATAGGCATATATCAATGCATTGGTGCATTTACATTGTAATTGATAATTTATAATTGATATGTATTTATGCATGGTAATATATACAAGTGATGTTATACTTATTAATTGATTATATTTTGACCATATCTTTTTTTTTACAATATTGTAAAGAAAAACTAAATTAACTAATAAATCAATTGAACTAATTATAAATTAATGTGTATAATATAAAATCAATTTGAGTAAATTATTCTTTATAAAACTATGTATTACATAGAGTATGTGGCTATATACTCTATGTAATATAAATGTATTTATATTACATATAAATTATATTATATATGTACATTATTTATACATTTTAGTTTCGCATCTGGTTGTGTGGCAGCCAACCCATGGAACTAGAAGGCATGAAAGACCACCTGATTCATATATAAATAATCTGGAGCGTGATACTGGTCTACGAGAAATTAATCTTCAAGCGGATATAATGAATCGTGATGTTTGGAAGTCTATTAAATGGATGTCTGGAACTGTCATGGAATCAATAAAAAGAATCCCGAAATATGCAAGTAAGCAATATAAAGTATACATATATGATATTTATAACAAATATACAAAAACACGGCTCGTTTTATATCACTAGTATCCAGATATATTACCCACTGTAGATATATATATATTAGTGCTGTAAAATTTAAAATCTCAAAATTTTTTTTGGGTTCGGTTTAAATCTTTGATTTTCGGGTATTTGGAAATATGTTATGATCTCAAATCTTTATTTTAAATTTAGTCTTGGTTCGAGTATCATTTCGGGTAATGACCGATTAACATAATTATGTAGTAATTACTACAACTTAAGTTTCTTTCAACTATTTAAAATATCCATTAAAATGTATACTATTAATTTGATTATATGTTATGCTACCTATATGATAACATATTTAAAATAGAATAATGTCATCAAGGACAATGTTTCCTTATATATATAGCAGGCCTGCTATAGAATATACCTTATATGGTGAATATAATGAGATATAGGATTATTAGAATAGTAAAGTATTCAATAAGCAATTAATAATTATTTATCAATTATTATTATTAATTATAATTCATATATTATCATTAATAATTATATATTATTTTAATAATTATAATTATTCAATTCTAATTTATTAATTAATTATTTTTTATAAATTAATTATTATTATTAATTAACAATAATTATGTATACATTTATTTAATATTACTAATAATTAATTAATTAATTAATATCTAATTTTTTTAAATTATTTAAAATATTCTTAAAAGATTTCTAAGATTTCTCGAGAACTTGATATTTTAGAAAGATTTGAAATTTGAGAACAACCAAGTATTGGAAATTTTACAGCACTAATATATACCCAGCATTTTAACACGCTATATTTATTACCCAGACTGAGTATATGTAAATAGGTATATCCAATCTGGGTACAAATATATGCATCCATATAAAAATTAATACTATTTTTATTTGTATTACATATATACATTTTATATATTATTTATATACAAAATATTTTTATATTTGAAAATAGATATTAATTAATTTATATTTTATAAAATTCATTTATTTTTATATGAAAATATAAATTAATATAACAATAAATTATAACAAATACTTGAATTGATTTTATAATAATAATTGAAATAATTAACAATACAAAATTGTATTAGTAATTTTACTATTTAGGGTTTATATCATGGCATAGGTGAATTTATATTATAATTGATAAGTGGTAATATTTATAGGCATATATCATGGCATTGGTGAATTTACATTGTAATTGAAAATGGACATATGTATGTATGCATGGTGATATATACAACTGTTGATATACTTAATAATTGATTATATAACCATATCTTTTTTATTACAATTTTAAAAAGAAAAACTAAATTAATATAATAAATCAATTGAAACTAAATCAATTTGTATAATATAAAATCAATTTATCTAAATTTTTCTTTTAAAACTATAAATACTATGTAATATAAGTTTATTTATATAAATTACATAGAGTATATGGCTATATACTTTATAAATTACATAGAGTATATGGATATACTCTATGTAATATCATTATTAGTATATGTACACCATTTATACTTTATAGATATAATTATTATTATTTTTTAATATTTATTTTTTATTAAAAATTGTGTAAAGAAAATCTAAATTAACTAATCAATTAACTAATCAATTGAACTAATTATAAATAAATTTGTATAATATAAAATCAATTTGAGTAAATTATTCTTTATAAAACTATACATGCTATGTATTACATAGCATGATCATAGAGTATATGGCTATATTAATATAGTAAGTTTGAGTAATTTCCTTATTTTATATATACATATGCTTTTATAGATTCACTCAAGACATAATGCAACTTCGGTTGTATAATCAATTAGTGATTCTACATATTAATATCCATACATCAATTATTATCCTAAAATACATATACACCTTCTACAATGTATGCAAATTCAGCTTCCATAAAACCTACAAAAAAACATTTTTCCATTGTATTCAAATTGTATGTATTAGAGAAATGAATAAAATATATCTATCTATGTAATACAAATGTTAATACCCAATAATTCATTACTGCTTATTTTACAGATACTCCAGGTACCACATCTTGGAATAGTCAATACTATTACTCTGGTTCATGTACATGTCCAGTGGCATGGTATAGGATATGACATCACGGATATCTCCAACTGCAATAAATGTTACGTGAAACATCACAAGCAGAGAAAAGAATCGATGATGCCATTGAATCGACAATGGAAATACGTAGGATCGGATATGTTATATTACAAGGAGAAAATGTATCTCCTTGTATGTAACTATTTATCAAAATACCCCGGCAGTATCTCTTAGAAATCACATTTCCGATATCACAACTCCATAACACATAAGTGGTAACCGGCTATTATTTTGCGGCCCTCAACCATGAATCCATGGCCTATAAACAGATAATCAGTGTGATATCCACCGACATCCGCCTCGTCCCTCCTGATATACTTTCAGACATACCTGTCATAACTACACCGGAACTCACATCGAAAAAACCTATTAACTACATTGATCTAATCGTATTCGTCATACTTGTTACATCTTGGTATTAACCCAGATATTCATATCTAAAAAAAAAAATGATGTCTTTTATTGTACCTATTACATAATGATCCTATATTATTATTCATATTTATACTATAGTATATACAAAGTGATCAGATAACTTTTACTTTACAGTGTTGGCTGTATACGCCAATTAATATTGTGTCTTAGTGATCAGAACACCATGCAATCGATACTATCATTACCCCTATCACTAATAATCCATATACACCTTGGTATATACTTCTTTAATTATACATTGTATAAATAAAAGTTAACTTCCAGATATACAATAATTTAAATTATTTATAATTATATAATTTGCGAATATATAATACATGTATGGTATGTTTAGTATACTAAAATAATTCATAATTTATATATGTCAAGTATAGGTTCAACGATTATATATAAAATTATTGTGCAAGTATTAGCTAAACATTAATTAATAAATTTGTTATCTTTATTTTTAAAATCTAGTAACTATTAATATATAATGTAACATTAGAAAATATGTTTCATACTTTAGTAATGACATACTATATAATATTCATGATACATCTGTTTAGTTGCTTTCTTACTTGCTTATTTCGTGATTCTTGTTTCCCGGACAATGACATATCTCCAAACATCACAGTTATTAATAGCTACTCTTTCACCGGTATCCCGCTACTGAGTAATGTTGTAACTTTCTGGTTGACTTCCTCGTCTTCTAGTTCTAGTCATGAGAAGCTTCCCGTTAATATCCATCACTAAGTTCTCCAGTATCCAGTAAGTTTTCTGTATCATAATAATTTTCCCTGTGTATATTATCAAAAGCTTTCTTCAAGTCGATACCTATTAGGATTAGTTGCCTTTTACTAAATATACTATAGTATTACTTATAGTTTTATCAAATAAGTGATAAAATATTAATTACATTATAAAATTATAAAAATAATTAATTATAAAATGCTAAAAAGGAGATTTGAACTTGGGCCCTCTCAATCTTTAGACTAACACCCTAACCTCTAGACTATAAGTCTGGTTATTTATATAAACTAATTACATCTCAGATATACGTATTGAAGTATTATATATATTATAATAATAACTAATGGTTATATTGTATTTTATTTATATAATATAGTACATTTTTTAGTATTATATAGTTTGTAATTATTAAATCTAAAGTTATTCCTAATTGTTTCAACTAACGTAATCAAATATAATAATTATATTTAATTAATAATTACTCCTTCAGAATGATACTGAATATCCCGTAAGATTTTGGTATCATAATAATTATTCCCTCTGTGTATAGTATCAAAAGATTTCTTTAAGTCGATACATATTATGATTAGTTCTAGATACTTATGTTTAACTCTCTTGATCACTCTTCTGATTGCTTGTAATTGAGTAGTTGTTGTTCTACTATTTTTAATTTGTCCTTAAATACCTGACTAGGATAGGCCTAGTTATAACTATGTTCCTTATCATATGATTATGCATTTTCGCTATGATTCATTATTATAAGGATTTTTTATTATAATAATATATAATAATCATTAATAATACATTATTATAATGTGTAAAAATTATATTCATTATACATAAAATTAGTAAAAAATTATACAACGGTGATTAAATCTATGATAAAAAATTTGCCTTTTATTTTACTAAATATACTATAGTATAAATTATAGTTTTATCAAAAAAGTTATTACAAATTAAATACACTATAAAAATGGATAAAATTATAAAAATAATTAATTATAAAATGCTAACATGGAGATTCGAACTCGGGACCTCTCAATCTTTAGACTAACAGACTATATATAGTCTGTTATAGGCTATAGCCTCTAGACTATAAGTCTGGTTATTTTATTAAATATAATTAAATCTCAGATATACGTATAGTATTACATATATTATAATAATATCTAATATCAATATAGTTTAATATTATATTTTATTTATATAATATAGTTAATTTGTTAGTATTATATAGTTTGTAATTATTAAATCTAAAGTTATTCCTGATTGCTTAAACTAACGTAATCAAATATAATAATTACTCCTCCAGTATCATTATCATAATAAGATACTTAAATCTTATGGGATACTCATTGAGTTTCATACTCAGTCACTGAGTCAGTATGATACTGAGTATGATACTGACTCAGTGAGTCACTGACTCAGTGACTGAGTATCCCGTAAGATTTAAGTATCATAATAATTTTCCCTCTGTGTATAGTATCAAAAGCTTTCTTTTAAGTCGATTCATATTAGGATTAGTTCTAGATACTTATGTTTAACTCCCTCGATCATTCTTCTGAGTGCTAGTAATTTAGTAGTTTTTGTTCTACTATTTTAATTTTTCTTTAAATATCTGACTAGTAAACTTACTTATAAGTACTTATAAGTATACTTACTTTTTTTGGTTTATGGACTGCATCAGTACGTGAGCAATCGGCCGTCCGACGGATTAATAATCGAACGGCGTCCGTGGGAGGGAATTATTGAGTGGGAGGGAAGGAAAGGGAGAAGTACCCATCTAACAGTAAGAGCAGCATAACAGCATATGCTAGAGCCTCAAATGTTTATATCGTGCTATTATGCTGCCATTATGCTGCTATTAAATGTCTATATACATTTGAGGCTATAGCATATGCTGTTATGCTGCTATTACTGTTTGTTGGGTAATAAGTATTAAGGTGGCGTTTAAAGGAGGGAGTTGATGTGTTTGTTAACATAACTGTTATGATAACATAATTCGTAGGTGATTGGGTAGGGAGTTCCAGTGGTAAGGGGCAGAGAGCTCTGAATACCAGTAAACTCGGACCAAGTAAACTCGGACCAGGTAAACTCGGACCACTTTTGAAATAAAATTCGGATCACTTTTGAAGAAGATTCGGACCAATTTAAAATAACTCTATATAGTATACTTCTATAATATGGATTAAAACATAAAAGTGGTCCGAGTTTTCTTAAAAAGTGTTCCTAGTTTATTTCAAAAGTGGTCCGAGTTTACCTGGTCCGAATTTACCTGGTCCGAGTTTACTGGTACCCAGAGCTCTCTGGGGCAAAGGAGCGTATATTGGAAGAGTAGCGTTTGTGTAGATGGGGAGTGGTAATGATAAATGTGTTGGAGGAACGGGTTTGGAGAGGAGTGATGGGTGTGTGTAGATGTAGGAGGGAGGCAATGTAGTCAGGGGAGTTGTGATGAATAGCTTTGTGGATGGTCAGGGAGATTTTGTACTTTATGCGGTAGGGGACTGGTAGCCAGTGTAGTTTTTTAGGAGAGGTGTAATGGAGTCAGAAGAACGACGGGGAAGTACATGGACGAAGCTAATTACAGAGTTTTGGAGTAGCTGTAGTTTGTATTCAGGGAGGTTAAAGAGAAGGGAGTTGCAATAGTCGAATAGTGGGATGATGTAGGAGGAGGCAATGGTAATATCGATGGTGAGGGGAATGGAGCGTCGGATTAAGCGGAGGCAATGTAGGTGGTAGTGGATGGATTTGTGCATATGTGTAAGATGGGAGTCAAGGGAAAAGGTGGTATCATGATGGAAGCCAAAGTTTTGGACGTGTTGAGAGTGGGTGAGTGGCGTATTGTCTAGTGAGATGGGGTGGTTCAGGGAGGGTGGAGGAGCGTAGATGTAATTTTAGATTGATAGCTTCCATTTTAGTGGGGTTAAGTTTTAGGGAGTTGGAGGTAAGCCATTGGTGTATGGACTTGATATAGGAGGATAGTAGGTCAGGGGCATAAGTAGGGAAGTATGTGCAGTTAATATATAGTTGAAGGTCGTCGGCGTAAGTATGTAAGGAGATGTCGGGGTAGTCAGTGAACATGTCAAACATGGGGAGGAGGTAAATATTGAAGAGGAGTGGACCGAGGACAGAGCCCTGGGTGAGACCTTGGGTTATGGAGTGGATGGGGGAATAATATGTATTACTCCTGACTGAAGAAGAGCGGTTGGTGATGTAGGAGGTGAGCCAGTTGAGGGCAATGCCGGTGATGCCGATGGCGGAGAGTCTGTATATTCGGACATTGTGGTCAAGGGTGTCGAAAGCGGAGGACATGTCGAGAAGGAAGAGTATAGTGCCACGGTTATTGTTAAGGCCAGAAAGTAAGTCGGAGGTAATGAGGGTTAGGGCGGATTCAGTATATTTGTGGGGGATGTAGGCGCTTTGGAAGATGTTGGGGATTTTATTGGTTGTAAGGTATGTGATAAGTTGGGAGGATATAACACGTTCAAGGATCTTAGAGTGGATTGAGAGGTTAGAGATGGGTCGGTAGTTGGAGGGAGACAGAGAATTAAAGTGGGGCTTTTTAAGGATAGGGGTAATGACTGCTTTTTTGAAATCGGGAGGGACGGAGCCGGAAGAAAGTGAACCGCAAATGATTTGATGAAGGGGGTTGCAAAATGTTAATTATCTTCTTTAGTATTGGTAGGGGAAGAGGATCAAGGGATGAGGTTGAGGAGGTAGCTTTGAGAAGGGAGATGATTTGATCAAATGGGGGAGATTCAAATTTTGCAAGGGATAAAGGAAAGGTGATGGGAGTGATGGGAATGACAGTGGTGGGAAGGGTGGAAAGGATGGTGGAAAGTTTCTCGTTGAAAGATTTGTCAAATAAGAGTGGTAGTTCTTCATGGGTGACAGTGGGGAGAGGAGATTTAAGTGAACGAAGTTGAGAAGAAAGTCTATGTATAGACTTACTGTCATTAGCGAGTTTGTCAAATTTGTGAGTGATGTAAGAGACTTTGGCGGTAGAAATAGCATTATGGTGGAGATTTTTTAGGTTATTATAGTAGGGGAGGGATGTTTGATATACATGTTTTGATATATATGTTTTGCGGCTTTGCGATGGATTCGCCTTTGTTTCAGTAGGGATATAGTATACCAGGATAAGTCAGGGCGTGTGATGGAGGTTTTAGTGAATAAGGGGCGTATTTATCGAGGGTAGATGAGAGAGAAGTATGGAGTTCAGCAGACGTTGAGGTTGGAAGGGAAGAAAGATCGCAGATAATAGCAGGAATGGGGAGGTTATGGAATTTGCATGATATTCTGGTAGTGAGGGTTCTGGTGGGTTTGGGGTGACTAAGGATAAGGAATATGAGAAAGTGGTCGGAATAGAGTGTTCCGATGGAATGGTCAGTGACAATTTTATTAGTTTTGGGGGAAAATATATGGTCTAAGGTGTTACCATGGACATGGGTGGGGAGGTGTTGTACAAGGTCGAATGAGGTGAGAAATGTATTTACGGACTGTATCATAGGTGGGTTGGGTATGTTGAAATCGCCTAGTATGATTGTATTAAAGGTGATAGTGGGTAGAAATAAGCTAAATTCGTAAAGGAATACATTTATGTTGGGAGAGGTAGGACGGTAGAAAAGGGAAATGTTTAATGTACGAGAGAAAGGTGAGCTGATGGCGCAGCTGAGGGCTTCTGAGTGGAAGAACGAGTGATAGGAAATATTAAAGATAGTTAGAGAAGATTTGTAAAGTATTCCTGTTCCGCCACCGGGATGGGGAGAGTCGCGAGGGTTGTGAATGAAACAGTAGGGGGAATGTTAAGAGCAGAAATGTGAGGAGAATCCAGAGGAGATAGCCATATGATGAATAAGATTTCGAGGTCATGGTCAGTCATGAAGGAAATTACAGAAGGGATTTTATTGCGAAGAGAGCGTGCATTGATAAGAGCAGCGTTGAGGGAAATAAGGTGGGGTGGAGGGTGGTTAATTGTGGGGAGGGGGGAAAGTATGATTTAAGGGAAGTCAGGGAAAGGAGCGGGAGAGGGATGTGTTATGTGAGTAGGAAATAAGGGGAGAGGTATAAGTAGGGGAGTTTAGGGTATCAAAATATCGGGAGGGACACATGAAATTAAGGCGATGTGAAAATTGTTGGTGCCGCGGACCACGTAATTAAAGTTGGGGATAGGGTGTGAGGAGTTCAGTGATTGAAGGTGGAGGTGCAGACTTTACGATCAAGAAGTTGGGAATTGTTGAGGGGTTCACAGAACCTGACTTGAAAGGGTGAGTTTTTTAGGAGGTGGATATAGCGGATAACAGTGGTTTTGGAATGATGATCAAGATAGGTGATGGATAGGGGTTTTGGTAGTTTGGAGGAGAAGTAGAGTTGGGTGAGTGTGGGATACAGTGAGAGTGTATATGTAGCTGGGAGTGGATATTGATGGAGGCAAAAAGCTTTTTCAGGTAGGCTGTGTCATTACCTGTTTCATTGGCACCAATGAGATAGTTGGATGATAGTTGGTAATTTACCGACAAGAAAGTTAATAAGTGGAGTGTTGGGGGGGGGTTATTAATTCTTTTCCATGCAATTTTATCAGATTTGGGGGGAAGTAGGGGAGGTATGCATGAGCGGTGAGGGTTATTAAATGAGAGGGATTTAGCTATGGAAGTGATGGATTGTAATCGTTTAGTAACAGGGGATAGGTGAGTGGGGTTAGTAGATATGGTAGTAACAGTGGGAGAGTTGGGGGTGACTGGGGTATGGTTTGGGATGAAGGGTTGGGTGGTGGGGTGAGCAGTGAAGATGTAGAAAAAGTGGGTTGTGGAGATAGGTGGGGTGCAGATGCAGGGGAATGATTGTTATAGATGGGAGGGGAGCTCATGGGAGAGGTTTGGGAGATGCTATTGGAGAGTATCTTACGTTGGGACGGTATAGGGTCAGTTCTACAGTTGGTGCAAAACCAGTAGACATCAGAATTTTGGAAGGCAGTCATTTTGTTAAGGGTAGATTTGGGGAGTTTTTAACAGGATTGGCAATGCCACTTACGGCAATGGTCGCATCCAGTGAGTGACGTGGCGATAATGTTACATGAGGAGCATGTGAAGTCAGTGTGGGTGGAGTTAGTCATAATTGAGGGTAGAAGTAGTTTATTGGGAGTAAGTGGTAATAAATATTGGACTTAGCTTGATTATGGGTAATAAAGTTAAATTAAATAAGTAACATTTTTTAAATTAAATGTTGTTGTTAAATGTTGTTGGTAATAAATATTGGACTTAGCTTGATTATGGATAATAAAGTTAAATTAAATAAGTAAAATTTTTTAAATTAAATGTTGTTGTTGTTACGTTTTAAAGGATAGGCCTATATATGTTCCTTATCATACGACTATACATTTTCGCTATTAATAAGATTATAATGATTATTATAATGATTATTATTATAATAATATATAATAATGTATAACAATTATATTCATTATACATAAAATTAGTAAAAAATAGTAATTAAATATATGATACAAAATTTAGTATAAATTATAGTTTTATCAAAAAATCAAATTAAATACACATATTAAAAATGGATAAAAATATAATAATAATTTATTAAAAAATTATAAAATTACAAAGTAAAGATTCGAACTCGTGCCCTCTCAATCTTTAGACTAACACTCTATCCTCTAGACTACTATAGTAGTCAGCTGTTTTATATTTATATATATAAAGTTATAACTTATAAACTTATATAAACTTATATAATAGTCTTATATATAAGTCTGGTTATTTTAAATAATCTAATTAAATATATGATATACGTATATTGAAGTATTACATATATTATAATTAAATAATATTAATATTAATATAGTTATATTATATTTTATTAATATTTTATTTATATAATTGTATATTATATATTTAATATATATAATATATATATATAATATATATATAATATATATATAATATAATATTATATTATAATAATATAGTTCATTTGTAAGTATTATATACTAGGTATACCTATATATAATAATTATAATAATTATATAATTATATAATTATAATATTATATAATTATATACTATATAATTTATATAGTATGTAATTATTAAATATAAAGATATTCTGTAGTGCATCAACTAACATAATTATTATTATTATCATAATAATTATGATAATAAAATATAATAATTATATTTAAATTTAAATTATATAAATTACATTTATAATTAATTAAATTCATTAAATAATTTTAAATTATATTATAATATTATAATGAATATTATAAATGAATTAATTTAAAAATTAAGTTTATTAGTTCAATATTATTGAATTCCATTATAATCATAATTTAATTATATATTATATATTCATAATTTATATCCACTGGATTATCCAGGCATATTTAATGTGTTAAATGTTAGGTTTACTTTAAAATATATATGATATTAAATAAATAAATTAAAATTTATTTATTATAATAATAATAATAATAATAATAATAATCTTTATAAAATTAATAAAATATTATACATGATTAATTCTATAATTAAAACTTTTTTAAAGATGCTATTTTATTTATCAAATATACTATTATCAAGGATATTGCTATACATGTCCTTGCTATTATATTAAATATAAATGTGGACAGTTGTGTTTCTATATCTATAGATATACCAAATCCGGCTTAGGGCTTTGGATATACCTGGAAGGTCTCCCTGGATATACTATATAAAGGTTGCCAGTAATTTTGTACAATTTATTAAAATAAATGTATTTCATATACAGTTCTTATATGAATATATATAATACATTATTAAATATTGATATAATAGATTGTATTATATATTCGTATAAGAAATGTATAATTATGAAATAAATTAAATTTAATATGTCGTACGAAATTACCTCGTACGATATTACTGGTAACCTATAGGCGTCCTAACTGGCGTCCTTTATGGTGGTATATATAAATTTGGGCTTTTATGGTGGTAATTATAAAATTAATTATAGTGGGCCTTTAAAGCTCAACAAATACATAGAGTACATGTATAAAAATATAGAGGCCCAGCAAAAAACGTATATCCTATGATAATGATTTAAAAAAAATAAAATTTTAGTATAACAATCAGCGTAATACCATTGTTAACGTATTACAATTTTGTTAAAAAATATGCATTATTCAATATGGGCCTTTATATAATATATATACAAATATACATGGTGGGCCTTTTAGGTTGCAAATATCCCTCTCTATATATATATATATATATATAATTATTATGTACTAATATGCATCATAGTTCATGAACTGTTAATTTATAGAGTAGGCATACTACACTTAATCCAATAAGAAAAAAAATATATATATATATATATTTATATATAAATAAATATATATATATAGTATATACTCAGTACTCTAATATTTATCTTTCTTTATTTTTAAATTAATTATCAATTAAACTTAGTGAATATATTCAGTATTTATACTATACTAAATTTATTTAATAAACTAAAGATGTAGACTTTTAATAAAAATGTATAACAATATATATTATAGTAAAACATTTATAAATTAAAAAATATTGTATTATCATTAAAACCTATATTAAAACTGAGATAGATAGAAATATATACCCTTAGAATAGGTACACTTTGTCATAAATACATAAATAAATATTATTCTAATTTTTTCATTTATAGATTTAATATTTAATTTTTATAAACCAATATTTATTAATTTTGTAAATGATATAATTTTATTTTGATAATATTATAAAAATTTAATTATGAAATGTAAATATTATTTAATACTAAATAACATAACTACATTATATTAAATATAAATAAATGTACCTACATTTTACTTAATTTACCTTTATAGTTTTACAATTTAATTATTTGATTAATTTATTATAATTTATTACAACATTTGAATAAACACAATATAGCCATAAGGATGTATTTACATAACAAGCAATATTACTAATGTATTTATACAATTATTACTAATTCATGGGTGGAGACCTAATATATTATATTAATTAATACAATAAGTATACTATAACTATTATAGTAGTTAACTAATAGAAAAGAAGGATGTTTGATCACCATAGATTGTAGGGAATCTTTACTTATCTATGATATTGGAATATTGAGATTGGCTATCTAGAAGCATGGAAATAATTATGTACATTTGTTAATTTATGCAGAGGGATGATACATAAATATTGATACTGGATCAAAATAATAGAATCGCAATAACAACAACAACAACAAAACAGTAACTTTAATACCAACATCACAATAGCATTTAACATATCATCGATAGGAAGGTTTAATTTGTGTACGCTCGGAGTATTTGGTAAGCTAACTCTCGAAAGATTGCTGAATCTCTACCGATGGGATATCGTTGGTTTGTCAGAGACTCAGTTACTTAAAAACTAACGTATTTTTAGTATACAAAAGAAGTAACATTAACAAGGATTGGTATTCATTTTGAGAAAGGAAATAATCTCATAGGTAATCTCCTAAATATGAATGAATATTTATTTACTGAATATTTAATTAATATACAAAAGGATATTCAGAAGCTATACGTAGCTTATATTAAGAATATCCTTATAACAACACTATCAAATATTTAAAATATAATAATAATTATGAAATAAGAAAATATAATATTAAAAATGGTGTAATACAAAATATTTATATCGAATATACACGTTAATAATAATAATAATAATATAAATAGTAGTAGTGCGCATAATAATAATACTTATGTACATATATTACAACATATTATAAAATATATGCATTTGTATTGTATTATTTTATATGTAGGTATAACCTATTTGTAGATTATTCCAGCAAATGATTCCATAATAAGTTATATTAAATATTGTTGCGTTAGTTTTAACTAAAGATATTTTATATTTGTTATTATCGCGCATATTATAAGTTGAGTCTTGAAATTTAAATAAATTTATAATTTTTGGTGAAATTTGACAATTTGTAATCCTAAACATAATTTTACAGTCGTTATAAAATATCATTTCTTTAAAAGTTAAAATGTGTTGCTCTTTGTAAATATTATCCACATTAGTTCTATTTTTTTGACGATATAATATTATTATAGCTTTGTTTTGCGCTATACTTATATGTGTTGATATTGAATCATAATTATTCCCCCATATACGTGTAAAATAAATAATATGGCAATGAAATACAGAATAATATATTAGCTTTAAAATATTAATTAGTTTTTCTTATAATTTTTCTAATTTATTATAATCCATAATAAAGTTTACATTTAACCATATTAGTGTGTAGTTTCCAATTCATGTTCGAATCAATTATTACACCAAGGAGTTGTATTGAGTTTATTTGAATAATGACAATATTATTTAATATAATAGATAATTTTGATTTATTATTATTAAATATTAAATAGTTAGTTATGCTTAAATTAAGTGCGAATATAAGATAATACATATTATTTATGTATAATGGTCGAGAGGTTAATAGCGATGTGATTTTGTTATTAATGATGTACGATACAGGGTAGTCGATATAACATTCGTCGCTGTACGGATATTATATTGAATAGCTTACTAGGATGATGTATAGGTCATTGTTAATATATTCCTGATCTAACTTATATGTGTAACTTACTTATCATGTAAATCTGGTAGCATAGTACGGGGAGTAATATCATATAACTCTACTGTGATATTATATTTCTGAGTTTAAAGTTAAAAACACATCTATATCGCACATTAACACCATATAGTATACTATATATATAGCACTACTTGTTTAGACTAGTTACATTCAGAGAAATCACAGATAACCATAATAATTTTGGATTTAGAGGAATTTAGTAGTAGAATATTATCCAACGTGCATGTTTTTATTGCATTATCGCGTAGGGGTCATTTCTGTAAGAAGTTAAGTGACGGAAAATATATGTGTAACTTAGCATAGAATTAGATAGGGGTGTGATTGTATTATGTTTGTTAGAAGTGAAATATATAGTACAAAGATAAGTTGACCTTTAACTATTCTTGAGGGACATAGTTATCAATGTTGTTATTGAGGTGGAATATCCTATGTTCATAGCATAGAGATTTAAAGGATGATACTAGCTAAGAAAGTTCTATTCCATTAACACATATCTCACGTAATCTAGTAATTAGAATGTCATGTTCAATGGTATCAAAAGCTGCTGATATATCTATAATAACAATAGTTTAGTAGATTCAGTGTTTTGTGAGTTAAGTATATTTCTGATGACGTTAATGATACATTTTACAGTTCTATTATTAGGTGTAGAGATACTTTGATGAGGGTAATACGATTATTAATTTCAAGAAAATGTATTGGTTGCTTAACAACTATCTTTTTAATTATTTTAAAATTAGAAAATAATTGGTAAATTGGACAGTAGATGAAAAGTAAGGTTTTATCACGATAATTAATTAAAATACAACATGTTAGTTTATTGTTTACGAGACTGTTCACGGCTCATTGGTTTTAAAGGGTTACAAATAGTCTATCAATTAACTACATATTTAATTTTACCAATCCCTTAAACTATCACCATATACTATAAATTATATACAGTTAACTCTCCATATCTAAGAATATCTATATATCAGAAATTTCGATAACTCAGATTTTTAATATGCAAGAAAATTTGAATCCCATAAACTCACTCTTTAGACATATTTCTTCGTTCTCTTAAATTCTGATATATCGACTGTACATATTGATATCACATATCGGTATTAACAGTCCTGCTCTCGCAGTATGTAACACATGTTAGTTATGTGTTATGTTAGATGTCAGGTACACATGCACCTACGGGTTGCTATGGTTACGAGGTTGTGTTTAAACTTATATTGAAATATTAATGTTATTAATATTATACATGATAATTGTGCCATATTACTGATAGCTTAATATGATTACAATATTATTGATATATTTAAATTATTGTAATATACATTGTATACTTTTAAATATGCATTGTATGAACAAATATTGCCCGTGTGGCTCAGTTGGCTAAGGCGTCAGACACACAAGTAGTAGGACAGGGTTTCGAGCCTCATCCGGACCATTACGATAGTCTTTAAAATAATATTTAGAAGTGATCTTATATAATTGTGTATACAAAAATTATCAGCTATCATTAAATCCATGGATGCCTAAATACGAGAGCGTCTTCAAAGATAAATCAGAGCCATATATGGTTATAAGTAAACACTTCATCCAAGTTCCTGTATGGGATAAAAGTACTTCACCAAGTAATAACAATAATACAAATATTAATATTGTATTAAACAATAAACATTTACATTTCATCGTGTTTCGTGTATCATTGTTCAGTATGTATTCTTTTACATTCAGTGTTTATATCCAGTTATTATATAACATCTTATTCATCTGATTTGATTGTTATTCTTCTTAATTGTGGTCTTTAGAATGTTCGGTTTAGTGTATTGTAATTTATTAAACACACATCTTCTAGTAACATATACTTGGAAGATTTAGTGAATACATGATAATATATAACAGATAACATAACGTAACTTATTGGTAATCATTTATATTTATAATATTTAGATACATTTTATTTAATTCTCTTCTATTCTATATGCATTAATATAAATATTTTAATATATTGATGAATACATACATATTATAAATTATTATTTTATATTTATAAATATAATAATATTACAATTATATGAAAACACATACAAATACTATAACCTAAAAGATAAGGTGTTAACCTATACAATAACTTTTTAACTATGAACTTCTACCTCATCGTAGGTTATAACGTATATAATGTGTACGGGACTACATGTATGTATACTAATCTAATGAAGATAACAGAAGAATATAACCTAGGCTAAATAAATATCCTATGTTCAATACACATTATATATTGATTTGGTTAAGGCCTGTTTAACTTATAATAACTTAGAATAATTTATCAAAAGAGACAAACTTTATACAAATTAATATAGCATCAAATGCAAAATATATCAAAATAAGAACATATCGATATAGAGTTAGAAACTTAGTAATCTAATGATGAATCGTTATTATAATATATATATATATATATATATATATATATATATTTATATATATATATATATATGTATGTATATATATATAATTATATATAATATACTATATATATATATATGTATATACACTTCTATTGAAGTGTTATAGCATACGAATTGTCTCATTATTATTATTACTACATTACCTCACCTCATATAGTAGGTATAGTACCTATCTCACCATACGTCATTACTGTAATATGAATAATATATATGTTGGAGCTATGCTATTTGATTTGTAAATAACAGAATTTATAATTTTATAATAATTTAAATGACTATATAATAATAATAAAATAATATCAGATTCAATTGATGACCGAGATAAAAACCAAGGTATGGTATAGAAGTTCTATTGAGCTTATCAAGATACCAATCTGCTCTTGGTAATGAAAGACTTAATACAAAAACGAATAAATATAAAGAGTATACATATTTTGCAATTCCATTTTGTTCATTTGTGTTCTGTCTCATAAAAAATCAATACAATAAAATTAAATCTATCTCTCAATACCAAGAAATCATCATGTATATAACAATAAAATAATAATAAAATATAATAAAAATATATGATAAAATATTTAAAATTTAAAAATCCACTAAAATAATAAATAAGTTAAACTATACAAAATTAAAGAAAACGAAATACCAAAGTAAGGCTACAAAGATGAAAAATATGTATACAATACGAACAATTTAAAAGAACTAAAAAGAAGAAAAGAAAAATCATGTAAATAAAATAAAAAACAATACAGATAAGTTGTAAGTGATTAAATATAACTATTTAAAAGCATGTTTTTAATATGTATTGTAAAAGTATTCAAATTCGTCAAATAATTCCATAAACATGCGCCTTTGTAACGAATACTAAATTTCTCATGATCAAATCTTATTTTTGGTATTAAGAATGTTCTATTTAACTGTATATAAGAAGCAATTATAGGTAAATAACTTACAATTTGAACTATGCAAATAATGCTTGTTATATATATATATATATATATATATATATATATTTATAAATAGATATATTTATTATATCTTTAAATTTAAGAATATTATGTCTTACAAAAATGTAATCAATATTGGTTTTGTTATAGAGTTTATATATTGCTCTCATACATTTATTTTGTAAAATATTAATACTATTCTCAATTTATATATTGCTATGGTAAGTAGGTCTTAAGTACCTACTTCCCCATATAATAGAACAATAATTAATATGACTATGAAAAAAATAAAAATATAGCATAACTAAAGTATTAATATTACATTTATATTTATATCTATGTAACTAATTCTATAGTAAAGTTTATTTTTAATATTATTTATTTGCATTTTCCAATTACGATTTTCGTCAATTAAAATGCCTAGGAATTTAAAATTAGTTGATTGTTTTATGACTATATTATTTATTTTGATGTTCAATTTATGTGTAACTCTTGTACGATGGAATAACATTAATTTTGTTTTATCAATATTAAGAACTAGCTTATTACCGCAAACCAGTCACATATTTAAACTAGAGTAGAATTTATTTCATTTTCTAGATCATATAAATTATGAGACTTAAATGTTAAAGTGGTATCGTCAGCAAAAAGAGTAAAATTGCATTTATTAGTTATATTAGGTAAATCATTTATATACATTAAAAATAATACTGATATTAACACTGAACCTTGTGGTACACCACATTCAATCATAAGTATTTTGATTTGGTATTATTATAGCATACATATAGATACCTATTTGTCAAATAGCTTTTTAACAATGACAAAGTGATACCTCTGAAACCATATATATATATATAATTTGTTTAATCAAATGTCATGATTAATAGTGTCGAAAGCCTTTTTTAAATTAATTGATATTGTGGATATGAATAATTTATGATTGATATTCAAGTAATGAATATCATTTATTAAAGAATTACATGTTGATATAGATTTTTGAAATCCAAATTGAGAATTTATTTATTAACAAATTTGTATCTAAAAATAAAAAATTCTTACTTTTAAATATTTTTCAAACATTTTTGAAAATTGTGATGTTAATGATACTGGCCTATAATTTGAGCAATCATTTTTATTTCCTTTTTTATATAATATTATGACTTTAGATTTTTTAAGTACATCAGGGAAAACACCATTTTCAATGCATTTATTAAAATACAATTTATAAAATATTACTAATGGATACAATAATGTTACGTATTAAAAAAAAGTTAAAATCATGGGAATCAGTACTATATAGTACTGATTCTATATATATTTTGAATCACAATTATAAACAATATTTTCAATTTGTATTGAAGAAACAGGGTTTATAAAAATTGAACTCTTATTACTAGTAATATTTTCATATATATTTTGATTAGTGTATTGTATATTTTTATTTAATTCAACACCTATATTTGAAAATATTATAATTTTGTAAATCTGTTAATTTATTATCAATAATAGTTCCTTATTTTTTATTATTTCCTAAATTTTATTTAAAATACGCCAAGTATTTTCAATATTATTATTTTTTATTTTATTTTCAAAATATATTTTCTCTGTATATTTGAATATTTTCATTTTTTGTATATACATTTATTAGTGAATGATTTTTAAAAGATTTTGTATACATTTTATTCTTTTTACCTATACATTTAATGATGGAAGGGGTTAGCAAAACTCCAGATTTAATTTTAACTTTTTTTAATGGACAACATATAATATATGCATTATTTAATATAGAAATACATTTTTTTAAAAGATATATGAATATCAGATTGAGTTAAAATGAAAGACCAATTTATATTAGTCAGATTATTATTAAAATTTAAAATATTTTGATCTGAATGATCCATAACATATTTATAAGAGTTTTTCGGTTTTGTATTTATATTTAAAAAAAAATACAGAATATCGGTAGATGATCACTGATATCAGTCAAGAGAACGCTATTAAAAAGAGGGAAAGATAACAATTGTGTGTAAATTGTCTAAATATTATCGATAATATAATTTGTTTGATTAGTTATATGAGTTGGTTTTGTGATTTTCGCTAATACATTTAGGGAATAAAGAGTATAAATAACAAATGTAGTACTTGTATGGGAATTATGATTATTTATATTTATATTGAAATCGCCTGTTAAAATTAATGATTTATTTAGATGACGATTAAATGTATTATATATAATATCAGTAAATTCAATGATTATAGGTGCTTTAGATATATATACCTGATAGTAAATAATTAATATATTCGTATATAAATGAGATCGTAACCATAAGCATCATTGACAGATAATGATAAATTATCAATTAATTTATATGAAAATGGAAACTCCAAATCCACGCTTATTATTTCTTAATATATGTTCAGATGAATAATTAAGAATATTAAATAAGTGTTTATTAGCTGTAGTAAGCCATGATTCAGTTATTACAATAATCGTAAAGTTTATTTTTAAATATAAAAGGTAATCAGTAATATAATCGAATTTTTTTAGAATACTCCGAGCATTAAAATGAATAATAGATAATATACGACATATATTTAAATTTGATAAATTATCATAATATTTACACTGTAAACAAGTTTTAATTTATATTATCGATTATATTAGAGTCGCATTTTAGTTTGTCAGGTATGTAATTATAAGTTATGGAATTATTAATTGATGGTGAACTAAATTGCATTACTAATATATAAATAGAGAAGAAAAAGATATGTAGGTACTAAGATAAATCCTACTAAGCTCTTTCGTATCTTTGACAACATCAGCTCTAAATTGGCGTAATCACCGATTACCCCTTATGCTCCTATAAAGAATAACCATATATCTTGTAAACTCTCTTGTTTCACTCCTTCTTCTATTACTGAAATCTATAACTTGATGCATAACTCGCTTGACTCGTCTTATTGCATACAACTACTCATGATTGACCTATCTAGTGCCTTTGACATGCTCAATCATTCGATTTTCATTAACCTTAAGTGGTTGATATCGTTCATCACTGATCGAACTTCGTCTATTAAAATCAATGACTTCATATCACCTCCTACTAACATTTTAAAGGGGTCCCTCATGGATCAGTTCTTGGCCCATTCTTTTCTCTATATACTTACGTCCTATCTCTAATATTTTTCGCAAATACCCTAATATATATTACCACATCTATGCTGATGATATTCAACTACTACTGAAACTGCCCATTAACTCTATATAGAAACTCCATATGAACTATAACTCTGATCTATCTGATTGTACCTATTTGTTTACTCACTGGTTACTAACTAATGACCTCCTAGTCAATACTTCCAAAACTGAACTTCTTAACATCTCGAAGGTACCTGCCACTTTCCCTACCCTGTCAATTGACGGTATAATAATTAAGCCTTCTGAATATGTACGCAATATTAAGTGTTTATTTAAGTGTTTTACTTGATAGTACTCTATCATATGGTGTTCATATCAATGCAATCTCTAAATCCGCTAATCTCTAGTTGAGAACAATTCGCAACATTAAAAACTATTTTTCGCCCAACTTAATGCCCAACATCACTAAGCACCTTCTCAACGCCCTAGTATTATCTCGAATAGACTATTGTTGTTCTATATTCTACGGAATTATGAACACTGAAGTTATAAAAGTTGATAGAATTATTCGCTCATCCGTAAGATTGATTAATAGGCTTACGCGATGCGATCATGCTTTAACCGACATCCACAATGGAGTATGAAATAGATATCGTTTAGAAAACGGTATCAATTTATTCTTCTCGGATTAACACAGTAAACACAGTAAACACTATTCCTAGGCAGACTGCATACTTACGTGGATTGCTCACAAGTCGCAACATCCTCCCACATATGCGCTCATCTGATGCCACACTACTTTATTTACCTGTTACTCATAACGTGATGCGTTCTCGCTCCTTTTCAAGAATGGCTCCTACTGCTTGGAATTTGCTGCCACTAGTCGCATCACGTATTATTATAGTCTAAAGACTATTTAAATTTAAAATTAAAGTAACCCTTTCATTGATGTTGAATTGGTTCCATCTATATTCTTATATATTATATTGCTACATTATTTACTGTTATTTTTTCGTTTTGTTTGTTCGTTTTCAACACTAGTGAGGTAATCGATTTTTATCATATTTTGTGTATAAATAAATCATACTATATACCATTTAACTTTTAAAAAAAACTGTAATTTATATATTTAATTTATTTTAACTTACATTTACATATTGATTATTTATTCTCGCGTTTTTTTTTCATACTAATTTATTAAACGATATTCCTATAAATAATCATATGTATATGCTTTCATTAAATTAAGTACTTTTTCAGAATATTTGCATATTGGTCCACTTTAAATCATCATGATAATATGATAATGGCTTATTATTTTTCAAAAATTATACATTTATTGCCCTTAATAATAATAGTAATATATAGGTAGTGCTTATTACTTATAAATGAGTAGGATACCAATATATACGATATTATATATACTTCACAAAAAATAAATTTAATTTAATTTTTAAAAATAAATTAAAATTAAAGTATAACAATAATAAATAAATAATAAATATTTAACATACTAATTTATTAAGATATATAGATACTATTCAATACATAACTAAATACTTATAAATTATAATGTATTATATTAAATTTATTTTAATATTTGTAATATATATCTTAGATGGTATCAAGTTTGTATTTTCAACCTTATTATAATAATATAATATATTATATAATGATATTATATTGAATATAATTAAAGTATATCTGATTCACACGCATACTTATATATATATATATATATATATATATATATATATATATATATATATATATATATACAGTCAACTCTCGGTATGTCGGACTAAGGATAAGTTGGACTTCTCGATAAGTCGGACACATTTAGTTGGTTTGGTTAGATTTGTATCTAGTTCCATGTTAAATTTATTTGATAATTCGGATAAGTTTGATTGGATAAGTCGGACTTCTCTATAAGTCGGACACATATTATTGTAATTTTTATGATTTTAATCTGGATAAGTCGGAATTTTTATAAATTGTCAGAAATGTTTACTTTAAATAATGTATATTATAATTTTAGTAAGTAATATTAATGAATACAACATGTTATGTTATTGATTGTTGCATAATTCCACATTTCGGTAAACCTTTGACTAACGTTGCGTATCTCATTTCGTATTTGCATGTTATTCTGAATCTCGGATAAGTCGGACATCTCGCTAATTCGGACACTTTTCCATGGTCCCTTGCGTGTCCGACTTATCCGGAGTTGACTGTATATATATATATTTAACTACCTGATTGACTCAGTTGGGTAAGGCGTCAGACACACAAGCAGTAGTACGCGAGTTCAAGCCTCATTCGGACCATTACATATCTTAAAATATTATATAGAAGTGATCTTATATTATTTTTTAATAAATAAATAATCGGCTCCCGTTAACACCATAGATGCCTTAACATGATATCGGCTTCGAAGGGAAATTAGAGCCATATGGTTATAAGTTAAAACTTCATTTAGTTCATGGATGAAAGGACTCCACAAAAATAAAATAATAATAACAATAAACATATATATATATATATATTATAATAATTATAATATATATGAGTCAGTATGTTTGTTTGTGTATAATATTAAAAAATATTATTAAAAAAAATTATATTCAAATTAACATAATCACAAAACCTGTAAAATAATTTAGGATAAAGAGATCCGATTATTTTTAATTCAAATTTTAAAGCGGATTTACTCTAAAAAAACTTGATTTAGTTTTTGATAATTATACATAAAACAACTTATAATACATAATATTAATAAAATAATAATAATTATTATATATATAGTGATACACATATGTTTTATTGCGTAATATATGAAATACGTCACGCAATACATAATCGTCCTAGTTCCGCGGAACACCAAAAGGGCGAACAATGCATGGAGTGTTTTGCTTACGCAAGTGAATTAGAGTTTTTAAAGCAACCCAATATCTCCCTATTCTGTTTTGATCCTTGGTTTGTAGTAGCTAGTAGGTTAAAGGTCATTTACAGAGATACACCATATTTCAAAAATCGGATGGTCACGTGTCTAGAAGGTCAAGAATGCCAGACTCAATTGACTATGAATTGGTCCCGAAATAGAACATTCTCACCACTATACTCAGATGTATACACCGGAGTTAGTATTGCGTAATATATATTGCGTAACTATTTAATATTAGTACGATATAAAATATTAATGAAAAAATAATAATAATAATAAAAAAATAATAATAATAATAATAATAATAATAATAATAATAATAATAATAATAATAATAATAATAATAATAATAATAATAATAATAATAATAATAATAATAATAATAATAATAATAATAATAATAATAATAATAATAATAATAATAATAATAATAATAATAATAATAATTATAATAATAATAATAATAATAATAATAATAATAATAATAATAATAATAATAATAATAATAATAATAATAATAATAATAATAATAATAATAATAATAATAATAATAATAATAATAATAATTATAATAATAATAATAATAATAATAATAATAATAATAATAAATATATCTTGAATATATATATATATATATATATATAAATATATATATATATATATATATATATATATATATATATAATTGTTATTAATATGAAATATGTTAACAATATTTTCAATAAATTTGTATAATTACAATAGGTTGTTAATATTTATTATGCTAAATATTTGCTGGAATTTACCTTTAAAATTAAACACAATTTTAACATTAAACATATCTCTACCTAAACCTAAACTTTACCTATAACTACTTATACCTATAACTTTACATATTATAACTTACTTTTAAGTTTACCCATATACATGTATACGGTGCGTTCTGATCCTAAAAGTATATGCATGTATATTATAGTAAACATGGTTACCATTACTCATTGCAATACACCCGATTTATGTCACGTTGTAAATATATATATATATATATAATACATAATATTAATTTACCATTTAAATAATTGTAATAACCATATTTCATTGACGATATGGTATTATATAATAATACAACGGGAACTTTGGTATTATATAGCGATTAGAAAATAATTGTGCTACCTAGTTGTAAATAATATTACAAATAGAATATGCTATATTTACTTCGAGTTACATTTTCTTATTCAATTAATATTCTTTCAAAAACTCGCAATACCCACTCGAAATCGTGTAATTAGATTTTACATACGCAAATAGTGCCACCTATATAGGGTCAGTTTTTGTGTGTTTTTTTAAATTCGTATTAAACTATACACTTTTAAAATGTAAAATAATATATTTGTGAATAGATTCCAGAATAACACATTCGAGATTAGCGCTCACTATTATGCTAAGTCATCATATATATATATATATATATATATATATATATATGTATATATATATGCATTATTTACGTTTATATTATGTTCGTGTGTTGGATTATTATCTATTTATAGATTGACATTACAAGAGGTTGCAATATTTCTGATATTCCTAACGATACATTCACATTTCAAGAGCAATATAAACAGGATGTATTTGACAGACGTACGTAACCACATAAACACACTCACACACCATAATATATATATATATATATATACTTACTTATGGTGATCACTTATTCGATTTGATGGCTAATATTATTATTTAAAATTTTTTTTAAATATCTTTAAAAAATTGTTATATTATATATTATGCATATGGCATTATTACGGTCAAATGCCTCGAAAGTCTTCTGAATATTTTATTTGTCTATTTATTATTTTTCTTTTATAATGATTACAATAATAAAATTTATCTTATCTTATCTTATCTTATATATATATATATATATATATATATATATATATATATATATCTTACCTTACCTTACCAGGTCGAGCTTGCTCGGTAGATATATATATATATCTAAATATATATATATATATATATATATATATATATATATATATATATATATATATATATATATATATGATACTTTATTTTCATAATTTATGGTTTTATAATGTTTTCGTACTTTAGAATGATATTAAATAATGTAATCATTTCACATATATGCATATAGTTTATATATTACCTATATGTAATTATTAACATTATCTTATTATGTATGTTAGTTGTAGGGTAATATTTTTATTACAAGAGTTACTAGATATACTATACTATAATATACTGCATCAGTATATTTGATACAAGTAGGGAAAAGTACAGTTTAATGTAATATATGATGATGATGATGATGATGTTGATATTTTGTTTATTTAAGAACTAACATAGGGTTATGTAGACTCCTTCGCTCGATGAACGTCGCTCGTGCGGGAAGAAAATAATAATAAGATAATAATAATACGATAACAATTTAATAATAATATACGTTGAATACAATAAGTGATAAGTTATATAGTTAATTAATTAAGTTAAATAATAAGTGATATATCACTTATTATTTAACTTATTATATGCATATAATAACATAATAGAAAATGTAATATATATATATAGATAAATAACAGTTAATAAATTAGTAATTTCAATATGTGAATACTAAATATAATATCTTTAAAGAATCTTTATAAAGATGCCTTTATTCTAATAGTTGTAATATTGCAATATTGTATATGCCTATAGTAGTTGTTACTTACAGTACTTAGGAAGAGAATGTATACATGTAGAGACAAGGAGTATAAGAGTAGTATATGTCACTATATATAGATAATTTATATTTACAAAAAAAGTGAATGTATATATATATATAGCACAATCACGTGCTAATACGTTTTATAAAAATTGTTAAGTAACAATCGTGTGATATAAATAATATGATATTATGTAATATTATGTAATATATATATATTAATAGTTTTAAATTATAATCAAAATACTCATTAGAAAATATATATAATGTTTATTATTTATTTTTAACTTGACTTATTGTACATATTTTTATTCTTTACATTTTAATTATTTATATTTACATTTTTTAATTCATGAGAATATAACTTATCTAGAATATGATGATTGGGAAAGTTCTCTCAAAAAAACAAATACATTTGTTTATTAACTTCTCCATTAGTTCATGCTTTACAACATGACATAATACATCTGATTTATTATTTATTTATGTATATGTTTATATATATATATATATATATATATATATATATATATATTACTACAGTCCGTGATATTGAAATAAAGTATTCATATAACTGCAAAGGCAATGCTTGTAACACTGCACAAGTTCACGATATTTTGAAAACAAATGGTTATTAATACATATGCACATATATATATATATATATATATATAGATATATTTATACAATTGTAAATACAAAATGGTGTTCATATTCACGTATTTGGAGTGTTTACGTCTATTTTTTATATAAAATACTTTCATATAATATAATTGAAGGTTCATGATTGATTAACATTTAAGAAAATACACTCTAAAGCGCTGTTCACATGTGCATTTTATTTAAGCAATTTCGCAATGGAATTCTTAACAATTCTAGTTTCAAAATCCCCTAGCGGTATCAATTTGTTTGCAATTTTTTTGCCAAAATATGACTGTCTGTGTTTTTTCTGCGATTATTGATAAATGTTCTAATCCGAATTTATTCTATTTTTTGTGACAATTTATTCAATTGATAAATAAACGCACGATAAATTACCTTTATTTGGGTCAATCTATTTATGATCTTAATTTATTTAAGTAATTAATTAATTAGTTAAAATAAATATTATAATAAAAATGTACTTTATATTATATACATTTTGATTATCTAAATTTGTATATATCACTTTTTATACTATTTAGCACCATTTAAGCGTTAATTAAAAACGACCACTACTCCGTTCTCGACCACTACACCGTTAAGTCAACTAAAGTCGAAACCTACTACTAAATTATAAAGTATTATTAAATATTTATATGTATATTTATAATTACGATCAAGTTTAAAGTACTACCTATATTAAAAATAATAGTTATACATATTTAAAATATAACATATTAACATTCCTCTTAATGTTTGTATTTCAATATATTTATATTGAAAATATTATACTTTTTATTGATATATATATATATAATATAAATCTATGGATATAGATATAAATCACTTACATATATTTCGACGAAAACCCTACTGTTTTAAAATTTGACATACATAATATGACTAATATACAATTAAAATCGCTGATGAAATTTTTTTAATTTATCGAGAAAGTGCCATTCGAGTATTTATCTTTTGAGATATTTTAAGATAAGGTACTATAACAGTATAATCAAGTTTAGAGGCATGCGTCGCCTATCTTTTACATTATATATCTTTAAAAAGTGTATTGCTCAGTTAACATTGCGTCAAAGTCAACACAGCGTAGCACGCATCTCAACCTGATTCTAGTTTAGTAGAATTCTACCCTTAAGTGCATTACGCGTATACATTGTTTATCCACTTACTTTATATCGATGATATATATATATATATATATATATATATATATATATATATGAACATTTATTAAAAATAAAGTAAAACGTATATTTAAAAAAAAAAAATTACAAATAATTATATATTAACTAATAACATTAACCGTTAACTTGTCGTACACATTAGCATGGAAGTTTAAAATAAACTGTAGATCTTGTGAAGCAATAATTACTGACGGTAATATCACTGCAAACGAATGTGCTATGCCTTTACAAATAAGTACGTTGTTACACACATACATACACACGCATACACACATACATACACATACACATTTATATAGTTATATACACTACACATACACTAAATATATATATATATATATATATATATATATATTCTATTAAATGTCATAATTAAGATTGAATAACTCCAGTATTTATTAAAGGTTTATAATATCATGATATATCTTCTATATAATTAAACGTGCCTAAATCATAATTTTTTAATAATTACTAATAACGATTGCGGTATCTCTCGTATATAATTACATGTAGGGGACAACTCCAATTACCGATCTAATACAAAAAACTATTTTAAATGTTAAAAATTCAATATTAAATATATTTATTTAATTTTATAATTACGGTAATATTATGGCAATAAATAGTATTGCTATTTTAAATGTTGTTATAATTATATTTACAAGAATACACTGGGGAGTCGGTAGATGGATACATATGCGTTATATCGACCCACTTCTTCAATTAACTACCCTCTAAACTACGTATGCTAGAAATAATTGAAGTATTATTATATCCAACCAATATAGCAGATATATATCAATATATTAAATAAGTTACAAAACGCATGCAATTTATTTATTATTGAATATATATTTTAAAATCAATATTAAATTAATAATTAAACTTTATAATTATTATACTAAATAGTGTACATTATTATTTAATATGTATTAAACAATATGTATATAATCGATTTGAATCATGAATCCTTATTCTATATAAATGAAATACACATTTGTATAGTACAAAAATGATCTATTTTGATTAGATAATATAATTATATCAATTTGGGTCTATATTAAGGTAATTTAGGGATCAGTAATAGCGAAATAATATTGGTTGCTATACTTAATATATCTTGGATAATACTTATTACAATTAAATTATTTTTATAATGTTTATAAACAATTAAAAATCTACAATATTATGCTCATAGTCACATTTTATTTTAATTAAACATTACATTATTTTAATAAAATATTTACAATGATTTAAAAAATGATATTATTCAAATATTTAAAAAGTAAAACCAGAATATTATTTAAACTACATTTTATTAAATAACAATTGATGTATTAAATATTTTGAGAATAAAAATTCATATTTACCATTAAATTACTAACATTGTATGTATACATGCATGTATGTATACTATATAGTACTAATATTCTATATATGATTTTTTGATATATATTATAGTTACTTATATACGATAGGGGGTCTCTACTTGGTGATTTGACCCCATATATACAATAAATTATTCTTAATATATAGTATTGTAATGAACAAAGTAGTATACTATTAGTATACTTATATATATAATAATATCCTTGATAAATATATTCACAATTTCCCTTCTGAAACTTTGCAATAATAACCCCGTTATTACTATGCTATTATGAATGAATGAATGAATGAATGAATGAATTAATGAATTCAGTTTATAGACAATGTCTAAGAGAACCAGTGAAATCGATGAGCTTTTTTAATTAAATATCTCCTAACAGTAGTGTAATGTCATATTTCATCATCTTCATTCAGATAAAAAAAATTAAAATTACATAAAAATAGATATTAAAATAAACAATAAACACAAATATACTAGTAAGAATTAAAAAAGCTAACACAAATATTTGATTCCCATGTTAGCATCCAAAACAAGGTATAACATATGATTAATATAATATTCATATACATATTCATATAATTTTTCATAATGTAAAATTTATAAATTTATAAATTTATAATATTTATAAAATAATGTATAACTATTATAGAGCTGTCTATATAGTGCTACATACTCGTTATAGGTAATAGTCAATCATCAGTAATTACATTATACATATAATGTATTATGTTATTATTTATATATTTACCACACCTACAATAATGATATCATATTATTAATTATTACGATTTTATAAAGTAAATTAACATTTTAATATATATATATATATATATATATATATATATATATATATATATATATATATATATAGAATATGATGAAGTTTATATATATATATATATATATATATATAAACTTCATCATATTCTATAATTTAATAATATACCGACAGCTTCAATGGAACAATCCAATGAATTGGTAGAATGCTTCAGGTACTGCTATACCATAGTACATTACATAGAAGACTCTAAGGTTTAGATAACGTTACTATATACAAAGGCATATATATATATATAAACGTTATAAACTACTCTCTATATAATATGTATCATACTATTAATTAAAGTATTGGTTTATAAGTACACGTGTGTGTAATTTATACTGCATTTATGATTCTTTTCTGTATGGATTTCACGAAACGTAAGGAAAACGGAATTGGTGTGAGCACCCTATTAGGTGTAGAACTTTCGGTAATGTAGGCCAAATAGTAATTTATCACTGGCCATAACTAGAGCTACATATCTGTATAATCAAACTCGTAGTGTTTACGTTACACTCACTATTTAACGAAGTAATTTCTCGTTGTTTCTCATAATATATCATAAAACTAATCATAGGTTTTTTTTTAATCACCACTAATTATAGATGCGTTTAATATCCCGATTTATTCATAGATTTATAGTTTTCCTAGATTGGTAGTCAAGTGATTTTCTTCAACATACATGGTACATCTATATAAGTATCTTGAGATGGCCGACCATCAGATATAAAGTATTATTTAATAAAATTAAATTTGCAATTATATATCAGTATAAATATATAATATAGATACATATACATATTTATTTTTAAATAATTGAAACGCACTTTATATATGTATATAGAAAATAAATTCAATGTATTTATTAAACAATATTATTTGTTTGAATATATATATAAATCAATATTATTTGTTTGAATATATATAGGAAAGAAATTAAATGTATTTAAAAATTAATATTAATGGTTGAATATTTGTTAAATGCATTGTTCATATGATATTGGCCATCTTAAGTTTCCTAAATCGAGGAACCATGTATGTTGAATAATTTTACATTGGCGAGATATAGAAATATGGTTCTATGTAAAATAATAATCTATGGATTTATTTAATCAATCTAATTTATCATATAAGATTTAAGTGAATTTCAATACGATAATGCATCTATATTTTATTTGCAGATAAGAATCATAAAAGGATGTTTACCATTTTACAATATTGATATTGAATATCTACCTATAGTCGATTACAATTGGTATTACACAAAACAATTTAAGGATACATTTAAAAAAGTACTTATCGACGAAACTTCCGGTTAGAGATATATTGCGTAACATATTGCGTAACATATTACGTAATATATTGCGTAATATATTGCGTAACATATTACGTAATATATTGCGTAACGATACCGATAGGGGGTGTTAATATCGTCTGAAACTTAATCCACTATTACATAATTTTCTCTCTTCAGAGCTGAAAGAGTTCAAGTTCTGTTATCCTAGATGGTTTAGCCAATGCAACGAAGATTGGGATATAGAAAGTGACATCAACAGACGTTAGTTACTATAGTTATTATATACACACACACATATATATATATATTTATATATATATATATATATATATATATATTTATATAGAACATATAGATATTCGTAAGGTATTATATATAACTATGTATATATATATATATATATATATATATATATATATATATATATATATATATGTATATATATATATATATATATATATATATGTATATATATATATATATATATATATATATATTCTTCGTTTTATAGTTTATAAAATACACAATCTTAAAAGTAAAAGGTTAATATCATATCATATATATATATACATTTATTTATTTATTTATTTATATTGAAGAATATATTTATATGTGTATGGATATATCTATACTATAGATGTATTTATTTTGTAAATTATTACTAATAATATACATTATTATGAGGTGCATATGCTGCATAACCCGTGGACATACTAGTGTAATATGTGTATGCACCGCACTAAGATAAGGGTATCAACTAATATATATATAATAATAAATATATATATATACTAATAAACCTATATATATATATATATATATATATATATATATATATATATATATATATATATATTAATAATACTGACTATGTGGCTCAGTAGCAACAGCGTAAGACACACAAGCAGTAGTACACGGGTTCGAGCCTCGTCCGGACCATTAGTTAATTTTATAAAATGGATCTTAAAATATTATTTAGAAGTGATCTTATATAATTGTGTATGAATACATGATCGGCTCTCGTTAAAACCATGGATGCCTTAACATGAGAGCGGCTTCGAAGGGACATTAAAGCCATATATAGTTATAAATGAACACATTATCTAAGTTCCTGGATGCGATGAAAGTACTCCACCAAATAAAAATAATAATAACAATAACAATATATATATATATATATATATGTAATAATACCATATACGTATTATAATTTTTCATAACATGATGCAGGGTAGATAATGGAAAATGTTTCACTTGTTACGACACAAGATCTCACGACAGCCAACAGACTAAATGCGAAACTGGTTATCAGCTTAATATACACTCTTAATCTATCGATAACGCATCTATAGTGTTTTAATAAATTAATGAAATTGTCGTGATAATTATTATAATATATTATAAACTTAAATTACACGATAATTCTATTGTAACTAAGCAAACGTTTGCTCTCAGAGAGAATTCATACTTATCTGTATACAATTATTTCATTATATAATATAGTTTTTATATGCATTAGAAATATATATATATATATATATATATATATATATATATATATATATATAATTTTAAATATAATGATAATTTTTTGACTAAGGATACTTATTTGTAACTAATGATAATTATTAACAAATGATAACTATTGAACTAAGGATATTTAAATATATATAATTATATAATGTACATTATAATACAATTTTAAATTACTTAAATATATTTGTATAATACAATTTATTTTTCATCAGTAGTATTTTAATTTTTATTAATTAATATTTCTATATTTTTATTTAATTTTATTTATACTTTTTTTGTAATATTGTTTATTTATTTTTGTTATTAAATATAAACAAATATAACATATTATTTTGTTAAACCTTTTAATAGTTTTTACAACTTTTAAATTATGTGGTGTTTTGACATTTTATTTTGTAATTCAAATATTTCTTGAGGTTTATATAAATATTCGAAACTTAGTTGAAATAAAAAAAAATGTATTAAAAATAAAAAAATATTGTATTGTACTTTTACTATAATGTTATCCTCACAATTCGTTAAACATTCATACTTACATTATTATTATTATATATATATATATATATATATATATATATATATATATATATATATATATATATATATATATATATGATCATTAACAGGTGAATTAGATGAAGATTTTCAACAAGTTTTTTGTAAATCCGAATGCTTTACAATACTCCAAATAAAGGAAGGAGTGGTATTTAAAATTATTTATAAAATCATTTATATATATATATTATATATATACCAATTATGATTAATAACTTAATACCAAATAATAAATCAATACGTAGATCGTTATTATAAGAGGATGTTTACACTCCAAAATAAACATCACGATGAACGAGAAAATAAGTGAAAAATTCATAAAGCTTGCCAAGTATAATATGCTTATTGTTAATCAATCACAATGCCTAACAGATCTTCGTTGGTACACTATTATAGTTTATATACTTATATTCTTAATGATGAGACTATGTTCACAACACTAGTTTAACACACATATATATATAAGATAAAGATTACATTAATTATTAGTCATAATTAATGACTCTTATATAATATCAATAATTAATATTATTGATATTATACATATATGTAATTATAATATATTATAATTATAGTTATATATAAGTATATATTTGTTATTAAAAATCGTAATTTGTTTTTAATTTGTATTTAAAATTGTAGAAATGTGTATTAGATATTGTAAAACAAGATGTAATAATCTTAATTATGTAATCAGTAAAGGTTTATTTATACATAAATATATATATATATATATATATATATATATATATATATATATATATATATATATTGATGATATTGAAATTGAGAATTCAATATCATCATCTGATTTTAACAAGGCGTCTTGTTTATCGCATCAATATAGTTCTGTAGGTTAATAGTTCTAATATTAATATACCTATGTTATCCATATCATCTCACATATCATCATTACTCTTCTATTACCCTACTACCTCTGAGGTATTACAAATATATCTATGTTTATTAACAAGTAAATTCAATAATTAATCAAACGGTATACCGAAAGGATTATTAAATAAATTGTTGTTGAATTATGTCATCCATTATCGATAATTTTTTACAAATATTCTTGATTCAGGGATTTATCCGGATATTTGGAAAATATCACATATTATTCCAATATTCAAAAAAGTGACGTTATTAAACCAGCAAATTATCGGCACAATATCATTCTACCTAGCAAGCTCATTCTTTGTGAACAATTCTTTCTAATAATTTAAATTTTTATTTACGTTCAATATTGATATTACTAAATGTCAATATGAATTTTTAACTGGAAAGTCAACCGAATTATAACTAATATCTTTTTATACAAAAATGTATGAAGCTAGAGATGCATTCCTAATATCGGATATTGAATATATTTAATATATAGCTAATGCTTTTGCCAAAGTATCACATTCTAAACTTTGCATATATTATCTTATTATGACGTTAGTGGTAACCTTTATAAATGGTTAAAATCTTATTTACTCGATAGAAAACAACGTATTAAAATTAATTATAGTATCTCTAACTTCTCGCCGGTTGTATATGATATTCATCATTAATTATTTACCTAAACCACTCATATATTCTTCTCTCTTTGCAGATGATGCTAAACTTGTATATTATTTTAAGCCCACCGAAAGTTGTTTACCTTTAAAATTTGTGATTAACATAGTGATTTGGTGAAGAGATTGGAAATAGGAATTTCTACTACTAAATGTATTGTCATGCAATTTTTATTTTGATGATTTAAACTGCCTATATACACTTCCTTCAAATATGTAAGCATCACATGTAATGATAATATGAGTTTTAATAGATTATTTAGATGTTTTATCACCAATTATTATATATATTATCTTAAATCCTAATCATCACATGTTCGCCCTATTGTGGAATCGGATTCATCTGTTTGGAATCCGGACATTTTATAGGAAATTCTAACAACATAGATAATATTCAAATCTATTTCACTAAAATACTTTTTTATAGATGTAACCTTAAACTGTGTTTTGAAAATAGAATTACTTTTCTCAATATTAAAACTTTATTTTATCGCAGGTTATTAGTTGATCTTACCCTAACTTATAAAAAATTGAACGGAATTGTGATGTGAATGCAACTGATATCTTTTATCTATATAGCATCAATTTAAGAGGGCTTAAAATGAAGATACGAAAGAAAAAGTGTAGACTAGACGCTCAATGGGTGTCGTCCATCTTATTTATTTTGGAAATTGAGTTTGATCTTCCTGGAACTTGTTACCTATCACAATTACATCTTGTAAAATAGTAACACTTTTCCGCAAAAAAATAATTCACATCAAATGTATTAATCATGTTATTTTTATTCCGTATTAATTGTACCAATGTATAGTATTTGATATTCTGCTTTCTATCATCAGTTTACGGTATCTTAACGCTAGGATACGTCAACCAAATTACATATTAGGGACTCATCCACTCTCGGGAATTTATCCACGTCATATGGGCCTTGCCAACCCGATACCTTCGATTTTGTTACCTCTCCTGATTGACAATTTGCATTATAGGATTATTTCAACGGCTCGTATAATCCAATTGTTATTTTTATTTTACTTCTCCGTTTATTTCTTGTTTTTTGTATCGTGTCGTTTTGTCTTACTGTTATCACATTTATATATATATATATATATATATATTGTTTAAAATATCATATAATTATATGGTATTTGTTTGTCTATATAACCAATAATACAATACAAATCATGTAACCATAATACGTAATAAATACTATATAACCATACTACTATAACACGTAATCATCATCACTAATAATATTAATAACAAATTAACTTTTGATAAGTACATATTAGCACTAAAAGTTGAGCGACTTCCATATTTCACCATTTATATAAACATTTATATATTCAATATAAACAAAATAATCCTTACATTATAACATCCACGGCACTAACTATTACACATACTTTAATTATATCTCGATTACACTACTGCATTCCTATACTACCTTCTTCTCATATACATTCTTTACAACTATCTACCGCTTAACTAACAGATCACTTAGACAAATCTACCGACTAACAAAATTGACTAGGCCATCCGCAAAAAAACTTGATCAACTTAAATTAATATCCATTATATATTCCTACATTCTGATTAAACAACCTGAATATATTTATCGACTAATTTCTCTCCATACTGCAACATGCCATATACGATCCTCTGATACCTGGACCATCTTTGTCCGGAAGAAACTTGGGAAGCCTCGCTACTCTATTTGCGCCAGCTTCCTTTTGAATTAATTCCCTCCATCCCTCAATACAACCAATACATCAACAATAACATTCAAATATAAACTAAAGAAGTACCTCATTGTTCATGATATCTGAACTTCAATGTATTCATTTTCGCCATGTTGTACATTTGTATGTACTAATTATTACATGTAT
This sequence comes from Osedax fenrisi, assembly GCA_964019155.1. Classification (NCBI taxonomy): domain Eukaryota; kingdom Metazoa; phylum Annelida; class Polychaeta; order Sabellida; family Siboglinidae; genus Osedax; species Osedax fenrisi. The sequence continues at coordinate 100,820,727 of OZ025241.1, read as the reverse complement.
TCATTGTTTTTTATATATTATTATCACACTGTAAGAATTCTATAATTAAATTAGAGTTTAAATAAAATCATCATCATCATCATAAATATATAATTTTCCTGGTTCCATTACAGTTATTTTTAATATTTGTATGTATAATATGCATTGGGGGGAGGGGTACATGTGTACCCATTATATATACCTATATACAATATACATATAAGTGTATTCTTATATTAACCAATACGTAATATAACTATTACCACTGTTTCAGATATCAGAAATATATATTTCTTCAATATTATACCTTTTCTGATTTAATTTTAGATAATAACTCTATTTAAATAATTCACTCCCCTCGATTAAAATAATATATGCTTTTAAAATATATATACTTATTATTTGTTGTTAGCCATCATAACTAGGTTAGCCATCATAACTATATAGGTTAGCATATCCTCAACTCAATATATATTCTATAGTGTAATCTGTTAATGTATAATCACTTAATAAATAATAATCAGAAACTAACCATGAATATTTAAAGGATGAATCTCTTATTAATAATCTAGTTCAAACATCGTGTAGGTTTAATGTTGCTCAATACTAAATAGTCTCAGTATGTTGTTAAAAGATATAACTTGTTATACGTATACTAACCTCATACATGACATACTATAACCCCTTTCTTACTTAATAAAGGTGCAAATTACGAGTCTCTGGAAGATAAATGGAAATACGATATATTCCATAGTGTGCAAGACAATGAAAAGGTATACATAACGAAAGGTCAGTATTCCGTAACATATATATAGAGAAAAGTAAATATATATATATATATATTTCTATTATGTATTGTGGACTCACAATTACTTTGTAAACGTTTATGATATCTTGATTGGTATATTTATAATATACGTAAAATAAAGTTGATCTAATCTAATATGTATATATATATATATATATATATGTGTGTATGTGTTTAACTGCCATGTTATCAGACTAAGGCGGCATGTGGTAATGTTCTGGTTCAAATTTCATTCGGAACCAACTAATAGTTCTTAAGATAATATTTAGAAGTGATATATAATAATTATTTATAAATAAATGATCATTAAAACCACGATGCATTAATAACAGAGTGGTATTTCGAAGGACTTAGGATAATTTGATGATAAGTAAAACATGTATTTAAATGACTGACTGTGATGAAAGATTCCACAAAACTAATTAATAACAATAACATAATATTATATATATATATATATATATATATATATATATTAATATTTAATTGATTTATTAATCTAGTATGGAAAAAGGGAACCAAAAGTTGTATCATATGTACAACTATTATTGAAAGTGTAATTGATGAAAATATTAATAATTTTTGTATAAAAAATCATACTATATGTTAGACTATATGTATATGTATATATATATATATATATATATATATATATATATATATATATATATATATATTCAATCACTTCCTGTTTACAATTCTATAAACATTACAATATTTTTCAATTTACTTTATCTCAAATCATCCTTATCAAGATAAGTTTATTGTATATTTAATTTAATATTCTATATGCATGAATATATAATACATTCATTTATATAGTTATTATAAATGTATCAATTGTTATAATAACTATATTATCACTTTTAATATAGTATTTATTGAAATCATTGAACCGTGACTATTTTTCTTGTTTACATTTCTTATTTCTCATTAATGTATTTGTCAATTTATATTATATATCTATAATCAATTCATATATAAACATAGTATTATCTGTCATTATGCCTATTACTAATCAAGCATTATATGATAAAATTACTGTACTAGAAAATATTATAAATAAATTATCTGACATAATTAGTTATCAATCTAAGAATATCGAATCTTTAAAAGACGAAAATAGTATTATTATTCAAAAAGTTATCAATCTAGAAAATAAAATAGATAACAATAGTATTATACAGGCTGTAAAAATAGATTCAATAGCTCCCAAAATTAACAATAAACTAATCAATAATAATATATTATTAACTACTGATATTGAAGATACTATTGATTATTCTATAAAATCAACTTATTTAAACTTCTTGAAAGAGAAACTTGATATAACAATTGAAGAAGAGAATATAATTAAAATCAAAAAACTAAAATATAAAAGTGATAATAATAAACCATTAAAATATAATAAATTTGTAATAAGTTTAAATAACAGTAAAATCAAATCATCAATATTAAAAAATAAAAATCACTTAAAAGATACGAACATATATATTCAAGAATTCTTAGATAATAGTACTAATAATATATTCTTTAATACACGTAAATTAAGATCGGAGAATAAAATTATTAATACCTGGATATATAACAATAATGTTTTTATAGAAACTAATGATAATAAAAGAATACAAATTATAAATCAATTACATTTAGAAAATATTATTGACAATATTAGTTTATAATTTGTATTTATATATTTTTAAAATTTTTTATTTTTATTTTTTACCTATAACTAAAGATATCCTATGACTAATGATACATATAATATAATATTAATATATTAATAATATTAAATTTTCATTTATTAATCCATATATTTTACATTTATATACTTTTTTATATTTTGACTATTTATATACTAATTATATTTTACTTGAATTTTATAATGACAAACAATGTTAATTGTGTTTCCGACTTTAATGCTAATGCATTTATATATAATGCTTATAATAAAAATAGTGATAATTTCTATAACAATAATAAATATAGTATTCCTATGTATCATGAATTTATGAATAATCCTAAAATTGATTGTAAATACATTGATTTAAATTCTATAAATATTGATTTTTGTGAAGGTATTTCTATTATACATAGTACGAAGTTTAGTAAAGCATTTCGATGATATAATATTATTATTAGATTCTTGTACTTTTAAATTTAACATTATTGTTATAACTGAAACATGGTTACATGATTTCAATAAAGACTTATATAATATTGACACATATAATTGTACACATGTAATTCGAAAAAATAAATCTATAAAAAATCTAAATATAGGAGGTGGTGTTTCTATATATATACAAGAACATTTAAATTTCAACACATTAGATAATTTAACTTATTCAATGCCAGATTTTGTAGACATAGTTAGTATATCAATGCTTATAAATAATAAACAAACTATAATTAGTGGGATATATAAATCTCCTAATTCTGATATTAAACGTTTTAGTGATTTTATTTATAATAATTTTAGTGATTTTTCAGTCAAAGGTGATTTATTTTTAGTTGGTGATTTTAATGTTAATATTTTAATTAAAAATAGTAATAATGATTATTTCATTGATACCATTTTCAGTATGGGTTGTTTTCCACTAGTAACTAAGCCGACCAGATATGGTAATAGTATTAATTCACTAATTGATAACATTTATTGTAATATAACATATAAACCAGTAAGTAATGGAATTGTATTTAGTGATATCAGTGATCACCTACCAATTTTTGTAATATATGACATTTCAAATAAAAGTAATACAAAACATAATACATATAAATATATCAGAAAACTAAATGGTCATACAATACATAAATTTAAATGTAGTATTAATGCTTTTGATTGGAAATATATCTATTCTGATATGGACTTAGAATTATTATATGATAAGTTAATTAATGATTTAGTAGAATTATTTAATTTAAATTGTCCTATTATAAAAGTTAAAGAAAAAAATAAAAATAATAAACCATGGTTATACAATAATAGTCTGATTAAATGTATAAATAAAAAAAACAAAATGTATAAAAAAATGATTAAAAATAAATCATTTACAAAAATAAATTATTATAAAAAATATAAAAACATACTTACATCATTATTACGCTTATCTGAAAAATTATATTATTCAAATAAAATAAATAATAATAAAAATAATATTAAGTATACATGGTCAATTATTAATAATTTAATTAATCCTAATTTAGGTAAAAAAGGTAATAATTCTAATTCTCCGAATGCTAATGAATTTAACACATTCTTTAGTAATATAGGTATTAACTTATCTGAAAAAATATCTGCACCATCTCTTGATAATGATATTTATAAAACTATGCAAGGTAATAATACAAATTCATTATTTTTTACACAAATTTCAATTTATGAAATTTTGAATGAGGTACGAAATTCTAAAAGTAAATCTAGTACAGATGTTACTGATTTTAGTATGTTTATCATTAAGGAAATTATTTTAGAAATAAGTCCTTTATTAAAACACGTATTCAATAGGTCACTAGCTGAAGGTATTTTCCCTAATGTTTTAAAAAAAGCTAAAGTTATTCCAATTTTTAAATCTGGAGACAAATCATTAGCTGAGAATTATAGACCAATATCCTTACTGCCACAAATTTCAAAAATATTTGAGAAACTAATTAAAAGCAGGATTTCAAATTTTTGGTAATCAATTAATGATAATCAATATGGTTTCAGAAAGAATTTATCTACAGCTGATGCATTGTCTGATGTATTAGAATCAGTTAATACAAATTTAGAAAATTTAGAGAACTGTGCTATTGTTTCAATAGATTTACGCAAAGCCTTTGATACACTGGATCATGATATTTTAATCAATAAGCTTTATATTTATGGTATCAGAGGTATAGCGCTAAAATTAATAAAATCGTATTTATCAGATCGTATTCAATTTGTTAGATATAATAATACTGACTCTTATTATAATTATATAAAATGTGGTGTACCACAGGGATCTGTACTCGGTCCGTTATTATTTATTTTATATATTAATGACCTTCCGAATATATCAGATACTTTTAAATCAGTTTTATTTGCAGATGATACAACTTTAATTTTTTCAAATGCGTCTATTTTAGAATTAAAAAAGAATATTCAATTTAATATTAACAAACTATATGATTGGTTGAATGTAAATAAATTGTCACTCAATATTAGTAAGACGAATGTATTATTATTTAATATAAGAAATACAAATATTAATATTAATATGGATTTGAATATTAATAACATTAAAGTTAAACAAGTCAGTGAAATAAAGTTCTTAGGTGTTATTATAGATTGTAAATTGAATTGGAAATTGCAACTCAATTATGTTTCAAGTAAACTTTCTAGAACAATTGCAATTTTACACAAAGTTAAAAATAAATTAAATATGAAATCTTTAATTTTATTATATAATGCTTTATTTTTATCACATTTTAATTATTGTTCAAATATTTGGGGGAATACCTTCAAATCCAGTTTAAAAAATATTTTCATTTTACAAAAAAGAGCAATAAAATGTATTTGTAATACTCATTCTATGTATACAAATTTCTATACTATTTCTAATTCTCTTAAATTTGACGATATTGTAAAAATGAATAGTATAAAATTTATGTTTCGAGCTAGGAATAATATTTTACCTAAGAATTTACAATTATTATATAAAGCTAAATCTTATAATGGAAATCTGTTTCATAGAATAAAAGTACGAACTGACCGAAAAGCATTTTGTTTATCGAATACTGGTCCAATGCTGTGGAACAGATTACCACAAAAAATAAGAAATATTACGAATTTGAATAATTTTAAAACAATTTTTAAATCATTTATGATATCGTCTTATTAATTTTAATTTTATATTTTTATAATCAATTTTTAATTATTGTATTATGTGATATATTAATTTATTTGCTACCTTATATTATCAGTATTTATTTTATATATTTTATTTTTATAGTTTTATAGCTTTTATAGCTTTTAGTTATAGTTTTTTTTTATTATATTTTTATAATTTGTTATACAATTTTAATATTTGTATTTTATTGGTTTATATTTTTGTAGGTACATATTATTCAATTATTTATTTTAAATACATGATGAGAATGATTGTGGGGTTTTTTGCAATTTTATTTTATTTTTATTTTTATTTTTGTATTAAGTTTTTAATTGTACATATTTGTTATTACTTATTTTTAATTACTTACATATTACATTTTATTTAAATTGTATTTAACATTCAGTATTATTTTCTATTCAGGAAGTCAATTTTTTGTTTTAAATATTAAATATTAAATATAAGATATTCACGAGTACTTTGTATTGATTATTTATGTGGCCGGTAATGGTTCGTGTCGGGGATGAGGATGCAATTGTTATGTGGGGGCAATTGTTGCCAGTGCTCTTACTCTTGACGAAAGTGAGTTCCTTAAGGCATTGGATATAGAAACCCCAAATCCTCCAAGTTGATACACCTTTATCGACTTCCATTGGCAATCGATATAAAGTATTCTAGGTAGATTTTGTTATGACTATTTTTTTACTGATATCCTGGATAGAAATATATATTATAATCTAATATTTTATTTAATATTATTTTAATTTTATACATAATTTCCCCCCCCCCACAATCACATTGGGTGAACGACTTGATAAGCTCTGCTTTTTCGTTCATCCAGGCTAATGCCCAAACTCTGATTATTATTATTATTATTATATATATATATATATATAAATATATGTAACAAAGTTAAGTTCATTATATAACTTTATTGACAAATACATGTTGAATATAACAATATAAATAACATAATAATAATAATAACGATAATTACAATATTGCATAGATAGTATAGTACCAACCCGGTGATACGCATAACCAACATTCTATTGATCTCACCGAGCAGCCTTCCCTTTATAGAAAAATGACGAATGACACGATATATACATAAAAGATAATAGATATAAAACGAATAACAATTTATACAACACTTAAAACATTTAATTACAAAATAGAAATATACACATGTCTATGCAATCAACCGAGCGTGAATACTAAAATAATTTGTGTATATAGATATATGCTTATATATCGATATTACACAATGCCCGATTTGAATAAATTCAATTCGATATAAATATATATTACATAAATCGATATATCTGCAGACTTCACTTTATAACATATATATATACATATATATATATATATATATATATATATATATATATATATATATATATATATATATATATATATATATATATATGATTACTTAAGATAAGTACATTAAAATAAGTACTAACATTAGAATTACTTGAACAACATAGTGATAACATGTTATCATTTGATAACATTTATTTTATATTAACTTAATATATAAAAAGTAACTACGAATCTTAAATTTAATTAGCATCACCGATAGAACGTAAAGATTTCGATGAATGCGAAGGATTATGTTTCACGGTAGTTATGTATATCAGAAGAACAACGGTTAATATTCAAATGTAATAGGATAACTATTAGACAACTTTAAATTAAATATATTTTATTATTATCTTACTATTTCGTTAACGTTAACATATTTATTATACAACATTATAAACACATTTTATAAACTATATTTAAAAATGTTTAAATTTAGATAATTATTCAATTTATATTTAATAATAATAATGATAATAATAATAATAATATTTATTAGAAGAATTTAAATGTTGATTGTAATAATTTACAATATATAATGTTTTCTACTAAAGGGCTTCACAAATAATATATAATATTGTATGTTGTTGTCACTAATTCATCCATACCATATATGCTTTTATTTTCTTATTTTAACGTTTTAATTTTCTTTCTCATCTTTATAATATTTCTTTTATTTATTTTTTTCTTTTCTTTTCTTTATTTTTTCTTTTCTTTGTAGATTTTCTTTTCTTCACTTTATAGTTATTTTTTTCTTTAATATTTTTATTATTTCTTCTTTTCTTGATATCTCTTTATTATTTATATTTTAAATACAGTTATTATACTATTATATTTAAAAACAAAATACTAAATAATAATATATATATATACACACATACTTTTATATATGAATTAAATCTATTAATTTATAATTTATTGATTTAATGAGTAGGTTTTATTTTAATTTTTTTTATAATGAATTTTATTTTATTTATAATTTATTTAATTTGTTTTATTTTATTTTATTATTCATAATCTTTTTATAATTTAAGAATTTTCATATTTATTAAATTATTATCTAATGAAGTTTTTGATTTTCAATTTATTATTATGAATATTATTTCTTGTTGAGTTTTCCCAATCTCTCTGTATATGATTTATAATTAATATTTGATGAATTTGTATATCCTACGCATCTTGTAATTAATCTTCTAGTAAATAATCTTTGCACTCTTTCAATATGGTATATGAGACTATGAAATTTACTAATCTTATAAAATGTGATAAAATTATAGATGCATATTCTAAAAGTAGCTGCAATAAATGATGATAGATTCAGTTTGTTAATGTGAGGGTACTTCAATGATAGTGTTTATTTTTATGAAACTTTGTAATGTTCCTTTCCTCACCTAGCAGTTTCTTAAAGTATTCATACCATTTGCTTATACGATACTCCTTGATTTTCCCTCTTTTTGGATTTCTCCGTCCAGCACTTTATTAATTAACTTCCAACTATCTGCGTTTGAATAAGAAGTATTTGAATTAACAAGTGGTTTTAATCCTATTTGTTGCAGTATTTGGTAACGTTTTAAATGTATATTGTTATATATATCTGTATTAAAATATCACTTTATTATATTTTTTAAACTATATAATGTATTTTTATATTTTGTTAAATGGATTTTTATATATACAATATATTATTATATTATTTTTAGTATTTTCTTTACTTATTTCTATAATTATTTTGTTTATACAATTATCTATATTACATTTTATATTATTATTTTATAGGTTACAATATTTATTATATATGCAAACTCCCCACTCCCCTCTACTCAACATTTTAATTTTAATATCTATTATTTAAAACATGTATATAATTTGTTATATTTAAATTATCATTGTGTATATTATTTAGCCAAGTTTTTAAGATACATATTATATGTGGTTTTTATAGTAAGACTTTAGAAATCTGATTTTATAGTAAGAGTATTTAAAACCTATTTAAGAATTCAAAATATTACATTTTCAAAATGATGTTTTAAGCTTCTAATATTAATATGTATAATTGTCAAATTATATTCATCAGTTTATTTATATAGTTTATTAAAGATTTTGATCGTTAAATATTCATTATTAATATTATTATTATTCATAATTTTTTTGTAAATCTATTATTTTGAAAATATTTTTTTTATATTCTTACTATACACTTTTTTATACATTTGAAGTTTTCTTAGCCTTCCCGGAGAGTTTTTTAATTTCAAATAATTGATCTTTGGATATGCTTATATTTTATGTTGGGTATTTTTTAATTTATATGCACTATTCATAAGTTTTGACGTATTATTTTCAGTATTTAATTATTTGTATTGGTCTTATAGTATTAATTGTATCATCATATTTTCTTTTTCTATAGTAATTGGTAATTTTATAATTTATTTCAGTATTTTTAAGTATATGATTTTTTGTAATTATTGCTGTTTTCTTATTTCGTAATTGTCATCTTTATCCGTTATTACATTATATAATTACATATACATTAATATTAATGATTTATTTTGTTCAACATTGTGATTATTTTGTTCAACATTGTGATTATTTTGTATGATTATCTTTCTTATAGTATTGGTCTTATTGCATTGTATTGCTGTATCAATATTAATCATATATATATATATATATATATATGATTAATATGAAATTAATATATGATTATATATTATATTTCTTTATTTTCTTTGAATACTTTTTAATAATAATTTGTTTTTTTAATTTTAATTTTACTTTGTTCTTATGCACTTAAATTCTATCCACCAACCACATTATATATTAACAAATGAATCAGAAAATGATAGATATAATACTACTTCTAGTAATCCTGAAAATTGTAGTTATAAATTCAATATAGACTCACAGTATTATACTCATAAAGAATTTATAAACAATATACAAAATAAAAATAAATGTTTCTCTATAATACATATAAATATTCGTAGTATTTCAAAGAATTTTGATAATCTAATAATATTATTAAATTCTTTAAAATATGAATTTGATATTATAGCTATTAGTGAATCTTGGATCAATGATAATAACACATTTATTTATAATATCCCTAATTATAATGCATATGTCTCTAATAGAAAGCATAAGCATGCAGGTGGGGTATTATTTTATATAAGAAAACAATTTAGTGTTAAAATAATAGACATATTTACCAACAATAATTTTCAAAGCATAATTCTCGAAATAGACGATGAACATAATAAAATGTGTATTTGTTTGATTTATAGAGCACCATCTTTAGATTTTAATTCATTTTTATCTCTTAATAATTATATTACAACACATTTTAATATTACAAATAAAAACCTTTTTATATGTGGTGATTTTAATATAGATATTTTAAATTACACAAAATGCAATACAACTAAAGATTTTATAAATTCAATGAATGAAATTGGATGTTATAATCTAATTAACAGGCCAACTAGAATTACGAAAGATAAAGTTTCAATTATCGACAAAATATTCTACAACAATGACTTTGCAAATGTTAATTCAGGTATAATAATATTAGATATATCAGATCATTTTCCTATTTTCACTATAATATCAAATAAAGTTAAGAAACATGAAAAACTAATTTATAAACTAATTAACAATACAAGTGAATCAAATTTAAATTTACTTTGTAATTTTTTATCTGAAGTAAATTGGAATTTTATAGAATGTGATGATATGGAAATATCATGGAATTTATTTCATAATTTTGTAGTAGATAAATTTAATAAATATTGTCCAAAAAAGAAAATTAAAACAAAAATGAAATCACTTAATCCGTGGATTACAATCGAAATAAAAAAACAATGCAGAAAAAAACAAAAATTATATTATAAATATCTAAAATCAAATACTATTGAATCATTAATTTTGTATAAAGCGTATAAAAACAATTTAACAACAAAAATTAAGATTCTGAAAAAAAAATATTATTCTAAACTTATAGATAATGCTAAAAATTTAAAAGATACATGGAAAACAATAAATGGACTTATATCAAATACATACATTCCCCTTTGCAACTCTTTTAATTTAGATAATAATATAATCACTAATACTAAATCAATTGCAAACGAATTCAATACTTACTTTAGTAATATTGGAAAAAAATTAGATTCATCAATAGAAAAAACAGAAACCAACAATTTTATAAAATATCTTAACATCCCGAATAATTCCAGTTTTTTTTTATCTCCCATCACTTCTAACGATTTAATAAATGTTTTTAACAATTTTAAACCGAAAAAATCACTAGATACTTTTAATTTTAATATGGATTTTCTTAAAATCATATCTCCATATATACTACACCCGTTACTGTATCTTTTTAATAAATCTTTTTCATCCGGTATAATACCATTATCGTTAAAATCAGCAAAAGTTGTACCATTTTATAAAAATAAAAACAAACATGATTTTAATAACTATAGACCAATATCGTTAACTAATCAATTTTCTAAAGTACTTGAAAAAATATTTTACACAAAAATAATAATCTTTTTAGAAAAACACAATATTATAAATAACTCACATCATATGGATTTCGTAAACAATTAAATACAACTGATGCAATATTTAATCTGCAATCACAAATTACCAAAAGTATTAATTCTAATAAAATATGTGCATCTATCTTTATTGATTTCAGAAAAGCATTTGATACGGTAAACCATTCAATTTTAATTAAAAAGTTAGAAAATATTGGCATCCGTGGTATACCACTAACATGGTTAAACAATTATTTATCTGATCGATCTCAAATTGTATTATATAATGATGTATACTCAGACATAGCAAATATAAATTGTGGAGTACCCCAAGGAACTATTCTTGGACCTATTTTATTTTTAATATATATTAATGATTTAGTAAATGCATCTAATATATTTAAATTTACCATGTTTGCTGACGATACCACATTATTTATTGATGATAGTTCAATTGTTTCATTATCAAGAAATATAAATATGGAATTATCAAAATTAAATAACTGGTTTATTGATAACCGGTTATCATTGAATACTGATAAAACCAATTACATTCTATTTAATTGTAAAGAAAACATGAATATACAAATAAATAAAAATAATATAAAAAGGGTAACACATATAAAATTTCTTGGTGTAATTATTGATAACAAACTAAGTTGGAAATATCATATTTCATATCTAAGAGCTAAACTGAATAAAATAATCTGGATAACTAGTAAAGTCGCAAGATTATTAAATTTCAAAGCTCTAACAATGATATATAAATCTTTATTCCTTCCTCACATTAATTATGCTAATATAATATGGGGCAATACATATATATCTAATACAAATTGTATCCTGTTACAACAACAAAAAATGTTGAGAATAATTTGTAATAAAAAAATTCATGACCATACTAATATTTTATTTAAAAATATAAATACTCTTAAATTTTGTGACCTTGTTGAAAAAAACACTAGTATATTCATGTACAATAAATTCTACTCGTCTTCATCATTATTTTTTAAAAAGAAAAATATAATATATAATATTCGTGATTCCTTAATTTTTGAAATAGAATTATGCAGAAAAAATTTCTTATTATTTTCTTTAGTTTTTAATGGACCAAAAACATGGAATAATATAAACTCTGACATAAAAAAATCAAAATCAAAATCAATTTTCGCAAAAAAAATTCATGACAAATTCATCGATAATTACAATTAATCCAATAATTCAAACATTTACATTTATAAATAAAAAAAATGTTATCTTTTCTTTTATATTATTATTTTCAACCTGACATTTATATAAAAATTGTTTTTATTACTCTTCTAGTAAAATAACTATGTTTACCCTTTAGACCTATATATAAAAATAACAAACTTTAAAAAAATAATCATTTTATTCTTATTGACTTTTATAATAAAATATATATTTTTTTTAATCCTTTTAAACTTTTATATAAAAATTATCCTCATTGTTTTGCTCTTTTGTTCTCAGTTATAATTTTAAACTTGACCTTTATATAAAAATTTAAAAAATCCTTACAAAATATTTTTTAATGACTTTAATAAAATAATTTATTTTTAACTTGACCTTTATATAAAAATAACAACTTTAAAAAAAAAAAAAAAAAAAAAAAAAAAAATAATAATAATAATGTTAATCTTCTTACTGCCTTTTATAATACAATATTTTGTTGTTAATAATTTTAGACTTCTATATAAAAATTATACTCATATAAAAATTAATAAATTGTTATTTTATTTATATTCTAATGACATTTATTGAAAATTACTTTTTATCACTTTTGACTTCTATTTAATTTTTATTTATATTTTTTTTATAAATCTTGGTTTGTTGTTGTTCAGTATAGTTTCCTCATCTTTTTATTTATTATATTCGTATTATTATTTAGTATCGAAATTTAAATTATTTTAATGATGTTTTTGTATTTTTATTTTTTTATACCTACACTAATTTTATTTATTTTTATCTTTTATTTTATAGTTTATTTAATTATTAAATGATGAATTAATCAATAACGAGTTGACATATATCACAATTTTATCATATTATATTTATCTTAGTGTAAACAGGAAGTCAACCTTATTATTATTATATATATTTTATATTCCACAATATTCACATTCCATTATATTTATATAATGGAATTAAATTATTTGGAATTAAATTATTTGATATCTGTCAACAAGTTAAATTAAGGGTAATTGTCTCGACAAGCAGCAATGCTTCTACAATTACCCAGGTACTTGTACCTAAATCTGATAATAATAATAATAATAATATATATATATATATATATATATATAGGATAATAAAGGATACATTTCATTATTGTATTTATAACAAAGAAAAATAATGAATAATCGTTAAGAATTTAGAGGTGTTTGACCATTGTAATACTATAGGAATATTATATTAATAACTTGTGTATAGTAAACTTTAAAAGTTATAAATTAAATTATTTCATCAAACAACTAAGTACTATAAGTAACCAGTATATAACTATATAAATATAAATTTGTATTATATATTTTTTAAGTAAATAAATCAATTATAAATAATTTTTTTTTTTAAATCCGTATATTTTACAATCTTACAAGTATATAAATATACTAAATACAATTTGTTACAATTAAACTCGTAACTATTCTTGAAAGTGTGATGACTATTATAACGAAACTTCATATGAAGATAGTTCCATAAGATAGCAGCATCCCAATTGAATGATCTCTTCCCAATTCTCGTAATATGTATCCTCGGATACAAAAAATGTATTTATAAGTAATACTTAGTTAAACGTTTCTCATGACATCGTTACTTGTGCGATTGTTCGCTTGTTTTACAGATGAAGTTCTCGAAAGGGTGTGTGAAACATTCTCAGGTGTTCTCCGCCGACAATTATATGCAATACTATGCCTATAACTACCGGAAGTCAATATTTAATTTCGTAACCAACATAGATAATGGTTAATATTAGTATCTTATTATAAATAGATGATTATATTATACTACGTATTAATGTATATTTGTATATATATATTCGAATATATAACATAGATATATATATATATATATATAAATATATATATATATATATATATATATATATGGTTAAAACCATGGATGCCTTAACATGAGAGCATATATGGTTATAAGTGAAAACTGCATCTAAGTTCCTGGATGGGATGAAAGGACTCCACAAAATAAAAATAACAATAACATTATATATATATATATTATATTTCCATCAACGTGTTTATAATATATTTATATTTATATATTATAGCACCACGTATATTTAAATAAAGTCTCATTCATATAACATAAACATTACAGTTATTTAAATAAAGAATGTAGGTGACATGTATTATTATAACAATTATTTATTTTCATCCTTTTGATTTAGTTATTCTGTCAAAAATAGGATAATTTATGTTTTATTTTGTCAACCGTCAAAGTAATGATCTGGTATTTTATTCTGAAAATTGAATCCATCTGGCGGATGAAAATCAACAGATGGACATTTTACTAACGAAACATTAAAAACGGAATTATTGTGAGATCCCTATTATATATCATAAATATTGTTAATAGGTGATAACAATATTGATATAACTTAGAAATATAATAAGTATTCTTATTTTTAAAAGTTTCTAAATATACATAAAAGCTCCTACATAATATATATATATATATATATATATATATATATATATATAAATACCATAATTCATTAACAAATTTTAGTAAATTATGTATATCTCTTTTGTAAGCCAACATTTCTTTTGAATTCCATTCCTACAAGTTTTTGCAATAGTCACTTCGCTTTAACAAAATATATTAAATTGGGTTGGTTATATTGAATACTAGTTTATAATAGTAAAATAATTATAATAAATTATATAATATATATCATCTATTTAATATTAAAATAATAAAATAATAAAATAATAATTAAATATAATGTATATATGTACCACTACTACTACTACTACTACTACTACTACTACTACTACTACTACTACTACTACTACTACTACTACTACTACTACTACTACTACTACTACTACTACTACTACTACTACTACTACTACTACTACTACTACTACTACTACTACTACTACTACTACTACTACTACTACTACTACTACTACTACTACTACTACTACTACTACTACTACTACTACTACTACTACTACTACTACTACTACTACTACTACTACTACTACTACTACTACTACTACTACTACTACTACTACTACTACTACTACTACTACTACTACTACTACTACTACTACTACTACTACTACTACTACTACTACTACTACTACTACTACTACTACTACTACTACTACTACTACTACTACTACTACTACTACTACTACTACTACTACTACTACTACTACTACTACTACTACTACTACTACTACTACTACTACTACTACTACTACTACTACTACTACTACTACTACTACTACTACTACTACTACTACTACTACTACTACTACTACTACTACTACTACTACTACTACTACTACTACTACTACTACTACTACTACTACTACTACTACTACTACTACTACTACTACTACTACTACTACTACTACTACTACTACTACTACTACTACTACTACTACTACTACTACTACTACTACTACTACTACTACTACTACTACTACTACTACTACTACTACTACTACTACTACTACTACTACTACTACTACTACTACTACTACTACTACTACTACTACTACTACTACTACTACTACTACTACTACTACTACTACTACTACTACTACTACTACTACTACTACTACTACTACTACTACTACTACTACTACTACTACTACTACTACTACTACTACTACTACTACTACTACTACTACTACTACTACTACTACTACTACTACTACTACTACTACTACTACTACTACTACTACTACTACTACTACTACTACTACTACTACTACTACTACTACTACTACTACTACTACTACTACTACTACTACTACTACTACTAATACTACTACTACTACTACTACTACTACTACTACTACTACTACTACTACTACTACTACTACTACTACTACTACTACTACTACTACTACTACTACTACTACTACTACTACTACTACTACTACTACTACTACTACTACTACTACTACTACTACTACTACTACTACTACTACTACTACTACTACTACTACTACTACTACTACTACTACTACTACTACTACTACTACTACTACTACTACTACTACTACTACTACTACTACTACTACTACTACTACTACTACTACTACTACTACTACTACTACTACTACTACTACTACTACTACTACTACTACTACTACTACTACTACTACTACTACTACTACTACTACTACTACTACTACTACTACTACTACTACTACTACTACTACTACTACTACTACTACTACTACTACTACTACTACTACTACTACTACTACTACTACTACTACTACTACTACTACTACTACTACTACTACTACTACTACTACTACTACTACTACTACTACTACTACTACTACTACTACTACTACTACTACTACTACTACTACTACTACTACTACTACTACTACTACTACTACTACTACTACTACTACTACTACTACTACTACTACTACTACTACTACTACTACTACTACTACTACTACTACTACTACTACTACTACTACTACTACTACTACTACTACTACTACTACTACTACTACTACTACTACTACTACTACTACTACTACTACTACTACTACTACTACTACTACTACTACTACTACTACTACTACTACTACTACTACTACTACTACTACTACTACTACTACTACTACTACTACTACTACTACTACTACTACTACTACTACTACTACTACTACTACTACTACTACTACTACTACTACTACTACTACTACTACTACTACTACTACTACTACTACTACTACTACTACTACTACTACTACTACTACTACTACTACTACTACTACTACTACTACTACTACTACTACTACTACTACTACTACTACTACTACTACTACTACTACTACTACTACTACTACTACTACTACTACTACTACTACTACTACTACTACTACTACTACTACTACTACTACTACTACTACTACTACTACTACTACTACTACTACTACTACTACTACTACTACTACTACTACTACTACTACTACTACTACTACTACTACTACTACTACTACTACTACTACTACTACTACTACTACTACTACTACTACTACTACTACTACTACTACTACTACTACTACTACTACTACTACTACTACTACTACTACTACTACTACTACTACTACTACTACTACTACTACTACTACTACTACTACTACTACTACTACTACTACTACTACTACTACTACTACTACTACTACTACTACTACTACTACTACTACTACTACTACTACTACTACTACTACTACTACTACTACTACTACTACTACTACTACTACTACTACTACTACTACTACTACTACTATTATATATTAATATTGATATCATATGTTGATATAGTTCTGAAGGCAAACTTATATATAAGGTAATCATAATATTATATTATTTGAATAATATTATAATTGACTAAATGTATATATATATATATATATCTCTCTCTTTTTAATTCTTTTTTAGTTTTGTATAAGATTATCAAATTGCCTATTATTTTTATCATATATTAGTATTATTATTTTCCATTCTCGAATAATTAACCGGGTATAACTAGATAAGCTTTGCTTTTTTTTTTCAAAAAATGAATAAATTAAATCCATTTTTATTATTATAAATAGCATCTTTTATGATACATATTTAAGAAATAAATTTATAATATAGTAAACTTATAGAATTGTATGCAAATATATAATCAATAAATAATATATATATATATATATATATATATATATATAAATATATATATATATATATATATATATATAAATATATATATATATATATATATATTATCTAGACCAGTGGTTCCCATACTTTTTCACCATGACCTTTTTTTTGATAATTCTTAATTTAAAAATAATCCATGACCCAATGACAAATTGTATTTTATTATTTATTTTGTTATTTTATTTTATTTTTACCATGACCCATATGGGAACCACTAATCTAGACAATATATTTTGATATTTTGATATAATTATATTATGATATTTATATAATTATATTATAATGTTTATATATATATATATATATTATATATTTATAAACATCTCTAAATATATTGTCCAGATAAGTAACACGTATTGCTTTATTCTATTGATTATATAATATATTAGATATACGTATATAATATATTATATACTCATATACATAAAGCAATACACTGTATATGTATACATTATAATTTTCATATTGATTTTTAATTAGTGATTTTTCAAATGTGATTTACACAGAATAATGTTGTGCACGTATTTCATATATACAATTAACCGTACAGATAAATCTATTATAGCTATATTGCTATTGTGCATTGCTATATTTAAATAACATACATGTGCAAAATAATTTATTATAAAATAATTGATAATGAATATTTTCTATAGAATATTGTACAACAAAAATATAATTTATTCTTTTATGAAAAAATCAACAGAATTTATTGAATAGATTTTTATCTGCAGAGCTTTATACGGAGTAATGAATTTACTATATCTGTGAAATGTACATTGCATGGTACGATTGTAATGGTGTTATGCGATATTCCATACGAGAGAGTCTTCGAATGATTATTAGAACCATATTATTATACGTGAACACTTTATCTAAGTTTATGGATAGGATGAGAGGACTCCATCAAAATAAAAATAACAACAATATATATATATATATATATATATATATATATTTATATATTAATATATTAATTATGTATATTAATATATTAATTATGTATATTAATATAAAAGAATATTTAAATAAGTAAACGTATTCTATAACACTTAATATTCTATGGTAGTTTCAACTAATATATATTAAAGGTTATGTAATAATATTTAATAATTTGATTAAGGACGGATCCAATGGAAAGAGTGTGTCATGGTTGTATTAGCTCGCGGAACTTGCACAAAGATTCTGCGCATGACTGTGAATTAGGTTATAAGTTATACTATGTATCTGCGTATGTATGTGTGATTGTATGTATCTGCGTATGTGTGTATCTGCGTATGTGTGTATGTATGTGTGTATCTGCGTATGTGCGTATGTATGTGTGTATCTGCGTATGTGTGTATGCGGTGGAAATACGATGCATGTAGTACGATTTATTTACATATGTAGTAATCTATACGAGTTAAGTTCATAGTTAGGTTATTCGAACAGTTAATTTAATACATTTTACAATTAATTCGTGAATATCCCGTTATTTTAAATAAAATCATAAACAAATCCTTTATTTAATTTACTCTATAATTACATAAACTACTGTATCATATAATTGTATCATATGATATATAACTATATAAATCTACTTATAAGCTTGTTGTGGATAATTAAAAGTAACATTTTAACATGTGAATTTATATTATTTATTAAATATAGGTATATTTATTAACATTCATTAAATATAAATATATACCTATTATAATTTATTATTAAAAATAAACGATAATATGAAGACAACATCAATTAATAGTTATCCTTGGTTATTTATGCTTATATATATATATTACACTTACATTTGTCGGACGGCGAACTGTGCTTATAAAGCAATCGGCCGTCCATATATATTTGAATTTAATGTTTCAGATTAAATACAAGGGTTTTCAGTAGTTTCTTGAAGTTTGGAGTTGATGGTGTAGTACGGATGGATGTATGGAGAGATCCAGGAGTATGCGACGGATATTTCCCAGGTGTGGCCTATTGCGAGTGTTAATTGAACGTAAGTTATGTTTAGCACGGAGTTGAACTAGAAATGTATTGGTGGAGCGTGTAGTGGTACTAGTAGGTAATTTAAGTTTGAGTAGGGATACTAGGTAGTCAGGAGAGTTATGGTGGCTTGATTTATGATCCAGTAGTAGAGTAGGAGATATATGAGTATGGAAGTATTTTGGTATGTTGAAAATACACAAATCTATAGAATTTTGAAGAATTTGAGTTTAGTAATATACGATGAGGGGGTATTGTAAAGGATAACATTAGCATTAGTCGAATAGAAGTAGAAAGTAGGAAGAAGCTATAATAGTAGCGTTGGATATTGATATTGAATGACGAATAAAGCTAAGTAAATGTAGTTGGTTGTTTAGTAGTGTTATTAGGTGTGACAATTATTAGGTCTATACAAAATAAAAGTATTGTCAAATATAACACCAAGAATATTGAAATTCATTGAGTACATGATGAACTGTCCATTAATTTCGATTAGAGGGGAGTTGGTAAATGTTTACTTCGGAGTTGAAGGTGAAGGAAGATAGCCTCGGTTTTAATTTGATTAAAGACGAGGGAGTTTATTGTGAGCCAGTTATGAATGGTGGTAATAGTAGAGTAAATGATGTAGGTGAAACATTTTCGTTTTATGTACTATTTCTGATCTATTTTTATATGAAACAGAGCTGTAGGGCCTAACTACTAGAAACCATTAGAGAGTTTTTATATTTATTATAATTAACAACTTGCGGAATAGTGAACATTAACTCATAAATAAGAAATTTAAATAAGAATAATGAATATATTTAAAAAAATTATATTCTTTAATATATATAAATATATATATATATATATATATATATATATATATATATATATATATATATATATATATGATAGGTAGATATCTCGACAAGTTCAGTGAACTTCTATATCTACATGGCTTCACTCTTGTTTATTACGAGAAACCAATCTGATTATTATTATTATTATTAATATATATATATATATATATATATATATATATATATATATATATTGTATGTATATACACATTTATAGGAATAATAAATAATTATTTTGAGAAAATTATTTGTAAAAGTGAATGTTATATTTTTATTAAAATCGATGGGGATAATGTAAGTATTTATTATTATTCATTATTAGTATATGTTATTTATATTACTCATAATTCTTCCTTATGTACTTTTTTTCAATAAAGCCTATTACATAGTATATTATTGAGTATACTCCTATACTAGACAACCTAGTTTTATTAAGGTTACATGGTAATTAATACCTGTCGTTATTATCTTGATTTATTAGTTGTCTAAATATTACTTTTGGTTTAATTGTGCTTCATAATACTTTCTAATTTGTACATACGCTTGGTACATTTCAATACTAGTACATCTACTAGTTACATCTAAAGCTATGTGTTGGTAGAATGAACAGTTACATTGATGGACAGTATACTATTGTATGTATGTATCAATTTATTATAATATTTTATAATTATTGTGCAAGACTTAATATGACCTATATGTCACATAAACACACACACACATATACACATACATATATATAATGGGGGAATACCTTCAGATCCAGTTTACCAAATATTGTTATTTTAAAAATGGCAATAAAATGTATTAGTAATAATCATTCTATACTATTTCTAATTCTCTTAAATTTAACGATATAGTAACATAAATAGTCTACATTTATGTTTTGAGCTATGAATAATGTTTTAACTAAGAATTTATTATTATTATTTAAAGTTATATCTTATAATGGGAACCTGTTTCATAGCATAAAAGTAAGACCTAATCGGAATGATGAATATAATGTGAATATAAATATAAATGACATATATGTCCTATTCCGTGGAACAGATTACCAAAAAATAAGAAACATTACTAAAATGAATAATTTTAAAACAATTTTAAAATCATTTATGATACTTATTATTAATTTTAAGGTGTTATATAATTTTAATTTTAGTGTTTTATGGTTTACATTTTGTTAGGTTACATATTTGTCAATTTTTTATTTTAAATATACGATGAGAATGATTGTGGCTTTTTTTACAATTATATTTGTATACTTTGTTTTAAATAAATAAATGTATTACAAATATATAAAATGTGTAATATATTATTTTTAAATATTGTGTATTTGCATTTTATGATAATAATTTATAAATATCTGTTCCTGATAGAGTTCACATTTGGTTTGATTCGACTTCTAATTTATTAATTTTATTATTTTTCAAATTTAATAAATCCTAAAAGTCCATTTCACATAGATATGTGCTTTCAAAAAGTAAAATATATTTAATTAATAAATTAAATAAATGTGGATGTGTATGTTTACGAAATTCAAAAATATATCATAAAAAAATCATAGTTCAAATTCGTGTTTTGCACTAATACCATGTTGCATCATTATGAGATCACTTTATTCAGGTTATATTCATCGATAATCAAGATTGTCAATTTCTGGAATATACAATTTTAATTCATCCGAAAGATTAATTAAATGCGTTGTTATATTTTCTTTTATTTCAGTTTTCGGAATTTTATTAGAAGAATCAACATATTCAGTATACGTATGGATCATCGCGAAGTTCTTGTTTAAAGTCTTATGATACTAGTTTTCTAATAAATACACGAATCTGAGATATTAATTCAGGAAAATATTTAGTTTTTCCTAAATAAAGAATTCAGATATTATATCAGTTTATATATAAATAAATATTACCTCATAAAGAAGTGTTCAATGTATTAAGTAAATAAAAAATGTCAATAAGATATTAAAATCCCAAGATGAACATATTTTTTCCCATTTTATTGCTAGTTTAATCATATTTTGTTCTCGAAGACAAATAATAATTTCATCGTTAAGAGAATAAACTCTCTTTACAACTTTATCTTTTGACAACCATCGGACCTGAGTATAATATAACAAATTGTCAACGTTTGAGTCAATTTCTTCACACATTTTTTTTGAATAGCCGATTTATCAAATAACCCGACTAAATGAAATTCACTGTTATTATTACTATTTTTTAAATGTTGATATATATTCTAGAATAATTGTGAATCTAAGTCTTGGCTATGAATTAAATAGTATATGCTGATTATTTCTGGTGATTGATATTTGATACGTTAACTAACACTGAATTTATGCCTAATATACTAGTGCTCCGTCAGTACTCGCCGAAAGTAATGTAATCTATTTTAAATCGTTAGAATTATATTATGAATTTAATATATTAATATATTTAATATATTTAATATATTAAATACACCCAATCTTTATCTGTCGTTGTAATTGGTTCACGGGAAATGAATCCTTCTTTTATATACTTGTTCACCATGTAACGTACGAATACAATCAACTGTGAGAAGTGAGTTATATCGGTGGACTCATTCAATTGTATATAACATATTTAACTATTTTTGACTTCACAAATATCCTAAAATTAATATAAATATAAGAAATGTAAATAAAATATAATTGTAAACATTTTGAGATCAGTAATTTATAAATGAATGTATATTTATAAATAATTGTTGACGCTCCATTTAAGACATAATTATTTTAAAAAAAGAATTGTTATTTATTTTAATGTTTTACAATATATAAAAACACACGACCCCCACAAAAACGCGCGACCTGGAGAACCACTGATCCATGATAACACCAAAACTCTGATTATTATTATTATATATGCATGTGAGTAATGGTGAATATTAATAAGTAAGCCACCACCTTTACGAGTGTGTCACATGACCATATATTCGTTACTAGATTACCATGATGAGAGGATGCGATATATACAATAAAATATCCATGGCGGTACATCCGGATATATTGAACATTTCAAAGATAATAAGGAAGGCTGGGTTATCATCAAGGCAGAATTGTATTCCAGGTTATAATAAATTCATGAATATTCACATACTCGTATTATATTATTTTATTTGACATTTTACAAATAATTATTAAAAAATATATATTTATATATATATATATATATATATATATATATATATATATATATATATATAATAATAATAATAATAATATGTATTAGAAGTTTTAAATTGTACATTTTTTTTCGTATGAAATATATAATTATTTATGTTATTATTTCCTCTAAAGTGCTTCAGATTAATATTTGTTTTATGCTCTCTCCTGATATATATCAATATATATATATGTGTATGTGCATGTTTACTTTCATTTAGTACTTACATCGTTACTTATTTAATTAGTCACGTGATGATGTAATCACAGGAGAACACGTGATATTGACGTACATAACTTACTCTATATTTCATGATCATAATTCTTATATAAAAGTTCGCACCAGGAGATATTATACTAGTTCATTCAATATAACTTTTCTAGAGATTCATTTCTAGTGATATTTCCAATACACGTAATCTGTCTACATAACTCCATGTCAAATAAGTATTCGAAATGTCCTTATTCTTTCTTATTTTTTTGTGAATATGTAGATATTATGTGTTCATCATTTGTATGTGTTATTTAATATATATTAATATATATATATATATATATATATATATATATATATATATATATATATATATATATATAGTATTACAGATGTGTAGAGATTGAACTCGAGTTATAATTCAATTTATCTGTATATTAAAATCTTCTAAAATGTAACAATTTATATAGTTACTGTTTATAGACTAATTAAAATATATTTCTTTCTTATTACATTTTCAGATAGCATGAACGAAAAATGTTGTATTCTAATAATTATTATAAATTATTCTATAAATTATTAGTATAAATCTAAATATACGAATATTAATTATATATAGGCATATGCTATCTTCTTTGTGTCGATACCTGTAAGATAAAATTTACATTCGATACGAGTTAGTAGTATATACGTAAACAAATAATCTTATGTATATATAATAAGTAAATTTAAATAATATTTATATATATATATTTATAAATATGTATCTTAATTTATTTAATAATAAGTATGATATGTATAATTATAGCAACTATTAAAAATATAACAAAATATAACACTATACTATATCAATGCGGACTGTAGTATATAATAGTCCTTTATATTATTTAGTATTGTTGTCCGTGGTATATTGAATGTATATTATTATTAAATTATTATCGTATACTATTATTTTATTATTATTATCTTCCCGCACGAGTGAAGGGGTCTACATGACCCTATTTTAGTGCTAGTAAACTTAATATAATCATCATAATCATATAAAAATGATGATGACAATGAATATTTTATTAATATTTTATTAATATTTAAGTCGTGTTTTAATGAAATACGCTACAATTACGATTACGATATTGGATATAAATAGCGCAATATTAATCATAATTCGATGAATGGCGAAATGCAGCTCGGCCCACAAATCCTTTAGGGGCAGGTGGGAGTGGGGCGGGGTAGTCGTGATTTTATCGTTATTTTTATATCTATTATATTTTAACATTTATTTTCATTATATTGTAGATATATTGTAGATATACAATTTACATACAATTTATATATATTTATATTTAATTAAAATATATATTACTAATAAAATGTTCTGTAAATAATAAAATAATATCATGTTTATATACTTATGTACTGTAAATAAACATTTATACATATATATATATATATATATATATATATATATATCATAAATCAGAATACTATTCCTAGCTCAATTAGCTATAATAATAGTATTATTCATAAAAAAATTCAATGGAATAGACTTGATAAGAAACACATTTTGAAATATAATATTGATACTAAGTTTAACTTAGGAAAATTAATTAATGATATATATTCTTT
The DNA here is from genome assembly GCA_964019155.1 of Osedax fenrisi. Lineage (NCBI taxonomy): Eukaryota > Metazoa > Annelida > Polychaeta > Sabellida > Siboglinidae > Osedax > Osedax fenrisi. The sequence goes on along the minus strand of OZ025241.1, from coordinate 100,794,381 downwards.
TGATAGTAATATTAATTATTCGGATTACTTATATAACTCTTTATTGAGTATTCTTGTATATTGTTATAACGATATATATTCAGTAGCTAATACATGTAAATATGCACGTATGGAGTGGAATAATAATGTACATGAGAAACATGTTATTGCCAGATCTTACTATTTAACTTGGAAATGTAATAACAAACCCTTGGCTGGAATATGCTATGATAATATGGTTAATTCGAGACAAAATTTAAATACGAATTGCGACGTAGTAAATTGATATCTAATCAGTCATAATCTAATAAGATTGCCTTAAAATTAATTAAAAATCGTAATAATTTTTGGAAGGTGATTTCAAACAATCTGAAGAAAAAAAACTCTTCCGCACCAAATAACATTGAAAATGAATATGGTATAGTTAATATTACTAAATTCTGGTATAATTATTTTAATAATTTATTTAACAGTACTACTGATATACCTTATCCTTATAATACTATTACTGTTAATGACATTGAATATACTAACTATGCTGAAATTTCATCTATAATTAAATCAATTAAAGGGGGTAAAGCTATAGGCCCTGATGGAATATCTATAGAACATATTTCTCACGCGAATAGTTTTGTAATTGAATTAATAATGCTACTAATTAATAATATGTTGCGGCATTCGTATTTCCCGAAGAAGCTAATGTTATCTTATATTTTACCTATAGTTAAAAATAAAAATAAAAGGTCAAATGATTCCACTAATTATCGGCCTATATGTATATCTAATATTATCTGTAAGATAATTGACAAGGTTATACATAATAGAATATCTTCATTATTAATTACTATGGATAATCAATTTGGCTTTAAAAAAAATCTTTGTACTGAAATGTGTGTGTTTGCCCTTAAGCAATATTTAACAGATTATAATAATAAGAACACTAATATGTTCGTAGCATTTTTAGATGCTTCCAAAGCTTTTGATAAAATTAATCATAACATTTTATTTCAAAGATTAAAAGATAATAATATTCCTTTATACATAATTAATTTTTTAAATTACTGGTATAGAAACCAACGAATATATATTAAATGGTGTAATAATTCATCGGATAGCTTTCCTGTTACAAGGGGTGTTCGTCAAGGTGGCATTCTCTCACCATTGTTATTTAATTTATATACTAATCCTATGATTAAGAAATTAAATGAAATACATTCAGGTTATTGCTTAAATGGAAATATCATAAATAATCTATGTTATGCAGATGATATAGCATTATTTTCACCATCACTAAGGGGTTTGCAGTTGTTGATAAGTTGTTGTGAAGAGTTTGCTAACCATAACCACATAACGTTTAATATTGATAAATCGGTTATTTTACCAATTTATTTTGATAAATCATATCATAAACCTGTGAAATTATATATAGATAATAAACTTCTAAAAGTTGTCAAATCATATAGATATCTTGGACATTGGATTTCAGAGGACTTATCTGATGATATTGATATATATAGTAATATTAAACAGTTATATAAACAAAGCTATGCAATATCATATAACTTTAATTATTGCTCTAAGGATACAAAAATTATTCTATTTAAAACATTTGTTTCTAATATATACCTTAGTAGCATATGGATACCAAATAGATATTGCATGGCTAAACTTAATATAGCTTATAATAATGCTTATCGTATTGTTATGAACTACAGACGTAGAAATAGTGCCTCTTTAATGTTTTTTAACGATTATGTTAATAATGTAACTGTTAAATTACGCAAGTCATATTATTCGCTATATAAACGAATTCAATTATCGTGTAATTCACTAATTGTTCAATTATATGAATATAATATTGTGTTCCCATCGCCACTGTTTACCATATGGTATAACTCATTGTTTGTATAGTATTTTAAAATTCGTTTCTTAGATTAATTGTTTTTTTTTAGTTTATTCTTTTTAATTTTCGTTTATATTCTATGGACCTCTGTATTTCATGTCTGATTTAAATAAATAAATAAATAAATAAATAAATAAATATGCATCTATGTAATAATAATATTTATTTAAAAAAAGATATTTCTATACACAAAATATATAGATAGATAGATAGATATATTTCTATATATCTATCTACGAAATATATATCTCTGAATCTAATTTCAGTTAAAATTTTGATATATATTTTCTCTACATTATAAGGAATACTTTTAATATTTATGAAATAATTTGTTGATAAATATATAATTGTATAGTTATAAAGATGTGATTTATAAATGTTAAAATTTAAAAATTTTGATAGAACAAATAACTAAAGATAATTATCAAATAATAATCAGATTTAGATTTTATAAGTTTAAATAATCATATATATATATATATATACAGTGCGCTCTCGATATACCGGCTCTCGATACACCGGCAAACGCGTTATACCGGCATATCTCTGAATGACCGATTTCTTTCCTATCTCTTCAATGATAATAATTGTCGATGCACCGGCACTCGTATACCGGCTCCGGCGCCTAATATCTAGGCACAAAAGTCGAATTGTAATCGATATACCGGCATATATATACATATTTCCCAAAATTTCTCACTATGATTCATACTTAATTGCGAGTAATTGTTTTTATTATATTTCAATGCATTCGCATTAAAGGTAAGTGTATACACATAACTCATGATTACTCCAAGTCTAGGAGGAGTCCAATAGGACGTATAAATGCGATTGTATTATTATGAAATAAAATTCTATTTGGTAATCATTATAATCATGTCTCTCAAATGCAAACGTACGCAACTGACAATAAATAATAAACTTGATAGGATCTATAATAAAATATTACGAAGAAAATATGCGTTTAAAGAAACAAGAGATTGCCGATTATTTCAATTTGAAGTGGCAAGTAGAGATTAATCGAAGAACAATTTCTGACATAATTAATAATGTTTAATAATGGAAAAATAATTTTTAATAAGTTTCAAACCATTATAATAATATTTTATACCTATTTTATACCATTATAATAATTAAAAGTAGTTTATTTTATTTTATTTTGCATTCGTTTCATACCTTTATAATAATATTGTATACCATTTTATACGTCTTTATACCTATTTTATACCATTATAATAAACATAATATTTAATATTCTTCTTCATATATTCTTTATTTTCTGCTAGATCGATATACCGGCACTCTCGATATACCGGCACAATTCCTCATTCCCGATGGTGCCAGTATATCGAGAGCGCACTGTATATATATATATATATATATATATATATATATATATATCTAGTTTGCATACACAGAGAAGTATGGTTAGGTTTGAATTTATATATAGTATGCATTTGTACAAATACAATGTATTATTTCAGTAATGTAGTTACTAGATTATAATGTATATATATATATAGCTTATTACGAAGTGTGAAAATTATATCAATAACACATTTTTATAACACTCGTGATACTTTTTAACATTAAAAACATGATTTAGTCGGGTTTTATAAATGATTAAACAAAATAAGAAACGTTTACGTATACGTATATTATGAATATAATATGTATAGTACGAAGTATTTAACATTTATAACGTACATTTTTATTTTATCTATTTAACAAAATAATTAAAATAATTATATTTTGTTATCTTATTCTATTAAACTAAATTTAGAGTATTCATGCATTCATTAAGAACATATACTTAGGAGTAACTAGATTTAGATATAAATGTAATATTTTCTTACATAATAATGTTTTTTATTTATTTCATATTTAATTATAATAATATATGACGTTCCCCATTTTAATATATTAACCAATAATATCGAAAACAAATATTATAGTTTACTAATATTATATATTTTATTGAATAATATTAATTAAATAAACTGTATTTTATAATACGAACTAATGCACAGTTTCTCACATATATGTCATAGTTTACAAAATAATAACATATATTAATGTAATATATAATATGGAAATAATAAAAATTGTTTAAAAAATAATAACATACATTAATGTAATATATAATATGGAAATAATAAAAATTGTTTACAAAATAATAACATATATTAATGTAAAGTTATACATAGTTTTAGAAGTGCATTGACATTTCCTAGATTAGAATTTGGATCAGTAGAATATTCATTATTACCACGTAATGAAATATGTTGTCTTCTACAAAGAATGATTATATATAATATTTATTATAATTTTGCTCTGTTGCATTCAATTTGCTTAGATATGGAATTGTTCACTTGAATTATAAATGATTGCTTCTTATTTTCTATCACTGCAATACAATGAGAATTTTCTTCCAAAGAATTCTTGTGGTAAATATTAGATTAATATTTTCTTAAATTCTTAAATTTCAGCAATCGCACCTTTAAATTTAATCAAGGGCGAAGTGACACATTTTCCAACTTGATTGTGATTAATTTTTAAATGAAAAACACATGGTATACACAATCCGCCATTTACAGATTGACACTGTAGGATAACCAAGAGTATGCTTGTATACACATGGTTATAACCGAGTATTTCCATTTTCTTTATGATGTTTAAAAACGTGATCTTTGATGGCTTGTTGTGCGAGTATTTTTTTTAGCAGAAGATACATTTCTTGTTGTTTTTTACTTGTTAATTCATTATAAATAGTGTCAATATCTTTAAATTATATTTCAATTAATGAATACATAAAAAAAATATGTATAAACCTACCTATAATTGACATTGAAAGTTTTTCTGATTTAACCACATCATCTATTTTACAATCATGAGGGGGTTAGAGCCCCCCTAGCCCCCCTGTAATCGCCCCTGTATATATATATATATATATATATATATATATATATATTTCTTTTTATATTAATAGTAATATTATAAATATAATAGAGTTTACATATATATGTTATAATATATATATATTATATATACTATTCCAGATTTAAATAGAATTTGGTTAATTTTAATAAAATACATAAATAATATGTATATATTTTTTATAAATATGTTATTTATACATAGATGTTACTTATTATGCATTGCTAAAACAATGGAATTTCAATGTCAGCACGTTAACAGTACAGGTTACTATCATAATATATATATATATATATATATATATAAGTACCGATAATACAATTAATTGAATGTAATATTTATAAAAACTATAATTATTAATTTTCAAACATTAATGCATTAAGTAATGCATTAATTTAATAATAAATTAAATAAAATCACCAAATAGGTTTTATATACATGTATATAGTGTACGTACAATATATTCCGAAATATCTGATATTATATATTTAATTATACATTACATTTTATTTTAGAAAATATATATTTAACATATAATCAATGTGAGACAAGATATTTGCAATAATGTTGAAATATTTCTAAATATAATATTCGTTGTAAAAATTATTTTCATCTACAATATAAACATACAATAATCTAAATATAAAGATAATTATTTTTAATACAATACGATAGTATCAATGACATTATCGATATATTTTGATAATTATTTTGTAACTTTAAAAAATATAAAATTCTACTTAAATTTGTAGTATCTTTATATTTAAATATATTTATTTGTAAAATATCTGTTAAATTATAATTAATATTTTCGTTGACAAATTTATTTGAAATTGTCTTATTATAATATAATTATATATATATATATATATATATATATATATATATATATTTATAATATTTATTTATTGAAATCACAAATATATATGTATATATATATATATATATATATATAAATTGAATACAATACAAATAGCGGATTTAAATAGATCCCTCAATAATCATAAACTTAGACATTTTATAAGTAACTGCGAAGGATAATTACACCCGGAATATACAATACAAATAGTTAATTTGTTTATCAGTGTTTTGATTTATCGAATTTAAGTTCTTGATAAACACACGAGAAAAACAAGAACTGCCTGGTGTCTGACTCGGGACCTCTGGAATACTAGATTTTGGTTGTCCCACTACCCCATAATATATATGTATATATATATATATATATATATATATATATATATATATATATATATATATATATATATGAAAAATATAAATTAAAAAATGCATCTATTACATATTTAGATAAATGAAACTCGGTGTTAGTAATGTATTATATATATAAATTATTATTATTATTATTATCAGATATAGGAAATGCCATGGATACAGGATAATTATAGAGGCAATGTTGCTTATGGGGATAATTACCACTTTATTAATAATGAGTAGTTTCATTATAGATATTATACATTAATATCTAATAATGTTATAATAGTATGACTACATATTTACGTATATATATATATATATATATATATATATGATACAAATACATTAAATATATAATAAAATAGAATGCAACTTATCATACATGTAACTAAATGTAATAATATAAATACATGATAACATATAACAGCTAAGTAAATACACTATTCTTTAAAATAACGTAATTATAAATTGAATTGAAAATTACTCTATTAATCATATTTTAAACATGCAATAAGACAACAAAATTTAATTATATTTTATGTTAAAATGCAACCAACATGTTACCATTCAATTATATGAAACGAATTTATAGTTGCAGATACATAGTATTTATCTACATTTGTCAACATATTTATAAATAAATTGATTACAGTTTTTTAACTTTATTTTATGTTTAAATGCAACCACAATTTTATAAATATATTTATATATTATAATATATATATATAACTGTAAGTGTGGCTAATGCGTTAAATACACACGAAGTAAGACACGGGTTCGAGCCTCGTCCGGACCATTAATTAATTTTATAAAAGGGACGTAAATACATTTAAATATATAATTAATATATTATAATAATAATGCTTAAATAATGTTATTATAATTTACATTTTAGATGGACCAACTTATTATAATGACCGAGGTAACATTAAATGCATGTAAAAATATATGTAGTAAAATCAATTTATTTATTATATAATAAATGTATATACATTATAATATATATATATAATTATAATACACATAATGTTGAATTAATATATCAATAATCACATTGTATAACTGACAGCTGATTACTTGGCTCTATCTCCAGATTCGTCAGACTCGTCAAAATTGTCAGATGAGTACGAAGTGTCTCCAGGTATGCACACACATAGCATCTATAACACTTATAATAGCTATATCTAGCTATATACATATATATATATATATATATATATATATATATATATATATATATATATATATATATATATATATATGGGAAAGTAACTGAATACAGACAGTGCCCGAATACGGACACTCTCGGTATCTCAGAAACTATAAATCCTACAAAAAAATGTTTAATTAATAAAATATTCATAATCATATAAATAGTCTAAAAAAGTATTTTTTATTTTTTTATTATTCAAAATATTGCTGATATATCCAATAAACTGATTTTTTTATTACGATTTTAAATTTATCAAAACAAAATTCAACTTAAAACCTTCTCAAGTATATATAAATGTATTAATATTAAATATAACAATATATTATTAAAAACTAAAGCATTCTAAAAATTTTATTTTTAATTTCTATATTTTTTATCAAATATTCATTAAGTTATAAGCATATATCTAGATGTCATATAAGATCCTAATACGGACACTCTAAATGTCTTAATACGGACACCCTATAACCAATCAACGCAGAGCGTATGAACTATTTTGATTTTTATAAAAATCGCGTGCGTTATAATATTAATACTACCAGTAAAGCTAATTCTAAAAAAAATATTAGTTAGACACTTACATTGTATTATTAATTAAAAAATAATAAAAATAAATTAAATATTAACTAATTAAATTACAATAAATTTTTCATAAAATTAATTATAAATAACGTAATTGTAATTTGTCTGATTGATTCATCAATAATATATAGTTTATCTAGTGGTATATAGGGTGTCCGTATTATAACACAGGGTGTCCGTATTCGGACATGGGTACCGAATACGGACACCCCAGTTATTTATGGAATTAAATGATTAAATAAAATTTTAAAATTACAATAATATCTATAATCATATAATATGAATATATTGTAATTTTTGAATACAAATAATGAGTCATAAAAAGTTAAGTCCATTTATTGTTAAAGTGTCTGTATTATGTTACTTTCCCCTACTAGCCGTACCCGACCCGGCATTACTATATTTTTTTATTATTTTCCTATCTATTATTTATTAATTATAGCTATTCCTGATTCTGCATTGCTAGTACCTAGTAAATTGTTGTGTTTCTGTCTGTATTTTAACTCGTGTAAAAGCCTGAAATTTTACACGATTTTTGTCATTTTACACGATCGAAATTTAAAACATAATTATAAGTTAATATATAGACATTGATCTTCATTTAGAAATAACAGTTTATTTACATTTGTTTACAAAAAAAAATAATTAATATTAAAATTAATTTTGTTATAACAATATTTATTATAAGGTGACTAATTTCAGTGTTTTACACAGACTAAATGTACAAATATACGTGTATTACACATACGTAAATCACTATATATATACAAATACATAATATAGATTAATTTAACATAGGTCATAGAATAGTATTAATTATACTCTTTAGTATATATACTCTATGGAGTATTTAAATAAATAAATTATAATAAAATAAAAAATATTAATAAATGTAGATATTGGTCGTGTAAATCACAGACTAAATGTCCGTTTTATTATACAAACTAAACTTCCGTATTTTACACAGCCATATATGGATATATAGTAGTCATATATGGCTACGATAGAATCAGTGTATTATAATCTGTGTATACACGGACATTTTGTCACTATAATACGCGTATATATTTTCAATATAATATTCGGACATTTTATATATAATTTTATATATATATAATATAATATAAATAATATATATAATATAATATAACATTTCACTATAATATTACTTTACAAATACATTATTTTTTAAAATATAGAAACAACATACTAATTTACCTATTCTTTATTTTAATATATTGATTTAATTTAGCAAAAATGTAAATTAATTATCAATTATTATTTTAATTTATATTTAAGTTAATATTATGAATTTAATAAGTAAATTTACTATTTTAAAATCATACATTATTTATGGTATTTATATATGACATTTATATATGGCATTTATATAATGCTCAAAAAAAATGTGGCTCAATAGAATGCATAGTTTAAATATAAAGGTATTTTAATAACCATACATATTTCCTATCTACTATATGTAAAATAAACAAAATGTCGCTAAATCGGGACCCCCCTTAAATACATGCTATTTAAGTTTGATATATAACTATGACCCCGTGTAAATTCAATATGTATAACATAAAGCATAGTATAGTTTTATCATGGCAGATATATTTACAAAGTATGAACTATTTCTTATATTACATAACATTTTCAAAAATTTATTTTTAAAATAACCTAAATCATAATTTCCAATTTAAGCATTTAATTTAAATTCATTTAATTTAAACAAGTATCTATATTTATTATAAGACATTTTATAGAAGTTATCATAGATACAAGTTTAATTTCTATATTTATATTAAATATTATATAATTTTTAAATTACATAAAATGCGTTTTATCTATATTTTAGAATATATTAAGTTTATAACATATTATATATAGCCTATTTCGTATTGGTTAACTAACATTATAATATATTGATAATTTAATAATATAATTTCTATGTATAATGTATTTACTGAATAATAAGTATACACAAGTATTAACTATAATTAATATATTATTATAATAATATAATGTTTTATATAATGTTAATATAGTATATATATATATATATATATATATATATATATATATATATATATATATATATATATATATATATATATATATATATTTAAAAACATAATTAATATATTATAATAATAATGCTATCATTTTTTAGCTTGTAATGTTATTATAATATACATTTTAGATGGCTATACAGATTGCATGTTGTCAGGTAAAATTAAACACATGTGAATGTACTCTTATATATGTGTATATATATTATGTATGTATATATTATATACATATATGTAGAAAAAAATTAGTATCCATTTATTGATTATAAATTATAATTTATATATAATTATAATAACAATAATTTTAAATTAATTTATGAATAACTACATTGTATAATCAGAATCTTCAGACGATATCAGTTCGTAAATAAGTAAAATTATGCACATATGTATATATATATATATATATATATATATATATATATATATATATATATATATATATATATAATCTAGTACACTTATAATATCACACAAACATAAACACACGAAACACACAATATACACACACACATATATATATATATATATATATATATATATATATATATACTAGCCGTACCCTACCCGAATTGTGTTTAACATGGAAAAATGTTAACGGACATTGATGACATTGTCCGAGTATAAATACCGATATAAATCACTATATAAATAAATAAATAATATAGTTTAATTTAACGAGGGTTTTAGAATAGTATTAATTTTACTCTTTATTCAATATAATAACTCTATAGAGTATTTAAATAAATAAAATATAATACAATATTAAATTTTAAATCTTAAACAAATGTGTGTATTACTCGTGTAAATCACAGACTACATGTCCGTATTTTACACAGCCATATATGGTTATGATAGAACCAGTGTATTCCATGGACATTTTGTCACTATAATACCCACATATTTTATTACTATAATATTACTATACAAATACTTTATTTTTTTTTAATATAGAAACAATATACTATTTTACTTTTTATTTATTTTAATATATTGATTTAATTTAGTAAAAATGTAAATTAATTATCAATTATTATTAAATATATATTTAAGTTAATATTATGAATTTTATAAATAAAGTTACTATTTTAAATCATATATTATTTAAGTATCTATGGTTTTTTTTTAATATTAATAAATTCATGTATGTGTCAACTTAAACAACAATTATAATCGTAATTATATTTGTATCATTATTTGAAATACTGTAATAATAATGTCTCATTATTGAACATTAAAACACTGTATTTAATATTAAAAATAGTATTATTATTATTATTAAATATAACCGATATGTAATTCTATAATACATATAGAATTATAATGATATCAATAATATAAAATAGTCTTCATAATATCGAGTATACAAACACGTGTATTATAGTGATAACATGTCCGTCTAATATACTGTCTAATATATCGCTGCGTAATACACGGACATTATGTCAGCGTAATACACGAATATTAGTACACAAAAATGTACTGAGTATATAATATTATCCTGTTAATTTAATGTAAATAATGTGAATATTTTGGATTCTAATCACATTTCAAATGATTTAATTATTATTTTTTAAGAGACATTGGTTTTAATTTATATAATAATATAAATAATTGTAATAATGGTGATTTCAGATTATACCTGAACCTAATATACATAGTTTATTTCTAACACCCGCGAATTCAGAGGATATTATTAAAAGTATTACATGATTTCAAGATAAAAAATCAAGATATCATTATGGCATATCCATGTAATTACTTAAATGTATTTGTCATGTATTGTTTTATCCCTTTGTTTTTTTTATTAAACTATCTTTTTAATCAGGCGTTTTTCCTAATTTTCTAAAAATATCTTATATTATCCCATTACACAAAACTGGTGATACTATTTTTAATAAGTATCGTCAAATTTCTCTCACTTACCAATTTGCAAGGATTTTAGAAAATATATTTTGTTCTTGCTTTTTTTATCATATTTTAAAATATTAACTCTTTCTGAATATGGTTTTAGGAAAGTATACAGTATATCACATGCAATATATATATATATATATATATATATATATATATATATATACATATATATATATATATATATATATATATATATATATATATATATATATATATATATACATATACGTATATGTATATGTACATATACAAACATACACATATATACATGTTCCTATAATGTATACATTTAAATATTTAAAAATTCATTTGATAATCCAGAAGTAATTTATTTAATATCAAAAAATGTAAACAAAAATAATTATTTTTAAACTCCAATTAAACATAAAATCATATATAATAATTTTTATAAATTCATTTTTTTATAATGTCAACATTTAATATAATGTCAGTATTTTTTATAATATTAAATAAATATAATAAAAAGTTAAATTAAAAATATAAAAAAATATTTGTATATGTCAAATATATTAAATACAAATTTAAACTAAAATATATGTAGTACAATAGACTAAGTATTATATATAATTATTTAAAGATGTTTACAGAATAATAATAATGAATGATACTTTCTTGTATCTATACTTAAATCATTCAAAGATCTTGGTACGAGTGAGGTATTATTCATATAATTATCTTTAACATAAGTTTACATAAAATAACAGTTAATACGGGTGCAAGTAAGGTATTATTCATATAATTATCTTTAACATAAGGTTAAATACAATAAAAGTTAACCCTGGTATTAAATATTTATTTAGGTGTCAATCTAAAATGATTTAAAATAATCAGATTACACCATTTATAGAATATTTTATACATGTAAAAATAAGTCTCGTACTTACAAATATCCTATAAAGATAATATTCGATTTTCCTTTATTTTCCATATAGATAATGGTTGAATAGACCGTTTATGGTTACAAAATAATTTGGTTTAGTACAGCTTATTTTTTTAATATTTTTTTTTGAATTAAATAAATGCTATTTAAGTTTGATACATAACTAAGACCCGTGTAAATTAAATGTGGATATAATAAAGCATAGTATAGTGTTATCATATCAGATTTATTTACAAAGTATGGAATATTTCTTATAATACATAACATTTACAATAATTTATTTTTAAGATAACTTAAAATAACTTAAATCACATTTCCAATTTATACAGGTATCTAGATTTATTACAAGACATTTTGTAGAAGTTACTTAAGGGGGTTCGCGGCCTTTTGAAATGATTTTTAAATATTTTTTTTTTTTTTTTTTTATTTGAGAAAAGTATTATTTAATATATATTTAATATTCTCTGAAACTTGTAGAGCAAATAAAGACTTATAAATGATAAAATTTGATGGTTTAGTACAAGACCTATTTTGTAAAAAAAAAAATGTGTAAAAAATGGCCTAAATAATAGCAAAATACTCATATTTTAAACTTATAATATTATATCTATAAGTGTATAATTTAAAAAAAAATTAAATGTAGTGTTATATACGATCTATTATTTAATATGATGTCAACTAGCGACATCTATAATTAACGTATTGATATCAAATGAACGCATTACATTGGCTGTAAAATTCGAATTATAAACAAAGTAATTGAGATTGCGTCATTACTTATTTTATTTCAAAATGCCAAGACGTAGTAGAAAATCGATCACTGGACAACTTAACCGTACTAAAACTTCATATGATGATATATTACAAGACCATGTTAGTAATATATAATATATAAATCATATAAATCATCATGATATAATGAAGATATGTATTATAGAATTAAAAACTAGTAAATATTGTTTATTTTATAAATTTTATTTTAATTTTCTACATGTCAAATAAATATACTAGTAATTATCTAATTATATTATTGTATTGTAATCACAACATATAATATATATTAGAAAAATAACATACATAATATTTAAATCATAATGATTCTATCTTTTGGTATTTCAGCTGTGGAAAGAACATATACTCAATTTAGAGATAATTCAAGACTCACAAATTCAAGAAAAAAGAGACTATTATATACTTTTTATATATTGTACATAAATAAATATGATAACAAAACTTATTTTCTTGTGAAATAAATATAGTTTATTATGTGTAATGGTAATATAATTTAATATAAATATTATTAGAATAACTTATGAGTATATTATTGTGGTATTCTGTTATATTATAATACTAGAAATATATTACTTAGTTTATATATAGTACATAAATAAATATGATAAAAAATGTATTTTCTTGTAAAAAAATTTCATAAATATAGCTTATTATATGTAATTATTTGTAATAAAATATTATATAAATATTATAAGTACAACCTTATGGGTATATTAGTGTGGTATTCTGTTATATTATAATATTAGAAATACATATATATATATATATATATATATTAGTGTGGTATTCTGTTATATTATAATATTAGAAATAAATAAATATACTAAAAAAAATAATTTTATTGTAAACATTTTTTTTTAAATGTCATAAATATTAGTTTATTATGTGTAATTATTGGTAATATAATATAAATATTATAATAATAACTCTATGGATATATTAGTTTGGTATTCTATAATAGTATAATGCTATAAATGTTGTCAAAGGTAGAAATAATAAACAAATATTACCATAAAATTAAAAATAAATCTAGTCAAACTTTAAACTCGATTTACTCAGAATAGTGAATTTAATTAATTTTGAATCTTAGAAATTGTTCAGCCCTCTCAATAATTATCCAAACGTGATGAATTTTTCACAGTATCTTCATTATTATATGTATAATAAAACTTGCTTAAAAGAAATGTAATAGACATAGTGTAACATATACAAAATTATAAAAATTAAAAAAAAAAATTTAATTTAGCATCATATTTTGTCTTAAAATATTTTGGGTTTTCAGTGAACCATTTTTTTTTTTAAATAAGCAAGTTTTATTAAAATTATATTGGTTAACAATATGCAATTTACATAATTGAAATCGGATCAAAACCCTAGGTGCTGAAAAAATTTTAAAATTGGTTAAAATACATAACAAAAAAAAATCTCCTATCTTAATACATTGTATACTCAAAAGGCCGCGAACCCCCTTAAGATACGAGTTTATTTTCTATATTTATATTAAGTATTATGTATTTTCAAATAAACTGCGTGTTATCTATATATGGACAATTTATTAAGTTTATACGATAGTACATATAGCCTACATTTCATATTAGTTTACTCATATTATAATATATATATATATATATATATATATGTATAATTTAATAATATAATTAATATATTAATACATAGGTATAATGTACCTATATGTATAATGTATGTACTAAATCATAACTATACACATGTATTAATATATAGTTAATTAACTATATATATATATATATATATATATATATATATATATAATAATAACGCTTAAATAATGTTATTATAATTTACATTTTAGATATAACAGATTGGAATACTACAGGTAACATTAGACACATACAAATGTACTATTATATATCTAGTACACTATTTGTATCCATTTATTTATTATAAATTATAATAATATATATATAATATATGTAACGTTATACGTGTAGAATAAATAATGTCACTAATTCACGTATAACGTTACATCACTATCGCGAGTCATAACCAGATGACCATAATTATTTCAAATTTCACTACAACCTAATATATATATATATAGGGCCGCAGGAAGGTATATTTAAATGTGTTTATAATTTATTATACATACATCAAATACATATTATCTTATATATGAATATGAATGCATGACATATTTGGAATGTGACAAATATACTATAGTTATGTGATACTGGATTGATCGTGCATGGCATGGTCAGCCATGGCTCCTATAATTGATCTGTCTGTTTATAGTTTGCAGGAATGTGGCACCATTGCACGTATCACTATAGATTGACAGCATTTGTATTGCTGATGTCACATCAACTGTGTGCCCACGGGTATTACATGTATACTATGCAAAGTCCTCATGTTTACGTATCTTATATCATCAATTATATGCTTACAGGATTCTATACATTATTTTTTGCTAATTTAGTTTAATAAATGTATACTTTTTACAAATTAATTCTACTCCTTTATAAAAAATATATTTGTTCTTAATTATATATTTTCTTATGGGGTACACCTACTTTTAATAATATTGTCATTTATTTTATATTTATTTTAAAAATAAACTTGAATTATTATTATATTCTGTTTTATTTGTATTCGAATGAATGTGATGATATATGCCACTGTACATACTGTCATGAGGTATCGAATCAATATATATATATATATATATATATATATATATATATATATATATATATTTAAAAAGCTAATTAATATATTATACTAATATTTTTTAAATAATGTTATTATAATTTACATTTTAGAGAGATTACCAGATTGGTATTTTTCAGGTAAGAATTAAATACATGTAAATGTACTCTTATATATATTTAGTAAAATATTAGTATCCATTTATTAATTATAAATTACAATATATATATATATATAATACAAATAATTGTAAATTAATTTATCAATAATTACATTGTATACTCGTCAGATTCCTCAGATTGGTATATTTCAGGTAAAATTAAACACATTTGAATTATATATGTAGTACACTATTAGTATCCAATTATTAGTTATAAATTATAATATATATATATAATTATAATTATATATATATAAATATAATAACAATAATTGTGAATTAATGTATTAATAATTATATTGTATACTCGTCAGACGATGACAGTCCATCAACAAATTCAAGTATGCACATATATCTATCACATACAAACATACACACACATACACAGACACACACACACACATATATATATATATATATATATATATATATACTATGACGGAGTTGATCGATTTTTGATTATTGCCTGTATTTATTAATTATAACTATTCCTGATTTTGAATTGCTTGCCGTTGTCGTATAATATTTTAGCGTATCCTGATATTTTCGGATAAACCAAATTATCGACCACCAATTAAAATATTATTTTTAATATATTATATAAATCAAATCTAAAAGCTAATTTAAACAAAATGTACACAACTCTATCAAATATATTTCTAAGGAAAAATATAACACACGCGAAATCGTGTAATTCGAATTTGTATACAAAATACCCCCAGTATTACCTATATCGGGTTACTTTTAGGAACAATATGTTGTTTATAATGTAAATTCGTATCAAACTATACAATTTTAAAATGTTAAATAATATGCTTTAAATTAGTATTTATATGATGAAAACTAGGTGTTCATTATTAATATATAACAAACAAATATGATATGTATTTTTTAAATGTTATAAATATATATTTTGTGAGTAAAATCTAATTTATATCAAATGTAATTTAATAGAGCAATGAAAACATTGCTGTATGAAAACAGAGCTGAACCTAAATATATTTAAGTGATTCATTACTACTACTAGCAGCGGCATCGGGTATTACTAAATTACGTTTCATTCTTAGGGAGTGTATATTATATCAGTACTTCGCAAATTATTTTAATATATTTTAAAAAATGTTAAAAATATTTCAAAAAATATTTCAAAAATACGTCGCGAAAGATTTTAAATGACAAAAAATGATGTTAATTCATCATGATAATACACAAAAAAATTTATTAAATTAAAAAAATTGTCCCGAGAATTCAGGTGAAAATTAGTATATAAAATAGTATTACATATTACACAACGTCACTTGTTTCTCGAGTTAGCTCCATATTTACACATACACACACATATATTTAAATATTGCGTTCTCTCATCTAGTAATCTCTCCTTTAATACTAATTCTGGATCCATAACTAATAATCATTCTGAAAATTCCAACTTCCCTTATTTTCCTGTAAAATCAACTCCATCTATTGATTTAAATAGTTCCACCATCACAAATTTCCAAGGTGTTCATTCACTAAAATCTAAACATATAACTACAAATTCTTTAACTAAATCTGAATGACTATCTATACACATTGTCCTTATATATTTGTTATCTTCGTTCCAATACCTCACTCTTATTGCCATTCCTTAAAAAGTGAGATTAGTATTATTGCACTAACGGAAACACGGATCTCTCAAGATGATTCCGACATAGTTGCCCTATTTCACAATGTTGGTGATACATTACTGTTATCGTCACGATTATCAGCTGTTGTGAAACCGGTTGGTTTCCTCCCATTATCATGTATATCCATATCATATTACTTCTCCTACTCTGACTACTTATATATATATCGTTTACCCAAAAACACACATCTATATACCTTACTGTCATGTATAGATAGACTAAACAATAATTCGCTTACTTTCTAAGTGAGTTTAACGATCTTACTACTGATCTCATAAGTTCATCCATATACTACTCTATTATTCTTGGTGATTTCAACTATCATTATAATGCTACCTCAAATCCTACATATTATGTTCACTAATTTAACAAATACATTATCCATATCACAATATGTAAATTTCCCAACTCATATAAGTGGTAATATTATTGATCTTGTATTCTCCAGTTCTCTCCATTCTGAACTCATGATGAGTAATATTTCAAGGCTTGATCTACTTTCCGATAATTTCATAATCTCATTCAAAACTAACTTTACTATCACTCCTAATCAGAAAACACGTATTACATACATACCCATTAAGAATATTAATTCCATGATATTCTTAGTTGATTTATATTCTGATTTAAGTGACTACTGTTATTCTCCAGTTGTATTAAATTCCATACTATCCCATCTGATCGATAAACATGCGCCTTAAAAACCATATCAGTAACTCTACATCATGATACCCCATGGTTTACTTTCCACCTCAGGTCCTTGAAACGATCACGTAAATCTGAAAGAATATACATATTCTTGAAATATTCATCTTCTAGAGCTTCATTCATTGAGCAACGTAATATCTACAAGTTAGAAATTTCCTATGCCAAATCTAGCTATTATACTCAGGTTATAAACGATCTTGCTTCTGATAACTGACGATTTTTCAGACTGGATAATAAGTTATTATCTCCCCCAAAACTAGCATTACTAATATCTATAAATAGCATTTCTCCTTTAAATTAAAGCTATCTTTTCTCCAAAACATTTTCTAATAAGATTGACTCCATCATAATAAACATCAAGAACCATAATTCTACTGCCAAATATTCTGCAATCATAGTTACCCCACCTATATATGTTTTCTTAAGTTTTTTTCGTTCGCCACATATATTTCTTATATCTAAACTACTAAATGTATCCTCTTCGATATCTCCTTCCGATCCTGTTCCACTATCTATTTTTAAACTTTACACTTTCTATGTTCAACTATCTGTAACATTATCTCATATTCTCTACTGTCCCTTCTATTTTTAAACAAGCAATACTCACTCCCATTATTAAAAAACCTTCACTCGATCCTGTATCACTTCTCAATTATCGCCCAATTTCTCAGCTACCTTTGGTGAGAGGTTGTCATTTTGGAAAGAGTTGTCTCTCATCAACTAATATCCTACATAACATCCAATAATCTCCATATTCCTCAATAAAGTGGTTTTTGCCGAGGACACTCCACAGAAACAGCACTACTAAACGTAATTGATGTCATAACTTCTACCCTTAATACTAAAAATTGCTGTCAACTAGTAATGCTGGATATATCCAGTGATTATGATACGCTTGATCAAAAAAAGCTACTGTCCCATCTACACCTACTTGAAATTAGATACCTTGCCCTCTCATGGTTTACTTCATATATATCTGACCGTAGTAGCAGTGTAAACATATATCATTATTTGTCTTCCCCTTCTCCTATGCAATATGGTGTTCCCCAGGGATCAGTACTCGGTCCTTCACTTTTCTCTATTTATTTATACCCACTACCATCCATAATATTTAAATATCCAAATATATATTACCATCTATATGCATATGACATACAACTATATATGTTTCTTCCAACTAATTCATCACCAGGTCTCAATAAGAAACTCTACAATTGTGATAATGACATTAAAGAATGGATTATTTATAATAATCTTCTCCTTAATACCTACAAAACTACATAATTGAATCTTTCTCTATCTTCTACTTACTTTCCACCTTTGCTTATTGATACAATTTTAATACCTCCTTATCCTACTGTATTCAAATTAGGTGTACTTTTTGATTCTACTCTTTTCTTCATTCCTCATATTACTGCCATCACTAAATCTGCAAATTATCATCTATTTAATTACTTATCTCTTACTAAAACTCTAGTTGATTCATTTATCCTCTCACGCATATATTACTGTTCCTCGATCATTATCAATCTTATATTATCCTCTATCTCCCCCCTATATCGAGTTATTCGTTCATCAATCCTTACAACATATAAACAATGTATTCGATATCATTCCTCACCTCCTCATACCAATACATACCTACATGGTTCACATTTAACAAACACTCTGCTTATCGCATACTATATATTGTTCATTCCTCAATATAATCTTCAAATTACCCTACTATATTTCTACTTCTCTAGTACAAAGATATTCCCTTCCATAACTTAGAATCCATGCATCTCTTCTTCTATCTACCCCTATTATCCGTTTCTCAAAATTGAATAATCGGGCATTAAGTTATAGTGGTCCTAAGTTATGGAATTCACTCCCACCCTATTAGATCCATAAAATCGCATAACACATTCATGAATTTATTAATTTACGTACGGCTTATTTTATTTTATTTTATTATTATTAATGGTATTTATTGTTTACCTAGTTTTATTATTCGTATTCTATATATATACACTTTTGAGAAATCATTTATGATTTATTTAAGTGTCTAAATAAACATTCAATCAATAAATATATTCATATATAGTTAATGTTCAAATTATCCAACAATCTAATAATTAACATATTAATAAGTATTAATCTATTTTGTAACTATTACTCTAATAATATATTTGTGTTTTATTCCTAACAAAATCGAGGACCTAAAAACATTTTTTTTATACGAATCACTTATAGTATTTGAAAAATATCAATAGAAGAATGATATGTAAATATTTATCCAGCAAAATGTTATATTATTTACATGATGTTATGTCACTTTATTATATATACATTTATAAATAATTAATAGCCGATATATGAACAATTTGGGAGTTTATTTTAATTAATGTTAATATAATTTATATTTTTTAAAGCTATTTAAATTCTATAATATAAGTTATATTTTGGTTTTACTAGTTTATAATGACACAAATTATAGTCAACAATTATATTTTTATTAATTTTTTAGAAAATCTCTCATATTTATTTTCGTAATTTTCTTTGTCAATATTTCTAAATATGTTAGGTATATATTATTGCGAGAAAATGTCATACAAATTATATTTTTTCCTATTAATGTTTTGGAGAACGTCACCAATTATTATATTTGTATTTACATTATGCAATTATTATGGATGAAATTTGTATATTACAAATGTTTTATTTATATTATATATTATATTATATATATATTTATATATATATATATTTATATATTTTTAAAATATTATTAATAATTATAATAATAATTATTAAATATAATTATTATAATTTACATTTTAGAAGATACAGATGCTTATTCTTCAGGTAAAATTAAAAACATGTGCATGTATTCATATATATATATATATATATGTAGTGAAATATTAATATTAATATATTTTATTATACATATAATAATATAAATATAATTATAATAAAAATAATTTTGAATTAATTTATCAACAATTACATTGTAGGTTCTACACGATTTTCTCATGATTCACTTGCTGAATATGATAATTTTTTAGGTAATATTCAAATATAATACATATACAAATTATAAATCACACACACACACATATATATATATAATTATAACAATAATTGTGAATTAATTTATCAATAATGACATTGTATACTTGTCAGACGATCTCAATGCGCCACCAACTCCTTTAGGTATGCACATATCACATACACACACATACACATATACACAAATACACACATACACACATACATATACATACACATACATATACATACACTCATATATATATATATATATATATATATATATATATATATATATGTATATATATATATATATATCGCAGGCGACAGCATAGAAAAGATAATTATCTTCATCTGAAGCCTTTTAGAGGAAACAATAATATAATGAATTTAATAATTCACATGATATATATATATATACAACTTTCTTCTAATAAATATTATTATTATTATTATTATTATTATTATATATATATATATATATATATATGACGGCGTTTATCTGTTTTTGATGGTATGCCTATGGAAATATATATGTATATATATATATATATTATTTATTAATTACAAATATTCCTGATTTTGAATTGCCTGCCGTTATCCTATAATATTTTCGGGTATCCTGATATTTTCGGGTATACCAAATTAAAATATTATTTTAAATATATTATATAAAACGAATCTAAAAGATAATTTTAATAGTTTAAATCATATTTATGTTTTCAATCTGTAGTTAGGTAATGACAATTTAAATAGCGACATACCTAATTAAATAATAATATGGACATATTGACTTGATAATTATTTAAAATATTATATTATAGATGTATTTAAATTGTAACTTACCAAAATGATATGATTAATATTACATAATATTTAACTAAAATATAATAATGATATATTACAGTATATGACATTTCTCATATATTTAATATAAGTTTGATATTTTATTTTTAATAAAAATAATAATTATTTTTTTCAAATAAAAGAAATAATTAACTTATTGATTATAAATTGTAATTTATTATTTAATATGTGTAATTATAGAATATAGGTATATATGCATTTACGTGACTTATTAATAATACATATAATAATGATATGCATAATGATTCATAATGATTTTCATGTACGTCACATCAAATATATCGTACAATTATATTAAATAACGGGTCCCATTGCAATATACATCCAATTAATCTATATTATAAATATAATACATTATAATAGTGAGTTATTTATAATTAAAATAGGTAAATTATTAAGTAAATACATAATTATAATTATATATATCAATTGAAAGAAATTTTAACTTATAATTATATATATTTATAAAATTATTATTAACAATATATTATAATATAATATTAGTAATAATTATTAATAATATAATATATGTATTACAATTAATTCAGATTATAATTAAATATATTGTAACTTATCTAATTGATTAGAATATAGTATATTAAAATTAAAATTTTATAATAATAAATAACATTTTATTCAGTTAAATATAATTATATTCTATAAATTAGTAATTCATTAGTTTGTTACTTATAATAATAAGTATGTAAAATGTATTAAATATTATATAATAAATCCATAATTTATAGCTTTCACTTATTACTAAAATTATAATGTATAATGTTAATGTTTTTTTTATAACAATTAGTGATATATACAAAATTGCAATAGTATCGTGCATCATATTAGATGATTCGCTAAATTAGACACATCACATTACATAAAGAACTAATATAACAACTAATCAATTTAACTGTAATACACATTAATGTGATATATTCAAAATCACCTTATACGTTATTGTAAAGTATAATCTTATTAAAGTATTAAATTATAAAATATAAATTTACATAATCTAAACTAAACATGTATCGCTTTTAATCTCTGTGGGCATACAACCCAATATGATGCGCGATAATATGAATATTTGTAATATATATCGCGAATATTATTAAAGGATGTAAAGGATGTTAAATTATATATTATAATAGCTTAAAAAGTAATTTATAAACTAATATAACTAATGATATATATCGTAATGAAATACAAAGACAAATAACCTTATAAATTAGTGTAAAATAGTAATGTATTTAATATAAACTACAAGTATTATCACTTCATAACTTCATATCTTCATATATAATTCACGATAATCTTGCATTTTTGTATAAATATATAACGAATATTTATGAATAAGAATATAAATTATAATATATTTTATTAATAAGTTGAAAATAGACATTATGAATTAGATTAAGAAGTAAAATAAAAAATAATAGTGATATCATGCAAAGTGATTTTTTGGGGATTGATATAGTTCTGATTAATGATCTAGATCAGAAGGTGTGATAATACATATTAATATAAATAATGATGTATATATAGTAGACTTTACGCACGAAATCGTTTCATATACGAGATTACTGGTTACAAATTGAATTACTAATAATATTATGATACCCACTCAAACTTACCTTATTGTAAAATATTAATTTACATAAATACTTCTGTATATTGATTCAATATTCAGTAAATAAATTCATTCATTCATAAACTAAAAATAATTGTATAAGCGATAATATATAGGTCAAAGTTCATGTTTTATTTATTAATTATAGCTATTTAATCTTCATTACTAATATATACAATAACATACATTTTCGCTAAAAGACCATCTAATTAGACAAATATTTGTTTTAAATATTTTAGAAAATGAGTAGAAAATTATTTAAAAACTACTTGAAAAATATTTTTTTAAATACAACAAATATTTAAAAATATTACAAAATATAAATTAAAAATTTTCTAAATATATTTTTAAATATATAATATTTATATATTATATCTTAAAATAATAAATAACAATTCAAGATAAAAAATATACAAAATTATTTCAAATAATAATTTTAAAAATACAAAAAATATATTACATAATATATTTAAAAAAAATATATCAAACATTTTTTTTTAAATATTTCACAAAATTTACAAAACATTTAAAATCATATCATGTAATTCGAATCTATATCAGGTTACTTTTAGGAACTATGTGTTGTTTATAATGTAAATTCGTATCAAACTATACACTTTTAAAATGTTAAGTAATTTGCTTTAAATTAGTATGTATATGATGAAAACTAAGTGTTCATTAATATATAACAAACAAATATGATTTATATGTTTTAAATGCTATTAATATATAAGTATATATATTTTGTGAGTAAAAGATAATTTATATTGCATGTAATTTAATAGAGCAATGAAAACATTGTTGTATTATAACAGAGGTGAACCTAAATATATGTCAGTGATTAATTATTACTTCTATCAGCGGCATCGGGTATTACTAAATTACGTTGCATTCATAAGGAGTTTTATATATTTTAAAAAATGTTTAAAAATATTTCAAACAATGTTAAAAAAATATTTCAAAAATACGTCGCAAAAGATTTTACATGATAACAAATTATATGCATTCATGATAATGTACAAATAAATTTGTCGGGTTTTTTTCTGTTACGCGAAAATTACTAAATTAAAATAATTTTCCAGAGCATTCAGGTGAAAATTAATATATAATATAGTATACCATATTTTCGTATATTTCCATATATATATATTTATATATATATATATATATATATATATATTCATATATATTTAATGTTCAAATTATCCAACAATCTAATAATTAACATATTATAATTATTAATATATTTATTTTTATTTTAACTATACTCTAATAATATATTTTTGTTTTATTCCTAACACAATAGAAGAACTAAAATATTTTTTATACGAATCATCTATATTATTTGAAAAGTATCAACAGATGAATGATATACCAATATTTATCCAGCGAAATTTTATATTATTTACATGATGTTATGCTACTTTATTATATATATATATATTTATAACTAAAATTAATAACCGATATATGAAAAAGTGGGAGTTAATTTTAATTAATATTAATACAATTTATATTTTGTAAAGCTCTTTAAATTCTATAGAATTTATATATATAATTGTATATATAATATAAGTTATATTTAATTTTTACTAGTTATAAAAACAACAATTATAGTCAAACATTATATTTTTATTAATTTTTTAGAAACGCTCTCATATTTATTTTCGTAATTTTTGTTGTCAATATTTCAAAATATGTTAGGTATAATTTATTATAGCGAGAAAATGTCATAACAATTATATTTTTTTCCTATTAATGTTTTAAAGAACGTCAACAATTATTATATTTTTGTATATGCATTATCCAATTATTATGGATTATATATTTATATTACAAATGTTTTATTTATATTATATTATATATATATATATATATTTATGAATTTTTAAATATTATTAATAATTATAATAATAAATATTAACTAAAATTATTATAATTTTCATTTTAGAAGCTATTTACGATAGTCTTTCTTCAGGTAAAATTAAACACATGTGAATGTACTATTATATATATATATATATATATATATATATATATATATATATATATATCAGTGTACATGTATTTTATTATACATATAAATAATATACATATAATTATAATAAAAATAATTGTGAATTAAGTTATCAAAAATTACATTGTAGGCTCGACAGGTTTTTCTGAGGATTCACTTGATGAATATACGAAAATAATAGGTAATATTCACATATAACAAAATACATACATATGTATATGTATACATATTCATATACACACATACATACACACACACATATATATATATATATATATATATATATATATATATATATATATATATACGTCTGCGGTCGATGGCTCAGTGGGACAACCAAAAGCTAGTAAGCCAGAGGTCCCGTGTTCGACTCCAGGCAGTTCTTGATTTTCTCTTGTGTTTTTAAAGAACTTAATAAACGATAAATCAAAACACAAGAAACAAAATGTTACTATTTATATTGTATTGTCCTGGGCCTCTCACAGTTATTTATAACATGTACAAGTCTATGACTTCTTGAGGGGTCCATTTGTATCCGCTATTTGTATTGTATTCAATATATGAGATTTCAATAAATAAATATTATTATATATATATATATATATATATATTATATATAAGTGTTATATGTATTATATGTGAATATTACATTATATATTACTTATATATGTAGTACACTATTAGTATCCATTTATTAATTATAAATTATATATATATAAATATAATAACAATAATTGTGAATTAATGTATTAATAATTACATCATATTACTCGTCAGACGAAAGCATTTCATCAACAAGTATGCACATATAGCTATCACACACATACATACACATACACATACAGTGTATGTGTGTATACATACATACATATACACAAATATATATATATATATATATATATATATATATATATATACTTTATATAATATATATCACACACACATATACACACACAAACACTGATTGGACAACTTATTTTACAATCTATATTAATAATAATGATGAACTAATCTCCACTACGGATGAATTAACATCCACGAATAAGCATACATGACTAAACAACAGCATAAACTACTTATATCTTACTTTAATAAATGTCGATCTTTAACTGCTAACATTTATATTATTACTAACTTTATTATGGAATATCGCTTTTCGATCATTGCCATACTTAATCTTGGCTAGAAAATGTAGACACCGTCATTCCTGCTGGGCTAGAAAGCCTTGGATACTCGTTTATATACAAGTGTAAATCAGATGGTAGAAATGGAGGAGGAATAGCTTTGTTAGTACAAAATCACATCACAATTATTGTTCAGCCCGAGATTTTTACATCAAATTGCGACTTTCTTTTTACTAAACTGAAAATAAAAAATAATATAATTCCGATCCTATTATACAGACCACCACATAACTATCAAACTACTTTTGCTTTAGTATTTAAAAACTTTATACATAAACATAACTATGGTAACCTGGTCATTCAAGGAGATTTCAACTTCCACTATGACTCAGACAAACTATACCACCAATACTTTAAACGACTTTGTAACGAACTGAATTTAACTCAACAAGTTAACTTTGCAACTCATATCCACGGACATATACTAGGTGTATCAGGAAAATAAATATTGTCAATATTATTTAAAAGTAAAGGTGATATTATACATCATTGACTTACTCCAACCGTTGATTTGAACGAATTTCCTATGTTATTACTAATCAGGACTGCACTGGAATTGTTATTGTATAAAGCTTTATTCATTATAATTAATTCGTGATCGATGCCACATTTTTGAAGTGTTGGCCACAGTCCTTCGTGATAGACTCATATATACATATATCAACTGCTTTCCTGAAATATGTAGTTATGGAACAGGTTCGTCTGGGAATCAATATGCTTTTCTATAAGGATTCTCACATTTTGTATCTGTTCGGCCGTACTTCTGCCTTTCCGAAATCCTGCTTGTTCATCAGATATAAATTGTTCAGCTTACGGTGTTAGCCTTTACATATTATTTTTAGTAATATCTTGCTTGAATGGCATATTAATCTAATGGTTCTATAGTTTGATAATTTGTTCATGTCATCTTTCTTGGGGATGGGTATTACCAATAATTGGGTCCATTGGATAAGCCAGATTTTATTATCCTAAGATTTGTGGCATATCTAAGTGAGGAACTTAGTTGTAAAACTTTCCTTATGTTTGATTAGTTCGCTTGGTATATTATTAATTCCTGGTGATTTCCTTTCTTTTACCGTTTGTATAGCATCGCTAACTGCAGATTTTAGTATTTTCAGATCAGGGTCTGATTCTTTGCTGAGAATTTCCGTGTTATTCAGTATATTAACATCAGGTTGTATAGGATACTTATATAAGTTGTGGCAGAATTCAGTCCAGCGGTTTAGGATCGATGAGTCTTTAGATAGTGGTTTCCCATTACTGTCTTGAATTATTGAAGTAGTTCTTCTTGATGATTTCATTATGAATGTACAGTGTGTTGTAAGCCCTCTTATTATATCTTCCATATATCATGTCGTCGTCGATAGATGTACACTGTATTTGTATCCAATTGTCTTTTGTTTCTTGCATTGTCTTCCTAATAGTCGTATTTATTTGTATGTACATATTATCTAGCTCAGGTTTTTGTTTCTTTTTAGATTTAAATGATCTTCTCTCTTCACATATATAAAGTATGTCATCTGTAATCCATGGTTGTTTTTTCTTTCTACATTTGCCTATTATTTCTGTATCAGTGCTTATTATTACATTTTAAAATGTTGTGTACATGGCGGTAGGGTCGGAATTTTTTGTTTCAATATTATCAAGTTTCTCGCTAAGTTTATAGGTGTGAAATTTGTGGATCTTTATATAGTCTATCGATATTGAATCGGATTCGTGTTGATAGATGACGCTTGTTTGATCGCAGTTTAAGGCGTAGGTTATACATCACAATATCGTGATCGCTATTTATGTCAGCACCTGGGTATTTTATCGTTGAACTTCGAATAATGCTAGACTTAAATATTTGTGGAGTTAGTATATAATCAATTTGATGGTGTATTAGACTATTTGGTGAGTGCCATGTTGTAGTTCTTGAGTTTGTGTGCGAATGTAATGTATTTGCAACTACTAGTTTATGTCTTTCTATAAATTATAGTATTCTCTGCCCTCGGTTATTCATGTCACCTATCCCAAAACGTCCAACGCACTCATTCGCTTATATATTCATTCCTATCTTAGAATTTCAATCACATTGTATTATAATACAATCTTTCCTCGGAGAATAATGAATTACTTTCTCAATAGTTTCATAGAAATCTTCAATTTAATTATCTGAATAGTTTGTTGTTGGGGCGTAAACTTGAATGATGGTTATATTTATTAGTTTAGCTTTAACTTGGATTGATATAATTCTACTAGAAATCGTAGAATAATTAATAACTGAATAATACGAAATTATCCTCCAAATAATCATATCTACCAAATGGTTAATATCCTGCAAGAAATGTCTACTTATCATACTAATATTATATATATATATATATATATATATATATATATATATATATATATATATTTATGTATTTTTTAAATATTATTGATAATTATAATAATAATTCTTAAATAAAATTATTATAATTTACATTTTAGGAGATACAGATGATTATTCTTCAGGTAAAATTAAACACATGTGAATGTAATCTTATATATGTAGTGAAATATTAATGACCATGTATTTTATTATACATATACTAATATAAATATAATTATAATAACAATAATTTTGAATTAATTTATCAACAATTACATTGTAGGTTCGTCAGAATTTTCTCAGGGTTCAATTGGTGAATATGGGATTTTATTAGGTAATATTCACATATAACACATATAACACTTATGACTCACACTCACAAATACATATACAATATATATATATATATATATATATATATATATATATATATATATATATATATATATGTATATGTGTGTGTGTATTATATATTTGTATGTGTGTATTATATATTTTTCTTCTTTTAATATACATTTATATATTTTATTTATATATACTTTTATTATTTATTATATTTTATTTTTTATTTAACTGTAAATGATTACCTATCATTGATAACAATTTTCAAATATATACTTACTTATTTATTCAGCACGATTTTCATTTACACGAATCAAATTTACAAATCAAATAACTTTAATAATATATACAATTTATATTACAAATTATATTTATAATTATATACAAAATTGAAATTTTAAAATAAGTTATTGTCATTTTATGATTTACTTATATTTTTGTATTTATTGTTATTCTTGTAATTCTGTTATCATTAGTTGATTGGGAAAATACCTAGTCACGTCTTTGCTTTTGTGTTTCTGATTGTTTACACTCTATCTGATGCATATATATATATATATATATATATATATTTATATATATATATATATATATATATAGCATTAACCCCAACATTAATGTGTAATTAATCAAAAAATCTAATGATAAACATATTAAATAGTATTACTCTGATTTTTTAACTATTACTCTAATATAATTATTATAATTATTATATATAATATATCAAGTTGATATTATCAACCAATTATAATTATAAGTTGATAGTATTAACACATTATGCAATACCAATAAACTCTCAAAAGTATTAATAGAAGATTAATATACTAATATTTATTGAGTTAAATATTATGTTACGTATACATATAATGATGTTATGTAACTTTATGTTATATATATATATATATATATATATATATATTTATACTTATATAATATTTATATTTATTTATTCTCGTTTATTTATACTATGCACTATTCTCTGATATTATTAATATATATATATTAATTATTGTTATATATATAATACTACATATTTATAAATTATATTAATATGGTTACTTATTTTTTATATTGTATCACTCTAATGTTATTTTTGATTAATTATTTGAATTTTCTGGTAACATTATTATGAATAATTGGTTATATTTTTTTATTAATTATTTTTTTATACAATTATTTATTTTTGAGATTCTTTGCAAAATATGAAGATTTTATCAAATATTAAATTGTTTTTATTATAAATTTCCTATGTAGTCTATTCATTGTGTAAGGAATGATACATCTAATTACTGTAGTAGTATTAATATATATATATATATATATATAATATATATATATGATGATGATGATTAAATATGGTTTATTAGGCACCATTACAAAGTGATGACACTCCTTGTAAGTGCACGTAAAATATATAATACAATACAATACAACAACCACAATAACAACAAAGTAAAATAAACTAACTAACAATGTGGAAGTAATAAGAACGATATATAAAAGTTAATAATAATATAATGAAATTAGATACTGGATAAATATTACTTGAGATGAGCATTGAAGGAGGTGGGTGATTGAATATATCTTATAGATGAAGGGAGTGCATTCCAGATAGAAGGTAAAATGTAGGAGAATGAGCGTTTATGGAATTTAAGGGATGATTGCTGTGGGATAATGAGATTAATACTGTAAGTTGAACGTGTATTGTGGGTGGTGGAGCGAATTAAGAGTAGGTCATATATATATATATGAAGGAATGGAAAAATATATATATTTATGGGTAATAGAAAGGAGTCTAAATTAGGGATCGTTTTCTATAGGGAAATCAGTTTAGTATAATTTGAAATGAGTAGAGGAATGGTCAGATAGTTTAATATTAAAAATGGATCGTATAGATGATCTGATGATTCTATTTAATAGGGCAATGGAAGAAGCAGGAATGATATATAATAAAGAAGAACAATAATCAATACGAGAAATTACAAGTAATTTATAAGGACAGCACATATGGGACGAGTAATATGTTTACGGGTACATCTGATTCTAAATAAATGATAATTAGCCGCTTTAGAAATGTTATGGCTAGAAAAAAATAGATCAGAGTCAAAAATAACACCAAGATTGAGGACTGAGTTGGAAGGTGAAATAAGAATCTTGTCAAGGTAAAAAGAAGGGAATGATGGGGAGTTCATAGGTATATTGAGGAGGGCAGTTTTTGGTATTTTAATATAAGTATTTAGTAAAATGTTATTGGAGAGAAGCCAGTATTTAATAGAGTAGGCACACGTAATTAGTTGAGAATTATCTGGAGTAGAAGTATATATGAATGAGTATAGTTGGATATCATCAGCATATATATGATAGAAAACGCAAGGAAATTTGGATATAATATATCTTATAGGTGCTATATATATGGAGAATAGAAGTGGGTCTAGGACAGAACCTTGTGGGATACCATAGAGTAGTGGACGGGGATCAGAAGAGAAATCACAGAATTTATCAGAAGATGATATATTTAAGATGTAAGATTTAAACCATTTGAGGGCACTGCCATTAATGCCAATCATCTCAAGTATTGAGATAAGAATATCATGGCGAAGAGAGTCAAATGCACAAGATTGATCAAGTAGAACCATTTGACAACATAGTGAAGGAGAAACTTTGGTATATATATTATTTAAGATTTGAAGGATGGCAGTCTCAGTTGAATGACCTTTATGAAATGCACTTTGCAGGATATCATGGGAGGAGTTTAGTGATATAAACCTATGTATTTGATGGACAACTATTCTTTCAAGTATTTTACTAAACATAGGAAGTTGGGAGATATGACGGTAGTTACATAAGAGATTAGGTTTGGAAGACGTTTTTTTAAGAATGGGAGTGATGATAGCATATTTAAAAGAGGGGGGTAAAACTACATTGGAGAGAGAAGACGAGAATATAGTATGCAAATAAGGGGATACTAGCGAGACTTTTAAAAGTATAAATATTGATAGGATATGATGGTGAGGAGGAATTAGATTTTAGAATAAGGTCATAAATATTATATATTGAGGGAATAGTAAATATAGATAGATACTTAACAATTCGCTTACTGATTAATATACAAGGGATGCTATATTGTTGGTGAAGGGAAGTAATGATTGAACAAGTAGATAGGATTTTATTCGAGAAAAAGTTAGAAAATTATTACAGAGTTTATTTTTAGAAATATTTAGTATGTAAAGGGGGATCAGGTGCAATACGTTTTCTAGCTAAAGAAAATGTAGCAATGGATTGGAGGAAAGGCAATTGATTTTAGTAATATAGTAAGACAATTTTACTTTACTGATTTGTAGAATTTTCTATGATTAGTAAACGATCAAAGGTTTTCAGGAGAAGGAATACGACGATATGTTCTTTCAGTTTTACGTAGAGATCGCTTGAGTTTAACAAGATGCGGTGTAAATCATGGGCAATTAGTAAGCAGGGAAATAGTAGTAGATATGATGGGGCCATATTTGTCAATAAGAAGGGAGAGAGTGGAGTTTATTGATTAGGGGATATGGGTGATTCATGATACCTGCAAATAATAAGGTCGATAGAATGCCCAGCAGTATGGGTAGGCAAATTGACAACTTGATTCATGTATAGGGAGTCGGTAAGACACTTGAAGCTTGAATGAGGATATTGGGTTGAGTGAAAATGATAATTGAAATCACCGAGTATGGTGGTCTGGTGTTTGGTGGAGATTGGAATATTCAAAATGAGATCGTTAAATTCATTAAAGAACGTTGTATAGTCAGGTTTTGGAGGTTTATAAATAATATAAATAGAAAATGTAATGTTCTTGGAGTCTGAAAAGGAAACGGAGAGACAATCACTATACGAAAAAGTAAGATGGGTGAAAGTAGGAGTAGGTATATCATGATGTATGAGAACTCTTACACCACCTCCACGACCATGAGTGCGGGAAGAGATAAAGAGTGTGTAACCTATATCAAGGA
Source organism: Osedax fenrisi (assembly GCA_964019155.1). Classification (NCBI taxonomy): domain Eukaryota; kingdom Metazoa; phylum Annelida; class Polychaeta; order Sabellida; family Siboglinidae; genus Osedax; species Osedax fenrisi. The sequence continues at coordinate 100,760,238 of OZ025241.1, read as the reverse complement.
AAAGGGAGAATATATCAGTGTCATCAGGTTAGATCCATATTTCTGTAAGGGCAATTAGCCTGAGGGACGATGATTTAAGGTAGGCCAATAATAAAAGAGAATTTGCTCTAAGAGATCGAATATTGATGAGAGCCATTCCTACACTTATTAATGTGGAAATAGTTATATTATCAGATGCATCATGTGTAGAGTGGGAAGTAGGAGATAATTTATAATTTATTAGTTGTGAATCAGGAACAGAATTAGGGGAATTTGTATTAGAGGAAGATGAATTATGTAGTGGAACAGAGGTAGAGGAATTGATATTTGCGGAAATATTAATAGGTGGTAGATTAGAAATAGAGGAGTTGGTATTTGAGAAAGGATTACTAGGTGGGGAATCGGAAATAGAGGGGTTGGAATTTTCGGGAGGATTATTTGGTGGGGGGTCGGAATTATTATTAGGATTAAGGGATTAATTACTAGATAAGGGAATGGAAGATATACATTTTAAATAGGAAGATTCCCAGTCAGTAAGGAGAATTGAAGGTATGGTAATTGGGGGGAGAGACCAGTCTATATAATTAGATATAGTTTAAAATGAATTTATATGAGTGTTAAATATAGGTTTAGTATTTATAGTGATCATTTTCAATATATAAGCATGGTAAAGGACTTTGCTTAACAAACGTATTTTATAGGGTAGAGAGTTTCGTAAATATAGATGGGAGCATCTGGTATTTGATTAAAGGAACTAAATCGTCTGAAAAATATGTCACGGAAAGTTGTATTAGATAACTGGATAATTGCAATATGATTTTTAAATGTGACTATAGAAATGGATATTTTAGGCAGTAACATATGAGTTAAAATTGATGAAATGTAATCAATATCAGACTGTTTTAAATGTTCAATAACAAGTGAACAATTACCTAGAATATTATTAAGTAGAAATTTACGGGGTATGGGAGGATTATAGGGTGGGGTAGAAGAATGAGGTATAAGGGGGACGTTAGTAGATTGAATAGGGGTAGGAGAAGATGAGTTTCTAATAGCAGATGCTTAGGATTTATTAAAAGGTAAACAAGGGAAAGATGATGGGAGATTAGCGGTTATAAATGATGGGTGACAGTATTAATTTCCATGAGTTTAGGTATATGAAATTTGGCAGGTATAGGTGTTCGGATGAGGGGACTAGTGAGACGTATATGAGTAGGGGTAACTAGAGGAGAGGAGAATGTGGTGGAAGTATTTGATGAGGTGTTTAGGAGGCAAGAGGGACATGTAAATGTGAAATTAGGGGAATAATAAATGGCAAGGAAATATGATGGAGGGGGTTGATATGAGTCCATGATTTGGATATAATGTATGCTGGGAAGAGGCATATCTGGTGGTAGAATGATTTACACGAGATACATGGTAGGTCAGAGCTAGAAGCAGGTTCATTGCAATAATGACACACAACTGCCATTATAGATATACGAGCTAGCTAATAGATGATCTCGAGTAACGTTATATCTATAGTGATTATATAATAATATAGTAAGCCGTGAAGTGTACTCCACGTATATGATAGATTCTCCGATACAGTGGAAACTCTTCATGCGGGTAGATTCTACGGATATTCGACCGATTATTCAGTATAGGACCAGTACATCGAAAGGTTAAGGACAATGAGGGCAGCGAATAGAACACGTGAGTAGTTATATAACCTCAGTGAAAAAGGGTAGTCCGCGCTACCAGTGCATGAAGTCCTAGGAGATATCTCCAGGAACGTAGAACGTTATGAACGATCTTGTATAGAACATTATTATAATCATTTGAATTTAGATATGCCCAATTAAATCTAGAAAGCTTATATTTAATCAATTTTATATTAGAATTATTGAAATCAAAATTGTTTGATTTTAAAATCTGTTTACATGGGTATTTTTCAATATTTACATTAAATGAAACAGAATAGTGGTCACTTATATTTTTGTATAATCCGAAATAGTCTCCAATATTTATTTGATATAGTAATTGTTTTTCATTAGTAAAAAGTAAATCAATTATATTATTATTACGAGTTGTCTTATTTATTAATTGTGAAAATGATTTTTTAATAATCGAATCGTAAAGTAATGCATAACTTTTTGGGTAACTAGGAAATGTATATTCTTTCCAATTCAAATTTGGTAAATTAAAATTTCCTATAATTGTAGAAGAATTATATTTTTTTTGGATTATATCAAATAATTTACATATCTGTTCATGAGATACTTCATTATAATTTGGAGGTATATAAACATATATAATATTAAATGGAATTTTTGAATTAATTTTTAAATGTATACATTGAACATCTATGTGTGAAATACAATTTCTTACAGGACATAAACTAGATTTATAAAATATCGCAACACCTCCTCTATGAATTAATTTATCGTATCTAAATAGTATATAATTTTTTCCACCGATTACATATAGAGAATCTCTATCATCTACCGTTAAGAATGTTTCAACTAAACATATAATATCATATTTATTAGATGATAGTAAAAATTCCAAAAAAATCATTTTATTTCTAATACTAAGAGCATTAGCATAATATATATATTTAAATTGTTATTTTAACTATTTTCATCTTTATTGCCGGTTAGTCATCTATAACCTGTAGTTTTATTTTTATTTTTATTAATAATGGAATTTTTATAAGTATTATATGATAATTTCCATACACTAACAATATCTTCACCAATTGACATATTCCAGTAAATTTAATTATTTATAATATATCTTAGTTCATAGGAACTACTTCTAGAATTATAAATACATTTGATAATTTGTTTACTTTTAATTAATTTATTTTTAACTACATGGTATAATATCTGATTTCGTTCTAGTGATATTTCATCTAGAGATGTTCTAATGAATGAATTTTGTAGTACTCGTAATTTACATAATCGGTTAACATATGATAAACTATTTTTTTTTGAGACTACATTGTCTAAAATTAATTTTAATTTATTAAATGATAATTGAACTATTGATAATACACACGATTTATAAATATATACTGTTTTACAAATAATATTTACTAAGTATTTAAAGAAGTTAGTTTTGTCATTATTAGGAATATTTATATTGTAAATAATTATTTCATTATTGCTATCTATATTATTTTAAATAATATTTACTGATTTTAACAAATAGTCAGTATAGGTATCAGAAGTGGTTATAGTAGAGGTTACATTAGAGGTTACATTAGCGTATACATTTTTAACAACAATCATATAACTTATTTCAGTGATTTTTGATAATAAAATATTAATTTTGTTTCTGTGCTATTTATTAAATTATTAATATTACTATTATCAATAATAGTAGACGATGGTAAAGAGTTATTTAAACTAGGTAGATTTATTGGTGTATTGTCATTATTATTATTTATACATGTATACATGTAAATGTAAAATTTTGTGATATAAATAACTGAATAGCATATTTTGGTGGTGATTTATTAGACCAATTTGTTTTCATAAATTTTTCTTTATATAATAGTTTTATAATTATATATATTTTTAACAAACTGTTTCCCTATGATTTTAAATTGAACAATTGCCGAATTCGATTTTTCTTGTTTACTAAATAAATTAGCGTTGTGGTGTTTACATTTTCTTATTTTCGAAATCGATTTTAAAACCTTATCCTGTAATATAATGAATACGTAAATAATGAAAGTAATTCCGTATAATATAGAGAATTAGTTATCCAAATGTATATCGAAATTTTGTTTTCATTTGTAGGAATAACGCGTTAAATTTATGCGACTAAATTTGGTTGCTATGCGTTATTATTATTATTATTATTATTATTATTATTATTATTATTATTATTATTATTATTATTATTATTATTATTATTATTATTATTATTATTATTATTATTATTATTATTATTATTATTATTATTATTATTATTATTATTATTATTATTATTATTATTATTATTATTATTATTATTATTATTATTATTATTATTATTATTATTATTATTATTATTATTATTATTATTATTATTATTATTATTATTATTGAATTGAATTGAATTGAATTTTTATTTTGTTGTTGTTTATTGAATGCAACAGTGCGTGAGCAATCGGCCGTCCGTGGAAGGGAATTATTGAGTGGGAGGGAACGCAAGGGAGAAGTAATACGTATTTAATAAGGTGGCGTTTAAAGGAGGGAGTTTATGTATTGTTCGTAGAATGGGTAGGGAATCCCAGTGGTAAGGTGCAGAGAGGGCAAAGGAGCGTATATTGGAAATGTGGAGTTTGTGTTTTTTGTTTTTTATTACACATTTATTATTATTATATTTTATTATTATATTATCAATATTTACTATTTTCGTTATAAGGATATTCTTAATATAAACTAGGTATATATACTTAATATCCTTCTATTCATTCAATATTCAGGAAAAAATAAATATTCATACAAGAAAATAAAAAATAAACAAATCATAAAAGATGTAAAAAGAGCTAAAATAGCATTAGAACAAACGAAATATAATAATCATATATATATATATATATATATATATCCAAAAGATTCAATTGATGATAATGAAATCGTTATTTAAATGAATAGTTATTTAAATATAATATTTATATGTATCTATTGATAACAATCTTATATATACGTTTGTATAATTGATAGAGTGATATATTATAATTATTATATATTATATTATGTAACAATATATTGATATATGATAAATATTTGTTTAACAAAATATATAGTACATATATTGTACATTATATATGTTATAATATTTGAATAGGTTAATTAATGTAACTTATAATTCATAATATAAGTTAAATTAATTTCATATATCGATAAATATGATAAATATAATAAAAATACATATAAACCCGCATATACAAATTATCACTTATACACATATACCAACATATATATATATATACTAAATTTAAATATTATTTATTTGTAATATAATAAATTCAATTAATGACAAAGTGACAAATGAACAATACAACGTAATGCTATTCATCTGCTTCGTTCTTTTGTGTTCCATTGTAATAGGAGTTATGTATTGGCTTAGAAAACAACGATCAGGTTATTTCTACTTAATATATTATAGATTAATAATGACAATGTAATTATATATAAATATAAATATATATATATATACAAATATTTTAAATATCAATTATGTACTTCTATCTCAATTTATTTATATCCCAATTTATTACATAACAAATATATATTATCTACTTCATTTATATTCAAATATGTTCTATATTGAAAATATCAATAATGAAAATGTCTACAATGAACATATATAATATATTACAATATCAAAAAATATAGTCAAAGTATATATTAACAATTATTAATATATATTATTATGAATATATACGATTTATAATTCACTATAATATGGCCATGTAGACCTATTCGCTCGTTCGGGAAGATAATAATTATAGTTGGCATCTCGTGGCCTTGCTTAGATGAGATGTTGTAGTAGAGTGGCCCAGTCATATTATGCAGTAAGTAGTACGTATTGAGGAACGGATAATCCGATTTAGTGGAATAGTAGCGTTATCAGGAAGTATATTCAGTAAGGAAGAAAAATAGTCAAGGTGGGAGAGTAGAAGACAATTTATTAGAGTTTTCGTAAATTTTTAGAAAATAGGATATGTATTTTTTTAATTCTGTATAGATAATTTGGAGAATTTTTTAATGGATAATATGTGATTATTAAATGAGAATTGGCCATCAAATCATAATTAGTGGTTTTTTGAAGAATGGGAAGAAGAATAATCTTATTGTTTATTTAACTTTGGAAATGAATTATCAGAAGTATATATGATGAGTACAGTAGTTTTAGAGGTATTAATTAGTAGTTTATTGGATAGGAGCCATACTATTATATGATTAATTAAGAGTTAATAATATTATGATAATGTATATGATAGTGTATATTAGGAAATTACTTAATTATATCAGTAATAAGATGAATATAAAGCAAGGTGATTTCGTTTTTTCAATAATAATATCGATATTGTAGATATTTATCAGATATGAAGTAACCATTATAATGCTAAGACATATATACCCAGCATAGGATTAGTTAAGTAGGATTTGTTGACAATATATATATATATATATATATATATATATATATATATATATATATATATATATATATATATATATATGTGTGTGTGTGTTTGTTTTCAAGTTTAATTCCTTGAAATAAATATATATAGATAATTTATATATATATATATATATAGAATATATGTTAATTATATATATATATATATGTTATATGCGCTACGCTTGTTTTATATATCTAATATAGATGTTTAAGTACTGACTGTATTTCTAGAAGTGACTTGTTGAATTTAGGATATGACTTTTATCAAATCATTCATGCATATCAACAATGGAAACAGGAATGCATATGATACGCTACAGTGCACACACTTGTATAATACTAATAATATACCTTACAACATCCACCCACTACCTAAGAAAAATAGTGACCACACTATTTGTTTATAAAAAACATTATATATATATTTTTTTTTTTTTTTTTTTTTTTTTTACAAAATTACTACCCATAATATATATGCCATTACCTAAAAGTATAACCTACACAACCCTAAACTATAACTAAAACTAAACCTTAATCCTTGGTTACTCTTAAATTGATCCTATTTTCCACCCTACATGTCTGGCCAAATTTAATTTTATAGGCAGAAGTACCTTTAACTCTACCTTCAACTTCCCATTTTTCCTCACCCCAAATATTTTCTAATTTCCGTCTACCTAATTTACGTTTTTTTATTCTAACTATAGTCCCAGCCTCTAATTCGTCTTCTTTCTTTTTGTCATTTATTTTTTTTCTAGTTAATTCTATTCTATGTTTTACTTTACTGCCGATTTCTCCCATTTTCTGCTTCGTCTCCCATAACCAATCACTGTCCGTGCCTCTCCCATACCTCTCTAATCTTAAATCCACTGGTAATTTTTCTTCACGTCCAAACATTAAAAAAATGGAGAAAACCCTGTTGTCGCATGAGGCATAATATTATACGCATGAATCATTTTGGGTAAATGAATCGGCCATTTGGACTTTTCTTCCGTACACAAAACTCTTAATAAATTAATAATAGATCTATTCATGCGTTCGCATTGTCCATTACCTTCTGGATGATAAGGACTAGTCCTACTTTGGTTAATATTAAATAACTTACATATTTCCCTAACTACTTCCGCTTGAAAATTACGTCCTTGGTCGGTATGTATTCTCTCCGGAGTCCCATAACAATAGATCCACTCATTCATTAATATCTTAGCTACCGTAATTGCTAACTGATTTCTAGTAGGAATAGCTCTAGTAAACTTAGTATATGAATCGGTCATTACTAATATACTCTCTCTTCCATCTGAGGATTTATCAATATTAACGAAGTCTAGAAACACTAACTCCAATGGTCTAGTTGCACCTAAATATCCCATATCTATTTTAGGATTTCTACCCCCTCCCTTAGATACTTGACATATTTCGCACTTATCTATATACTCCTTAATATCTCTATATCAACCTACCCAGGTATACTTTAGACTGATTCTCGCTACCGTTCTATCTATACCCTGGTGACCATTGGCATCGTGTACCCCTTGTAAGATCTCCCTAATTAACTCACGTGGAACTACCAATACCTTATCACCATTTTTCCTATTCTTATATAGAACTCCTTCTTCTATTATGTAGTTATCATTATTTATTGACCCACTTTCTAAATGTTTTATTATCTCTTTTAACCTATGCTCCTCCATTTGCATCTCCCTTATCTTCCCTTCCTCTATGCCTGCTATTATACTAATATCATTGATCTCTAGATCATCCTCATATAATCTTTTGAAATCATCCCCTTCTACCTCATTATTCTCCTCACATCTCCTAGATAACGCATCTGCTACTATATTTGTACTACCTGTTCTATATTTAAAACGTATTGGAAATGGCGCTAGTCTTGATACCCACCTCTGCTCTAAAGCTGTTAACTGTTTCTTATTTTCTATACACGCTACAGCGCTATTATCTGTAAATATTGTACACTGTTTAGCCCCCATTAAGTAATGTTTAAATTTATCAGTTACCGCCCATACTACGGCAAGAAACTCTAGTTTCTTAGCCGAGTAATTAGCTTGATTTTCTTCTCCTGCCTTTAATGATCTACTAGCATATGCAATTACCTTCCTCTCCCCATCTATCACCTGGCTAAGAACAGCACCTAAACCAATATGTGATGCATCTGTCTCTAATATGAATGCTTCCTCGAATCTAGGTAATGCTAATATTAGTGCACTACTTAACTTATCTTTTATCTTCTGCATCGCTCTTTCACAGTCATCATCCCACTTAATATTTACCCGTCTACTCATTCTCTTACTTATACTACCTACCCCTGCCTCAGATTTCGTTAATTTTAATAATGGATGTACAATCTTAGTATATCCTTCTATAAACCTACGATAATATGATCCTACACCCAAGAATGACCTTAACTCCTTCAAGTTCTTTGGCCTTTTCCACTCTATTATCGTCTTAATCTTATCCGGTATCGTTCCTATCCCTTTATCTGATATCTTTAAGCCTAGAAAATGTATTTCATTTATAAATAATCTACATTTCCCTGTATTTAACTGAAATCCAGCTTCTTCCAACCTCATCATTACAACTTCAATATGTCCTAAATGTTCCTTCCATGTCTTAGAATAAACTAATATATCATCTAAATAACATACTACAAATTTATACATCTCTGATCTAAATAAGTTTGATATTACTCTCTGAAATGTAGCTGGAGCATTGGTTAACCCAAATGGCATTCTAGTAAACTCGTAGAGTCCCCACGGGGAACTGAATGCTGTTTTAAATTGATCCTCTTTTACTATTTTTATCTGGTGATATGCTGACTTTAAATCGAAAGACGAAAATACTTTAGCTCCCCCTAGTGCCTCTAATGAATCATCTATCCTAGGAATTGGATATGCATCCTTAATAGTCTTATTATTCAGCTGCCTATAGTCTACACATAATCTAATTTCTCCTGTACCCTTTTTTACTACCACTAGTGGACTTGCATATTCACTATTGGACTTAACTATTACCCCTCCCATCTCCCACTTAACAATCTGATTCTTCACTGCCTCTACCTGGGAAGGTATTATTCGTCTATAAGGTTGAGCGACCGGTATTTTGTCTATTGTTCTAATACTGTGTAATCCTACTTTAGCAGAAGCTAATCTATCATTATTTAAAAAAAATATTTTTCTATATTTATAAGTTAATTTTTCTATGCTCTCCTTAAAAATTCTATTTTTACACCCTATATAAACTTTTACTATCTCCTCATTATTAATACTAACACTACTTATTCCATTTGATACTCTACTTCTTATATGAATTCCCCTACTCACTCCAGTAATCGATATAACCCCATAAGTCTGTAAAATATTCATACCTATTATAAACAATCCCTTAATATTAGTTACTATGAAACCTACCTTCTCACTCTTCTTACCCCATAATATAATATCCGTTATTACTTGTCCCCTATAGTCTAATTTAGTGCCATTTGCTGTTTTTAAATCAACTTTTGGGTTTACAGGTATTACTTTCAAGTCTAATGACCTTACCATCCCCTCTGATATCACTGAAACCTGACTACCTGTATCTATTAAACATTAAACTACCATCCGATTTATTACTACCTTTTCCCTAGGACATCTTCCTATTAACCTATTATTATTACCTATTTCCCTTGTACCCCCCTTTATTTTCCAGGCATTCGCCCCTTTCCTAGTTGCCTGATCTACTGGAAAGGTTGGCGGTTTAAATTCCTACTCCTACACCATCTACTAGTATGCCCTTCCCCTCCACATGTAAAACATCTAACTCTGTCTGTCCAGTTACCTCTTAATCTACCTTCCAACTCAGTATTCCTCCTCTCTAATATTTGTATACGTTCCTGCAACCTACTACCATCATTCCCTCTATTAGTTACTTCACCTATTACTTTATTAGTTTCTATCTTATAGCATATACCACCCTCCTTCACATTACTCATAGATTCAAACTCCCTCGCCATTGAGCGTATTTCAGAAAAACTTTTTTTTTTCCCTGATATTAATAAATATCGCCGTAATTCGCAGTCAAATACATTTGTTTTGAATGAATCTGTCATTAGCCCCTCCCACCCATCTACATCCTCTTTCAAACTTAACCCTAATTTTAATATAGCATCTATAAACATAGTAATATTCTCCCCTTCTCGTTGTTTCCTATCAACTAGATCATGTAACCTCTCACCCCGTGACCTCCTACTACTACATCTCTCCCTTAAACTATTAAATATATGCTCTTTATTTAAAAGTTTATTGCCTAACATTGATAATTCTAATTTTGCACCACCTCTTATATGATATAAAATATACCCTGCCGCATCCTCACCCTTATGCCCCAATAAATCTACACATTCCTCAGCTCTTGCAATCCACTCACCAGCATCTGTACCCTCATTAAAATAATCTAGTTTAACATATGCTAAATCTTTCTTAGCAGGTCTACCTCTGGCTTACTATCTTCTCCCATATCTTCTATATCCCTCTTATAACTATGTTTAATTACGTAAATAAACTACAAATATTATTTTAAAAATAATATTTTATTATCTAAAATAATATTTTATTATACAAGTGTATGCAAAGTAACAATATCAATACACAAACCTGTTATCCTATGTTGTATTTCAATTTCTTCCTCTAGCCACTGGTCCTAGTCAGCACTGGATACCGCTGTCACCAATGTTATATGCGCTACGCTTGTTTTATATATCTAATATAGATGTTTAAGTACTGACTGTATTTCTAGAAGTGACTTGTTGAATTTAGGATATGACTTTTATCAAATCATTCATGCATATCAACAATGGAAACAGGAATGCATATGATACGCTACAGTGCACACACTTGTATAATACTAATAATATACCTTACAACATATATATATATATATATATATATATATATATATATATATAATTAACATATATATATATATATATATATATATATATATATATATATATATATATATATATATATATATATATATAATTAACATATAATTAACATATATTATATATATATATATATATACGAAGTAATACATTACACTTATATGTTATAATGTTAAAACTATATTTATTAATGTTAAATGGTATAAGATAAACAAATAAATATAGTGATATTTGATTTGTATAACTCTATTGAAAAATATACACGTAATTAATATCTTCCAGTAAGCACATTGTTATATTTCTAATAAGTATACTTAATAATGGAATAATATTAATATAGTAATACTATATATATTATTAATATATTAACAGTATTGCACTATTATACAATAACTATTTCACTTCTATTTAAATCTTTTTAACATTGAAAAGTCATTATATCTTCATTTATAAACATGATCAATAGTCATGAGTCCATATGATGTAGTCAAACATCGTGTATATCATTGGAACTTGGAGATCAACAACTACAGTTAAGATAGTTGTGTAACTGTCACTCCGTATCAGGCATATACATCTAACACGTAAGTGTAATATTATTAACCTTCATTTAGCTATAGTTTTACAAATGTAGTTAGGTGTTGTTATTTATTATGTATTCCTTGAAGTATTAGTATCGATTCTGATTGGATGAGATAGAGAGAAACAACCATCGGTATGTTATTATCTTGATAGTATTTGCTATGTTATAAGAGGGTTATGATCAAAAAGGACGAGTTGGGGTTTGAAGGTTACATTTGTATAGGCTCACCTTAGGATGTAATGCTGCTAAAAAAAAAACCAAACAACAAAACTAAACCAATTAAACCAAATAACCCACAAATATATATACAAAATATAAATATATATATATATATACTATTAACTCGTATTTCAAATGTAACCTTTAACCCTCAACTTGTTCTTTTTGATCGTCTCCCGTTATAATATACGTATTTTATATATAATATACATATATTTTATATATAATATACATATTTCAAACAGCCTTTAATAATATAATTCATAGAAATATTTGTATGAGTACATTATGAATATTCTTAATGTGTTTTATACATAACATATTTGAATATCAATGACATATTAGATTATAAATATATTAATATTATTATATCATTAATATGTGTAAATATTAATATATAATCAATATATAATATAATTATATATATATATAAATTATATTATGATGTCATTTAACTAATAATAATAATAATAATAATAATATAGTTTAACAAACTGATTATTATATATTAGAAACATGTTAATAGTAAGTATCATTAATTAATTAACAAATTAATTATTGTTTGATAATCCTAGAAAATTTAGAATCTGATGTTGAATCGATGGGAAATGTTTGTATATTACATATATTATTATAACAACATACATGATATGTATCTTATATATATATATATATATATATATATATATATATAATATTAATAAGAGAGTTACATTATGTTATTTTATATTTATAAATTTTAATTTCAATCAATGTATCACATACATTAATATAATTATAATTCTATTATTATCGATTATTAACATATTTTGTCTTTTGATTTAAAATTATTTCAAATGATTATTAAAAATATTATATATGTAAATATTAAATTAACACTTTATTTTAGACTAAAACATTGAACGAAGGAACATTGAATTCAGTATAAGAAAGTTAAAATAGACAAAATAAATGGATACTTGAAATATGTATTTATTATTAATATACATATATAGTTCATTCTCTTCTCGTATTATCATAACTAGTTTATTTATTTTGTCATATTTTTGCCATATTTTGACGAAATTCTAGAAATTATATTCGTAAATAATGTGAAAACTCAAACAATTAATAGCTTATTAATTAAATTATTGTAGTGTAGGGCTATGTGTGGGCCGACCATGCCTGACCAGCTAGTCCCACTGGATTAGATAGAACGCGATCACACTGTGTGATATGACTATTCCATATTACGTAACAAATATATAATACAAATACGTACGACGTATACGTATAGATCTTTAGAGTTCGTATATAGCATCCCTAAAACTAAGAATAAAATATACCATTAGTGAAATCACAGGAGATGCGAGTGGCTGAGGAGTCAAATGAGGCGATATTGTTGTAGTTATATATTTATTGTTATTGTTATGTTTATTTGGTGGAGTCCTTTCATCCACCCCAGGAACTTAGATGAAGTTTTCAATTATAACCTCATGGCTCTAATGTCCCTTCGTAGACGTTATCATATTAACTCATGTTAAGGCATCATTGTATTAACGAGAGCGAATGTAAGAAAGTAATATGAAATGCAAGAAAGTGTAGTTGTGTTTTCGTGTAATGTTAAGCAATATAATACACGCTTTATTTTAAGGTGATTATCGGTCAGTGGTTAGGTGGTCATATGGTACGATTACTTTGTGGTGGACTATGTTGTTGTTTGGGTATAACAATGGGTAGAATTAATTGATACGGCTGATCGATAGGGTAAAACCAACATATATGTTGTTGTATATACATGCATGACTAATGAGCGTACGTGATGTGTAGTGTATAGGTAGACTCTTAAAATTAATAAAATTACGGCGCTAAAGCCAATGCATGCTGCGTATATTGTACAACTGATGGTCGTTTTATATCGAAGAACGTCAAGATTGACTCATTGCAGAAGTATTAATTTATTTATATTAAACTAGTTTGATGTGGAATTCTCGCAGGAATGTATGGTTAGTGGAAACGTTATCTTTATACGTTGTGATACAAAGTATACTTGGATATATATATATATATATATGCATATATACTGTGTATAGAGCTTATATTTGTAGGAGTGGATATTTTATCTACAGAAGCGCAGTTTGTGGATCGGGTTTAATACCGTGAAATAATTCTATTAATTTTTCGTAATGCAACTGTGTGTGTTTTTCACTATTAATAATGATATCGTATGCTATGTTACTATTGATACGGTGAAGCTTAGTTAGCATAATGTCCATATATTTTTTAAATTCAATATTCTAAATTTAAACCGAATGGTATATCACTACGGAATATACCGAGATTGTTATTAAATGTTGTTATTACGCTGGGTTTGTAGCCCAGAGGTACTGACCAGTATCGGACGTGGCATCTAAGTTAGAGAATTCAGACGCCAGGCCTAAACGTTCGTTCACTTCAGCTAGCGTTATAGAGAATTAATGATGGTGATACATGGTATTATTCAGGTCCTAGGATCGAGGCATTAATGTATTTTGTCTAACTTTTACGTACAACATTGCGGCTAGATACACACTAAGTTGGTATATTAATATGATATATAACTACTTTTTTAATCATAGAATTAAGTTCAGTACCAAAATCGTCGCCTATGTGAACTGGTACTATATGAGACGAGTGTATGATAGGGGATGTATTAGGTTTATTAAATATACGTAATTTTCATGGAAAGTTTCCAATCCGGGAAAACTTTTTCTATATATTCTATTGTATTTGGGATATTATTGTGTCCATTGTTAGATAGCAATTTATTATTATAAGATACATTTTAATACATGAAGGGAAACATATGATTGTTTTTTTCATGGATGTTAACAATGCACAATGGTAGTTTATATATAATGTTATTATTAATGCATTATGTTTTAGCTGTATCACTTATGGATATTATCGTATGATGGTAAAGCTTGATGCACATACGTTAGCATACACTGTTAAATATTAGGGTACAGCGAATTCAATTTATCGGGTACAGATCGTTAAAATATCACAACAATTTACCATGTACCCTAAATTGGGTACACGGCTTTTAAACTCACTAGGGTACCACATTTATATTTTTAAGGTACAGCTATGTTAAATATTAAGGTACGTGATTATTATATTTACATATTATGCAATTAAAATATGGTACATATCATACATTTGCATTAGGGTACACGGTATCATATAATTAGGGTACAACCAGCTAAAAGTCTTTAGGGTACAGTTCGTTCATTTGTATGGTACTGATAGATTTTATTCAAATTGTACCCTAATCAGGGTACATATATGGGGACACTACTTACACCCTAAAAAGGCACTCGCTCTACCCTAATTTTTAACATTTTTAGTGTATA
Organism: Osedax fenrisi; assembly: GCA_964019155.1. Classification (NCBI taxonomy): domain Eukaryota; kingdom Metazoa; phylum Annelida; class Polychaeta; order Sabellida; family Siboglinidae; genus Osedax; species Osedax fenrisi. The sequence continues at coordinate 100,744,979 of OZ025241.1, read as the reverse complement.
TGTGCTTTCTTGAGTTATATTTGTCCGTCAAATATATCTTTCATATTTAAACTACTATATGCGTATATTTCGATATATCCTTGGATCCTGTTTCATTGTATATATTTGAAATGTACTTATATTATCTATATGTAACGAACTGTAACAATATATCATATTCCCTAAATTACTGTATTGTCCTTTCTATTTTTTAACAAACAATACTCATTCCGATTTTTAAAAACCTTCACTCGATCCCTAAGTACTTCTCAATTATTGCCCAATATATCAGCTACCTTTAGTACGTAACATTTTGGAAAGAGTTGTCTCTCGTCAACTAATCATTAGCTCCCATTTATAAAATTATTCATATATCAATACGTACAATATATATGAATATGAATATCCGGGCTTAATCTATGGAATTCACCCCACCTATAATAAATTTGATTACAACAATGTAGTATATTGTAGTACGCAATATTATAGATTTATTCTAGAATATAACTTCACAATAATTCAATATTTAAACATAATTTATTAAGAACTATAGACTACAATATGAATCATGTCTCTCATAGGTTATAATATATTATAACATTTGTTAGGTTTAATTGCTTCTCTAAATATTCTAATAAGTGCATACCTAGTTTTTTATACAACAGTTAGTTGGATATCCTAGTGTATCCTTATTGGATTTCCCTATGTTGATTTTAATTCGTAATTTAATTATACACTAACATATTTAATATACATATATATATATATATATATATATATATATATATATATAGAAAGAGAGAGATAGATAAGTAGAAATATATAGGGAGATAGGTATATATAAATATATTGTATGCGAAGACGCAAAAAAAAAGAATAATATTGAAAAAATATGGCGGGTGCCGCGAGAAATATATTATGTCTGACGAATATAACATTTCAGTGGGTTTTTACACATTAATTCACATTCACAATAGCCTATATATATTACCATTATTCAATTATATTATATAACACAATAACGTAAATATACCATTAATGTAATGTACAACTACAGTAGTATATCCGTGGTAATGTACGATTGATAACAATGTATTTGTAACGTTAATGATAAGATATATTATGTTTATGAATACTTATTATATATATAATATGAATAAAATAACAATGTTGAGTGAAGTCCAATATATATATATATATATATATATATATATATATATATATATATACATATATAATATATATATATATATATATGCTGGATGTAATGCAGCTAAAAAAACATCACACATATAAAAACTAATCCAATCTGAACCATACCCAGCCAAATTAAACTAAACAAATGAAATCAACTCACACCCAAATTATTAATTATCATATGTATATATATATATATAGATATATGATAATGATAATAAGGTTTATTTGCACTTATCATATGTGTGACCACCATCGTATACGATACCTATATGTATACATAACAAAATAGAATGAGAACAACATAAATAAATAAAATAAATAAATGAGATAAATAGATAAACAAAACGATAAAATATAATAATTTATAAAAATATTAATAATGTACGATTAAAATAAGTGAATATATTACATTGATGATATGTAAGCCTTGAGGTGCGCAATAAAGGATGGGTGTAAATGGATTGATATAATATTGGCAGGTAGGGAATTCCATAAGGATGGAACAATATAACTGAAAGCGCGTTTATGGTATTTCAGGTATGAAACATGAACACTAAGGAAATGTAAGCATTAGAACATAAACAGTTAGTAGTCGTCTTATTGTTAGTAAGGAAGTTAGTAAAGAGGATAACTATAATATATTTATTTCTGTTCAAGTGATATAAGGTGTGGGAGAGAGCGTTTTTTTATGGAACCAGATGAATTTCGAGGATTCGGAAGTTGGTGAAAGTCGGTAATGGAATTATAAAATCGATTAATGTATAAAAGGGTGCATATAGATGAATGGATTATATGATTTAAAGGTGGTAATGAAGTATTAGGGAGATGATGGAATAGGAAGGAGAAGTAGTCGATACACGATATGACGAGTGCGTTTATGAGGATAGTGGTAAGAGGGTGATTTATCTCCTTTCTTATGCGATGAATTAAAGAAGTGATAGTTAGCTGATTATATATATATATATATATATATATATATATATATATATACATATATATATTAGCTTATATACAATTATAATTATTAAGGGATAGGTTATCCAAGCAACCAAATCAATCCAACCCAAGCAACCGTTGCCCGTCAACGTATATATCAAATATATAACAACGTTCCGATATTGTATATAGTATAGGTCAAATAAACACTTTGGATATAATTCTTTTATTTATGCAATATATGTTCCAATTTTGTATATTTTATAGGTGAAATAAATACATTGGATATTACAACAGCGATATATATTATAAAATATTATATTTTATAAAATGTATCTCTTATAAATAAGAATTATTATTAATAGAATTATATATCAATATAATTGTATAATATATACATACGCATACACACAAATACATACACACTCATACATGTAAGCTATAGCTTCCAAAGTAACACCAATATTTATAACATAACAGGATATGATGCTAAATAGACTGTCAATGACAACATGAGGAACATAAAAATAGGTAGATTGTATATTGAGGAGTGCATATTTTGAAGGGTTAAGTAGAAGGTTGTTTAACAGAAGCCATGATCTTATAGTTGATCCACACTTACATAATTAGTAGTTATCTGCTAGTACATTGGAGGAGTTAAATAAAAAAGAATATAGTTGAATATCATCAGATTATATTTGGATAAGGATAAGGATAAGGATAATTTATTATTGCAAAAAAAAATTTAACAATAAATGGCTAAACAAAATAGTCAAATTGACTTTCGAGGTGTTTGGCCAGAGTAAATAATAATGCAATTACATATTATACATTCAAACATGTATGTGTATAGAAGGATAATCAAAGGGAATATATAAGTGAAAGAAGCTTCGGGGTTGCCCAAATCCCATATGGGTAGCCCACACCCATGAGTGTAATACTCAGTGATTTATTTAGCGTTTCAAACAATCAGAAATATAAACCCTATGTTAATCCATCTGATATTACATATTAGTAATTCATAATAATAAATAAATAATCACGGAGCTGAATAAAAGAAAACAAATACAATAAAATAATTTCTTTGAGGATCTGTTCCACTTCTATCAATCAGCTTGAATAGTCACCATTAGTCCATCAAACATGTAAAATAAAATATAATTAGTAAATAGCTAGGTAAGAAATTTTTAATTTTTTTATAAATAACTTAATAGGTTTTATAATTTTTAATTTGTTAATTAGATTATTCCATAATTGAATACTTGCATAATGTACAGCATAACAACTAATATTAATTCTACATTTCGGTATAATAAATCTATTTTTAGCCCTAGTACAACTGTTCGAATAAAGTACAAACTTTTGTAATAGTTTAGTTCTATAGACTCTATTATAAGCATAATGTGTATTTTTTAATAATGTGACTTTAACTAAGTCAACTATTTTCAATATATTATGTCTTTTATAAATGAAGTTGATATTAGTTATCTGGGGTGGTTTATAAATACATGTAAGTACCTTGTTTTGTAATACAATAATTGTGTGTACTACTGATTTATAATTAGAGCCCCATGACGAACAACAATAACTTAATCTAGAGTGAAATAGTGCGTTATATAATAAAATTAATTATTTTATATTAATTTTATTACGCAGTTTATAAAAGACAGCTACAATTCTAGATAAATTGGAGGCTAATAAAGTAATATACGGTTTCCAAGAAAGTTTATTATCAATGATAATACCAAGAAATTTAAATTCATTTTGACTTTTAATAAGTATTCCATTTAATGAAATATTGAAAATATAAGGTTTATGTTGACCAAATATAGTATAAGAAGTTTTAATTAAATTTAATGATAGTTTATTGTAACATAACCATGAGTAAATATAACCAATATATTTGTTAGCTTTTGACTCCAATATCGATACATCTTTATCCGCGAATACTAAGGTCGTGTCGTTAGCAAATAAGATACAACCATTGTCGTCCATAACGTTAGATATATCATTTATATATAACAAGAACAACAATGGTCCCAATACGGAGCCTTGTGGAACACCTATATTAATACCTAGTAAATTTGAATTACATTTCTGATAACAGACATATTGTTTTCTATTTGTTAGATAACTTCATAATAGATCTAGAGTTATACCTCTAATGCCAAAGTAAGATAACTTATTTAATAATATATTCGTATTTAAAGTATCAAATGCTTTTTTTAAATCAATTGATACTTCGAGACAATTAACCTTGTTATCTAAATTGTTAACTAGTATATCATTTAAATTATCAATTGCGTCAGCAGTAGATTTATTTGACCTGAAACCAAATTGATTACAGTGTAATATATTATGTTTATTAATGTATGCATTTAGACGAGATTTTATTATTTTTTCTAAAATCTTTGAAATTTGTGGTAACAAAGATATAGGTCTATAATTTCCTAATATATCTTTTTTACCACTCTTATATAATACAATGATTTTAGAAATTTTAAGACAATTTGGAAAATAACCATCTAAGATACACTTATAAAATATATGTGTTAGGGGAATTGCAATGAATTTACTTATTAGTTTTATATAACTCATACTAATTTCGTAAAAATCTTGTGTAAAGCTATTTTTAGAGTTTGCTATTATTTCTAAAATCTCATTTACTGAAGTAGGCTGAAAGAAAATAGATGACGATATAGACTTTTGTTTTTTATAATTTGTAATAGTAGCCATAGACTCAATATCACTGGAAAGTTGTAATCCAATCTCAGTTTCATGGGAGGTAGTATCAAAAGGTGAATGGTTAACTTTAGAGGAGCCATCAGTCAATAATGTATTTAAATGTTTCCATTTGTTACTGTTCAAATTTAACATTTTTGAGTTATAAGCAATTTCAGAATCACGGATTAATTTAGTACATTTATTCCTTTAATTTTTATAACGATTTTTATTATGTAATGAAGAATCAGAAATAAATGTATTATAAAGTTTATTTTTTTTCAATAACTCTTTTTTTATTGATTTTTCAATCCATGGAAATTTATTTTTATTATCAAATTTTATTTTTTTAACAAATGAAAATTTATGAAATATTTCAGTGAGATAGGATAAAAATGTATTACATGCCAATTCAGATTCATTAATTTTGTAGATAAAATCCCAATCTGTAAATTTGAAATAATCAGTAAGTTTAATTATATTATTATTTATTATATATCTATACGAGTTACAATTATTAACAGGATGAGTGACCTTAGAAAACATATTTAAAATTGAGATAGAGATAGGGAAGTGATCACTTATATCGATTACATGTATATAATTATTATCATAATCCTTATTTGTATTAGTAAATATATTATCAATTAGTGATAAACAATTACCTTGAATTCGTGTAGGTTTATTAATAGTGGGATAAAAACTAAATTGGTAAAATATATTAATGAAGTCGTAAATTATAGGTGATTTATTTTTATTTAAGATATAAATATTGAAATCACCACAAATAAAAGTGTCTTTATAATTAGAAATGTAATCTAAAAATGAATGCAGAAATTCATTAAAAATTAGAATATTATAGTTAGGAGATTTATATATACCAGTAATAATAAATTCTTTGCTATTTGGTGATAAATGTGATAATTTAATAGTTAGTATATCGCATATTGAATCAATTGATGAAGTATACCTATTAATAATATCATAATTAAAAATATCTCTAGAATAAATAGATATACCACCACCACGTTTATTATGCCTTATAGTATGAGAAACAGTATAACCGTCTAATAAATAAAGGTCTTTGTTACATTCTTTAAGCCATGTTTCTGTTACAACGATTACATTATATACATTATTTGTTGATAATAAATAATGTTTAATATTATCGAAGTTTTTAATAAGACTTCTAGCATTGAAATGAATGATAGATAAACAGGTAATATTATAAGTTTTCTCATTTGAATACACATATCTACTAGTGGGATAATAATCATGCATGCAATTAATGTTATCTGTTATTACCCAAGTAACACAGATTGGGTCAAACTTGGTCCATACTTGGTTCACAAATAAAATACTTGCTTCATAGTTGGTCATATTGACTTAAGTCAAAAATCTGGTTCAAAACTTAAGTCAAACTTAAGTATTTTTAATTTTATATAACTTAAGTCACTGTAACTTAAGTTATTTCTTAAGTCTAACTTAATTCGAAATGACTTAAGTTTTTAAGGCATGAAAAACTTAATTTATGACTTAGGTCAAACTTAAGTCAACTGAACTAGGTTTTATTATGTTTATGACTTAAGTTATAACTTAAGTCAAACTTAAGTCAGCTGAACTAGGTTTTATTGTGTGTATGACTTAAGTTATAACTTAAGTCAAACTTAAGTCAGCTGAACTAGGTTTTATTGTGTGTATGACTTAAGTTATAACTTAAGTTAAAACTTAAGTCAAACTTAAGTCAAACTTAAGTCAGCTGAACTAGGTTTTATTGTGTGTATGACACATATAATTTATTATATTATATTAAAAAAGATAATTATTTTTTGTTATAAAAAAGTGTCATAACAGAGATTAACATTGTATGTACAGTAGACCGGTTCGTTCGATTCAATTTTTAATCCTTCATATAAAATATAATACATATCTATATTTTAGTATAATATGTGTTAATACTTTTTATAAAAAAATAGTTACCTTTGGTCACGAAGCATTTAAAGTTTGAAATATAAATTATTATTTTAAGATAAAATCTATAATATTCCATGTGTAATAGTAATAAAACCATCTTATTATCTTTGATGTTTACAAATATTTAAATTAATATTTAAAATTAATTATGTATTTGTATTATATTTAATGAATTAATATAATATATACCATTATTTATATTTATTATTAATATAATATCTATATTTCATGTTTATATCTACAAATTACCAATATTAATGTCTCCTAAAACTCGAGAAAATACACCATTTTACAAAGTATTTATTTCAAAATAATTCAAACAAATAAATAATTTTTTAAAATTAATATATATAATTATACTTTACATAAATTTGAGTGATCAGATTGTATTGAATTGAGGATATAAGTTAGATATAAATGTCCTTTATACAAATATAATTAAAAAAATAAAAAAATATGTAAACTTATTTTGTATTTCATATTTCAAATAAAAATCCAAAAAAATGTTAAAATGATGTTAATTTTTTTTCTAAAAATAATTTTTAATTTTTTAATAATTAATTTGAATTGTATTATTATTATCTATAAATTATATATTTTAATTTTTTAAATTAAATTGTAATAATTTATTTATATTAAATTATACGATTTTTAGATATTTTTTTTGACTAAAATTATTTTATAAAATTTGGGCATCTAGATTGTTATGAAAAATATTTTGTACTGTTAATACTACTTGTTATATATGTTTCTAGGATATATCCATAGTTGGCTTAAAAAAAATCATCCAATTTTATAAAAATTGAATAAAACTTATTTCTATATCTCCCCCATGTTAACTTTTGTATGTATTCAATGTTAAAATAAAAAGGTCTCGTGACATAACAATATTTAAGATATAGGTCTAAAATTTTAAACATTTATTCATCATAGCATACATAATTGTCACAGATGTGAAGGTTTATAAAATTGCGAAAAAAAATGTATTACGAACCAGTCTAATGTACAGTGCATCTTATTATAATCAAGTGATACACCAACTGTCTTGATATATTTTATATACATATTGTATATAGTATATCATTTTGATTTAATTATCTTTATAATTAGAATATATATTATAATTTTCTTTATAATTAAATAAAAACTATATAGATAAATATTAATAGGATAACATCAATAACTTAAGTTGAACTTAAGTCATATAACATACGGTTATAATATATTTAAATATATTATAATAATAATAATAATAATAATAATAATAATAATAATAATAATAATAATAATAATAATAATAATAATAATAATAATAATAATAATAATAATAATAATAATAATAATAATAATAATAATAATAATAATAATAATAATAATAATAATAATACTAATATTATTAATATATATATTAAAAGGTATATAATATATATACATATAATAAATAATATATTATACACTTATGATACATGACTTAAGTTCAACTTAATTTGTTGATGTAAGTATTATTATTAAGTTTATATCATTATTTTATTATAGAAAGAATAAAATATTATAACTTTTAATTATTTTGAAATATTGATTTAATTTTATATATGCAAATTAATTAATAATTATAATTTTAATTAATATATTTAAGTTAATATACTGTTTTTAATAAATAAAATATTATTTTAAAAAGTAAAATTATTTAAGTAATACTATGTATTTTATTTTTCTACATTATCACTGAATTAGGTTTTATATTGGTCCATACTTGGTTAACAGACTTAGGTATTATTTGGTCCATATTTGGTTCGCTGAATTAGGTTTTATATTGGTCCATACTTGGGTCACTGAATTAGGTATTATATTGGTCCATACTTGGTTCGCTGAATTAGTTTTTATATTGGTCCATACCTGGTTCGCTGACTTAAGTTTTAAATTGGTCCATACCTGGTTCGCTGACCTATGTTTTAAATTGGTCCATACCTGGTTCGCTGACTTAAGTTTTAAATTGGTTCATATCTGGTTCGCTGACTTAAGTTTTATATTGGTCCATACCTGGTTCGCTTACTTAAGTTTTAAATTGGTCCATACCTGGTTCGCTGACTTAAGTTTTAAATTGGTCCATACCTGGTTCGCTGACTTAAGTTTTAAATTGGTCCATACCTGGTTCGCTGACTTAAGTTTTAAATTGGCCCATACCTGGTTTGCTGACTTAAGTTTTATATTGGTCCATACCTGGTTCGCTGACTTAAGTTTTAAATTGGTCCATACCTGGTTCGCTGACTTAGGTTTTATATTGGTCCATACCTGGTTCGCTGACTTAGGTTTTCGGTATCACAGGTTACTAACTTTTGAACCAAGTTTGACTTAAGTCAATATGACTTAAGTTTCCTAAGTCTTGAACCAACTTTTGGTTACTTGGGTACATCATTATTTTCATTATATATAAAACATCATTTATACATAAATTTAAATCTGAAGACATTGATGCTATATATAATTGTTATGTAATCAAAAATAAGTTAAATTAAAGGTTATTTAATTGAGATATATCAGAGATATATAATTGATTATTTTTATCTTTATCTATAATGATATAAACTTTGTCTATATATACCCAAGCTTTATAAATAGAATTAGATTTAACTAATTTCCTAGCTTTATAAAGAATATTATCAGTTTCTATTGAATGCTTAATATTAATGTAATAATTAGAATTAGATAATTTTGACTTGTTTTTTAATATATCTATTGTTAAATTTTGATCAATCAATTTTATGAAATATTTATCAGGTTTTGATGTAATATTATTAGTGTCGTTTTCATTAGGTAAGCTAGATGCATTAGTAAATTTGATAGTGTACATCTGGAAATTGATCAATAATATCATGTATATGGATTATATATATTGAGAAGAGGAGGGGATGGATAACATATCCCCGAGGAACACACATATGAAGAGGACGAGATTATGTGGAGAAATTGCAAATTTTCACGAATGATGATCGATTTAATATATAGGAATAACGCGATTTTATTACGGTTCCACGCAGACCAATCATTTATAATCTTGAAATAATAATAGAATGGCTCAATGAATTAAAAGGTCTAATAATATAAGTTGACAGGAGATAAATGCATCTAGATAGATATATCCATGGATATACTTTAGTAAATTATATATTGTTTTGTATGTACAATTAAATGTTTATTGATTATTGGGTTAATTATAACATGCTTATAGCAAGATGGAAACTATGCATATATAGATATATATATATATATATATATATATATATATATATATATATATATATATATATAAATATATATATATATATATATATATATATATATATATATATATATATATATATGTATATATATATAAATAGAGAGATACGTAAATAGATAGGGATATAGACGTATACGTAGAAAGAGAATTATTAAATACGTAGTATTATTCTTTTTTTTAGTTTTTACATTATTTGCGAATATAATTTGTCTTCAAAATAAGACAATAATTATGAAAATAAATAAACTGATTATGATAATAAGAGAAGAGAATGATATGTATATTAATAATAAATAAATATTTCAATCATCCATTTATTTTATTTATTGTAACTTTAATATACAGAATTCAATGTTCCTTCGTTCAATGTTTTAATCTACAAATAAATTTAATAAATTTATATATAATTGTACATATATTAATATATATATATAATATTTGTAATAATTAATTGAAATAATTTATTGTAAATAAACCTATAAAATATATTAATAATGGATAATAATAAATATTAATTATATTAATCTATGTGATACACTGATTGACATTTAAAATTATGCATATACAATAATATAATGCAAACAACCATTTTATTAATTTACACACATATATATATATATAATAATATATTTTATTTAAAAATATACAAACATTTTCCATGTCTTCAACATTATATTTTGAATTATCTAATACGATTATCAATCAATAATTAATATGTTAATTAATTAATGATATTTATTATTAACATGTGAATTATATATAATCATTAATGTGTTAATACTATATTATTAGTAGTAGCTAAATTACATCGTAATATAATTAATATATATATTTACATGAGTATAATATGGTGTATTGATGATATAGTAATATTTACATATGTTAATGATATAATAATAGTATACTATTAATAAACTAATATGTTATTATACTCAGATATTTTATTAAAAAAATAAATGAAGAATCTTAGGAATTTACTCAAACACATATATCTATGAATATGCAAGGATGTTTGCAAAATAGTGTTGTTGCGTATCTTATAACTATAATCAATAATATCAAGAACATAATATATATATATGTCGATTTCTCATCCAATCAGAATCGAGACTAATACCTAAGGAAATATATAAATAATCTTATAACTAAACTGAATGACTAAAATCTTAAAGTTATAAGTGAAAGAAGGATAATAAGATTTCACTTACGCATTATATGTATGGGCGTAACGCCCTGACTACGTGATATGGAAGCATATATAATGTTTAGAAAGGAAGAGACGAGGATAGTTCAAACGATAGCTATATTAAAACAGTTATTTTATAATAATGCAATACTATTAATATATTAATACTATAATTAATATAAAGATATTAATATGTATACTGGTTTAGGTTAATTAAGCATATATTTGTCTATATAGTTATAAGAATGAAATATTACTATATTTATTAATGTATCGTATACGATATATGTAAAAATATGTACCATTTAAAATTAGTAAATATAGTTAACATTATATATTTATGTTACATTCATATATTTATAATTCATTCTACCGTAAGAGTTTAACTCAGTATCACAGATACAATATTGTCTACCTTAAATTGCAACACTTGTTGCCAGCTAATCCGTCTTAACCTTTATATGCTTTTGAAACCAGTGACCATACAATATTAATCTTGCGGCATACTATGATGCATATTATTTACATGGTTATATCATTAAAACGTCTAAACACGGTTTAGCATTAAAATGGTTTACTTAATATATGACAAACCAAAGAATTTATACTATAATTGAAAATTCTTACTCACCTCTTTCTCCGTTTAACCACCGTATTCCCCATGGATACGTTCTAGGTCCATCACTTTTCTATTTATATCTGCCATATTCCTAATATAATTTAGAACTTTCCGAATATCCACAACCATATTTGTGATATAACGCTGATATAATCAGCTATTTACAATTTACAAAAGAGTATTGCTCCTTGTAATATAGCTAAGACATACCCAATAATATAAACAGATACGCCCAATATATTATGCTAAATAAGGTACTCTTTACTTAGCTATCAAACTTAACGCATTATAACTATTCCTATGACTATTACTAAACTAACTGACTACTTGCGGAATGGAGTTGACTACCAGAAGATATACTGACACGCAAGGTTCTATATACATACTGTTAATATTACATGGTGACAGCGGCATTACTATACTAGAAAGGACGTATATAAATATATATATATATATATATATATATATATATATATATATATATATATATATAGATATATTGATATTACATAGTATACATATAAACTGTGCATGGTAAATTATCGTATATACCGGGCTTAGAAAAGTTTATATAATACATATATAAATATAAGTAATATATAGATATATAGATATAGATATATTCTCATTATAATATATACATAGATTGGATGCATAGACGCATTAATAATATTTCATATTTTTTGAATGTTAATTAGAAAATTAATAATACATAATACATGGTAAATAATTTATTTGTTAATTAAAAGTTAAATTTTAAATAATTTATTTGATATTGTATTGCCGATAAAAAAAAACCATTACATTTTACAGATTTATATTTAGTTTCGTTTATTATATAGTCGTATTTATATATAATAAATGTATATCGAATATTATTATTGTTAATTTATTTATAATACATTTTTAATAATTTAATAGGAATAATCGTGTATTCTAGAATATATATCTGAATATATTGTTCATAAATATTGTATTAATATTACATGGTATTAAATAAGTGATATCAAGGATATGGAACTATTCAGAATACCATAAATATTAGTAGTCGATTGTATTAGAGGAGAAAAATTACAATATATACGAAAGTACGAGCGAAATAGAAGTGAAGATTCAACAAATTCAAATAGCTACTTTCTTAAATAAGAAGGCATTGATATTTATAATTCATTTGATGATAATGAAATAGAAGAGCTAATAGACGGAAAAACAAAGAAAATACAAGGCAAAGAAAACCTTAACTGGATTAAAAATAAATACCAGGACTATTTTATTCCAAAGCAAAGAAACTAGCTAAATCATGCGAATTCGGTGAATTAACAAATTCATTAATAAAATACCGAATGATCATAGGTATGAAGGATGATGTTCTAAGATAGATATTCTTACAAGAGAGCACTGATCGAGAACTTTCAGCTGAAAAATTTGTAGAAGCAATACAAATAAAAGAGATCAGTAAAACGCAGAAGCAATATATTAATAATAGGTCAACTGAAGATGTTAACTTTGTTCATACGAAGAATATTCAAAATCAACATAAATATTCGAATAATTACAAAATCGATGATAAAGTTAAAAATATCTATCGAAACAAGAAATGTTCTTGAAGATATGATTTGAAACATGAACCAATACAATGCAGGGCTTACAATACAAAATGTAATCTATGCAATAAGATGCTACATAAAATTCTACATAAATAAGAAATACAACGTCAATGAAATAACATCAACAAAGATAGAAAAAACGGAATTTGTGGGATAAGTGATCACAAGCACAAAATATAGTGATTGGATATACATTGGAGTCATTCAAGAAGCAATAGTGCCGACCGAATGGTGCAGTCCGATGGTCATTGCAATGAAAGGGAATGGGAAAATTAGAATTTTTACGGATATAACAAAACTACATTTATCGGTTAAGAGATAACACCCTACGGCAACAGTAGAAGGAAGTTTGTCTAGAATAAAAGGAACAATATTCAGCAAATTAGACGCTAATTCTGGGTTTTGGCAAATACCCTAGATAAAGAAAGCTGGGAATTAACAACGTTTCTTACACCATGGGGAATATATTACTATAGGAAACTATCATTTGGTCTGACATCGGCACCAGCATTTTTTTGCAAAGAAATAACTAAGATTATTGGAGATTGTAAAGGAATCATAGTACAAGTAGATGATATACTGGTGATTGGAGATAGCCATGAGGAGCACGATGAGAATTTAAAATCAGTATTGAATAGAATTGTATAAGCCGTAGTAACTTTAAATAAAAAGAAATTCGTAATAGGTGTGGAAGAAGTTGAGTTCCTTGGATTAAAAGTTGGGAAAAATGTTATAAAAGCTGGACCAAAAATATAGAAATTGTAGATTTTCCATTACCTAAAGATGTGAAAGCTGTTGGGAGTATTCTTGGTATGGTAAACCAATATTCGCGTTTCAATAGCAAGATATCCAGTATAAGCGCAGCTTTGAGATATCTTCTTAAAAATGATATTCCGTGGATCTGGGATAAAGCTCAAAAAGATATGTATATATATATATATATATATATATATATATATATATATATATATATATATATATATATATATATATATATATATTTATATTGTCAATATTAATGTATTATATAATATGTACATATATAAAAATAACCAGATTGATGTTTTCTAAGTGATATAACTCCTATTACAATAGAACACAAAAGAACTAGACAGATGAGTATCATCACTGTGTATCGTCCACTTATAAATTTGTCTTTACTTGCATGTATTATATTAAAAATAAACAATATTTAAATATAGTTTATATATGTATGTGTGTGTGGGGGGTTGATGTGTATGTGTATATTTGTATTTTAATAAATATATATATATATATATATATATATATATATATATATATATATATATACATTATTGCGCAAACAAGTTAACTTTAAACCTGAAAAAATCTAATTTTATCCTTTTCAATGTTAGAAATATACATACTAACTCTATATTTGATATAAGAATAAATAATACCAAGATCGAAAAGGTTAAAAACTATAAGTTTCTTGGAGTATTCATTGATGACAAACTAGACTGGAAAGAACAGTATAATTACATTTCCAAAAAGTTATCTAGGACAACCGGAATTATAAGGAAAGTTAGACCAATGGCAAACAAATATACTTTACTATCTATATATAATGCTTTATTTGTTCCTCACTTATACTACTGTGCCCATATATGGGGAAATACTTTTTCCTCATTAACTGATTATATAAATAGATTACAAAAGCGAATACTAAAACTAATCACAAGTTCATCGTATAATGTATTTTTGAGAGAAAATAAAATTTTGAATGTTGATCATATTGTAAAATTAAGTTCGATTAAAGTTGCTCACAGAGCATATTATCATAAATTACCGAGTAACATTCAAAAACTTTTTTTGATTAATAAAAACACGGATAAATTTGTAAGATTCAAGTCAAGAACTAGCAGAGATCTGTTTAGAGTGAGAAATGTGTCCTCTAGACAGTGGAACTTACTTCCCATTCAACTTACAAAAAATAGGTGTATTAAATCGTTTGGAAGACGTGTTAAAAAATATATTCTTGAATTAAAAATGACTCAAAAAGGAAAATTTGTCTAAATAATTATTTTTTTTATTGTTTTATTTTAATTTTAATTTCTGACATAATATAAATTTAACAAACATTTCTGATGTTTATTATAATTTTAAATTTTTATTTTTATTTTTATTTTTAATATTTATATAATTTTTTTATTATTTATATAACTTTGACATAATATAAAATTACAAAATATTATTTGTTTGTTTTATTCTTGACTTTTTCTTGACTTATTATAATATTAAAAAAAAAAATGTGTTTACAGTGTTCGACTTACTATAAATTTACTTAATTTTTTTTTAATTTTTGTATATAATATAGCTATTTATTTATTTTTATTTATTTTTTTATTTTATTTTTTTAGTTATTTTTAGTTATGTTTAATTGTTTTATTCAATAGGATTTGTCTTTTAATTTTTAATTTTATAATTATTTTATATTTATATTCCTAGATTTTTATATTAATTTATTTTTCTTCTTTACATTTTATTATTATATGATGAATGACATTATGAGGAGTTTTTAATTATTGGAATATATATATATATATTAGTTTTTTTTTTTTTTTTCATTATATTTTTTCTATGACCGGAGTGGCTAATATGTTTGGACTTGATATGATTATGATACGTGTCGGGGGATGGGATATACTTGTGGAGTGGGCAAGTATTGTCAGTGTTTTTATTATTGGCGGTATTAAGATCCCTAAGGCATTGGAACTGGCGTACCCATATCCTTGAAGTTGATACATCATATACCATCATTAATTTCAACATAATATTGGCAACTCTGGATCTAATTTATTAGTAATCTTTAACTACAGCATTCAAAACTAACATATATATATATATATATATATATACTCCAATTATACTTTTAATTTCTTATACTATTAATTTTTTATTAAGATTTATAAAATTACATATTTTACTTCTATATTATATAAATTTTACTTTTATTTTTTTTCTCCTCATAATTGTTAATTGGGAATATGTTTCAGGTAAACGACTAGATAAGCATTGCGCTTCTTCGATTACCTTGGTCATGCCTAAATTCTGATATTATTATTATTATTATTATTAAATTATTATAATTTTAAGATAAATTAGAAAATATTAATTATAAGTTAAATAAATGATATATTAACCTGTTTCTAAATATCATAACAAATATAATGTAAAATAAGTGTACTATTTATTTTGTTAAATAAATTATGTATATATTTATAATTATATATAATTATATTTTTACATAATATAATATATAAAAATTATAATATATTATTTTATCAAGTATACAAACATATATATATATATATATATATATATATATATATATATAATTATTAAATTATAAAAGCGATACACTTTTAAAAGATAATACATGAATTAAATACTTAATTTATAAACAAAATTGGTTAAGTGTTACTTGTTATATTATTATATTTTTATTGGTAGATTATTCCAGCAAATAGGTCCATAATAGGTTATGTTAAATGTCTTTGACTTGGTATTAACTAAACATATTTTTTATTTATTATTATCCCAAATATAGCGACATTACATCATGTGATTTATAAATTACACAATATTTCGTTCGATAAATATTAGAATTAATTTATTTTGTTAATATAATTAAAATAGCATAGATGATTTGTTTTACACAAATTGGTTGATATATTATATTTAGACTGACATCCGCACCCAAATATGTCACGTGACTAACCGAGAGTTCAAGTAAACAATGTGTGTAGGGCTTATATAATATTATATTAATATACAAAAAACGGTATTATGATATGTATGTATATATATATATAAAACACGAATTCACTACTCGGTGAATAATGTAATGAGCAATATAACGCCAACAGCGAAATGTATAATTTAACACTCGGTTAACACTTGACTTAAGTCTATATTAATTATTGGGTGCCGATGTCAGTATTCAGCGATAAATGATATATAATAATTATAATTATGTATATATTCATTTTTTTATTTTAAATAATATAATGGAAGTATTGAAACATTGATAGTGTTAGAAATACAAAACAACTATATTATTAGAATAATAGTTAAAAATCAGATTAATACTTATTATTATGTGTATTAATATATGTGGTTTATTAATTACACATTAACGATATATATATATATATATATATATATATATATATATATATATATATATATATATATGTGTGTTATAGGTATTATAATTATTATATATATTATATATCTGTTGAACCCATAGAATAATCTGACCAATCTATAATGTAATTGTTGATAAATTAATTCAAAATGTTTATTATAATTACATATATATATATATATATATATATATATATATATATATTTATCTAATTTTACCTGAAGAAGGATCATCGTTTTCGTCTAAAATATAAATTATAATAACGTTATTTAAGCATTATTATTAAAACATATAAATAATATTAAAAAAAACAACAAATATATATATATATATATATATATATATATATATCAGTATTCATTCTAGGTTTCAGGGCAACTACCAAAAAAAAATTATTATAGGGCATATTAATATATTTTACATAAGTAAAATGTAGGATGACATATATGGGTAATTTCGCCATCTATTTATAAATTCATTTATGATAAATAATATATTATATGGACACTTATACCCTGAGGCAATTTAAACCTGTAACAATTGTTAATTACAAAAGCTACTTAGGAGACTTTTTGAATTAGAGATGTAAATAAATAGCAAATAAGTATTCGATTCGATTACTTATTATTCGTTTACAATTAAATGATTTATAAATTGTGATTCTAATACATTGATATCAAATAATTATTTTTATATTCAATATCTCAACATTTGATTCATGAGATATTCAGATATTGAAAATTAGATAGTCTAGATCTTATAATATTGAAAATTATGTTGTCGATATGTTATAATTTTAAAAATAGGTAGTCGAGATCTTATAATATTGAAAATTATGTTGTCGATATGTTATAATATTGAAAATTAGGTAGTCGAGATCTTATAATATTGAAAATTATGTTGTCGATATATCTTAATATTGAAAATTATGTAGTTGAGATCTTATAATATTGGAAATTAGATGGTTGATATGTTATAATATTTAAAATTAGGTAGTCGAGATCTTATAATATTGAAAATTATGTTGTCGATATGTTATATTGAAAATGAGGTAGGCCTAGTCGAGAAGTTATATTTTTAAAATTAGATGTTCGAGTAGTTTGATATACAAGTAATTTGGTTCTCGATAAGTTATAATATTATGATTATTGTAATATAATATATATAATTATATATTTATTATAGTAATGTAATAGTATCTTTATCAAACTTATATATATATACACTTATTTTTTTATATAAATGTATTGGTAATATTACTAATCAATCGAATAGTATATTTATAATTTAAACTTTCATATTATTATAATGATTATTATAAGCATAATGATATATTTCGCGAGAAACACCTGTATAATATTATGTTAAGTATATATGATTAGTTATTTGTATCATTACAGACTATAATACATGGAAATGTATTTAGGAATATATAAATAAATAAGTTTCTATATAATACAAATTATAAGATACTAAATATATAATATATATAGTAATTATTTTCATTAATTATATATTATATATATATATACAATTAACGATATATAATATATCATACTTATAAATACTTAAAAATACTTATAGGTAGATACAAATAGATAAAAATACCTATATCTATATTAATATTATTATATTATACTGGTACACATTATTATATATAATTTATATAAGATATTTTAATTTCATAATATAAAAAATTAATTAAAATGTATATTATAATTGTATTGATTATTAAAATTTAATAATTTGTTTGCACATTTGTGTTAATAACTTTTGTTTAATACAAATACAAATTAAAAAAAACATAATATGAATTGTATTATATAATGTAATAAGCTTTCCAGTGATACCAATTTGATCATAATAAAATCAATATAAAATATGTCATGCTCATGTATCAACATGCAGTACGTACTCCGTCAACGGTTGATTTTAAATTCAATATTTATAATAACTAATAAGTAGTATAATACATAGTATTTATGACATTTATTTTAAACATTATATATTATATATAAGAATAATAATTATGATAAGTATGATAATTAATATATAATATGATATTATTAAATATTAATGTAATAATAAAAATAATAATTTTAAATTTAATAATTAGATTATAATTATAATAATAATAATTATAATAATACATTTAAAAAGTATACAGTTTAATTATTATGAATATAAAAAACAGTGAACTTATTAATAATATTGGTGATTAAATGTTTCATTATTTTTATATTTTCATGGTTTTTAATATGTCATATATCACTTTAATATTACGTTTTAAAATAGGATTTTGAATAAATATATAAATTACAAATTTTAAATAAAAAAATCATGTGATTTATATATATTGGGAGAAAAAGAATTGGAATAAAAATAATTATTGAATTAATTTTCATATATTATTATAAATATAAATTGGTAGCAAATTCACTACTCAATATTTAAAGTAGGCTACCCAATTTTCATTTTGGGTAGTGAATTTGCTACCCAATCTAAAAATAGATTATTCTAAATATAGATCAAGCAGTTTATTATCATATTTCATATATAATTTATATTTGAATCTAAATTGTTTGTTTATATAAAATATCAAACGGATATAACAAAGGGCAAATAGTATATATTCGCCATTATTTGAAAAATAATGAATTTATCCTAATGTTATGACAGAAGTTATTCATATTCTCCATAATACTTAAATAAGAATAGAATAATAATAATACATTTAATCGCCATTTTACAAATATTTATTAAAAATCTGCCATTTATTAAATAATAAATTATTCATTATTTTAATACTTAAATAATAATATAATAATAATAACACATTTAATCGTCATTTTATAAATATTCATTGGAAAACTGACATTTATTAAATAATATATTCCTTTAATTCTAGAATGAACACTGATATATATATATATATATATATATATATATATATATATATATTTTTATGTACCCTTTTTACATGCATGACTTAATATACTATTAATAGCAAGAAAAACACTTTACATTCATTAACATATACAAATATGAAAATTTGAAAATTTGAATTATTATAAAATAATTTAAAATAAAATTGTATACTAATTATATTTAATTTAAAGTATTAATTATAACAAATATTTAAATATTGTTAACAATTGTTATTATGTATTAGATTATTATTGTGTATTAATTGTATTTATATGTGTAGGGGAAGGAAGGGTAATTTGGCCGATGCGGGTAATTTGGCCGACTCTAATATCTCAGAAACTATTAATGATACCAAAAAAAATTCTATAAACAATTTATAGTATTTCATAATATCTTTAAGAATAGTTAAAATTTATTTTAATATATAATCAATAATTATTAGTATTTATTGATTTTTATTAAAATCCGGAATTTAAACAAAATAGGTGTTTGTTAATCTGTTTTTCATTTTATAAATACATGTTGGATTGTGATATTTTTTAAACCCAAATAAAATATAATATGTTCTTGATTATATATGTAAATATCTACATATTATATCAATATGATACAAAGCTATTGCTGAAATAACAACGTACGTCAAATCGGGTAATTTGGCCGATAAAAGTCGGGTAATTTGGCCGATCATTAACCAATCAGATATCAGATAGTAAAATGATAGAATTTATATACAAATTGAGGGTGTATCATTGAATTGTATATAATTGTAATATATAATTTATAATATAGATGGCCATACCTCATATTTTAATATATATTTATATATATATATATAATGATTTATATATATATATATATATTTACCTACATATATTAAAATCCATGTTATAATATTTGTTATATATATATATATATATATATATATATATATATATATATATATATATAATATCATTAATATTAATAATTAATAATGTCTAACATATTAATTACATTTATTGTATAATTTATTTATCAATTATCAAATATTATATAAATGTATTGATATTAGAAGTTCATGGAGTCACTTATACAATATATATATATAATATATAACATTCCTAATTATATAATGATGATTCTATATCCTATACTATATAATTATAATATTTTTAATTAGGCCTATATAAGCGAATGAAAACGTATACATTGAAACCTCTCTATAAGAAACCTCTTTATAAGAACATGTGTATCATATTTGGTTGGAATTCAACTTTTCCACATTACAAAAACCTCTATAAGAAAATATTATTTAGGAAACACCTCTTTATGAGACAATTATTTTTAGTTTGTTTTGGAAATGTTACCTCTCTATATTACAAAATTTGATGTAGTAGTTTATATCTAAATTTAGGTTTATATTATAATGTAGACGTAAAAATAGTTAATTGCAATTAGTGAATGTGTTTTATTATTCTCAATGCAGTGAGCTCATAAATAGTAACAGGCATGAAGAACTAATTAATAATAGGTAATATACTGATTGTAGTCAGTACAACAATTATCCAAACAAATGTTAACAACTACCTATTTTAAATTAAATTAAACCATATGTGATAGAAATATATTTATAATCTATTATTTTGATTACTACTTTTAAATAAATAAATTTACTAAATATATTAGAGAGGTTTCACTGAATATATAAATAAATGATTATTATATAAATACAATACAAATATCTACATTTATTTTCTAATCTATATATTATTGTATATCCAAAAAAATATGGTAATTTCGTTTAAAAAGTACTATTGTAACCTATATTAAATATTCTAATATCAATCTGATATATATATTGAAGATTATTTTCTAATTAAAATATTGTTATTTTGTTTCTAATTATTGTTTATACATTATATATTTAATACACACAATATAATATCAATAATTGTGTATTTATAAATATAACTATTCACATATGAGTGAGTAATGTTTGTATATTTGTAATCCTTTTTAATCCAACAATTATAATATATTTATTTATTTATAAAAAGTATTATACTCAATATCATTTATTCACATAAATCGCATTTCTCGAACGTATCTCAACGTATCGACATAAATGCATACATCGTGACACAATTGTCTACATTGAATAGATTGAGTAGATGAATCGACTGATTCATCGATATTCTCCGCACAAATTATACAATTAACATTTATTTCACTGGTAATTTTCTTTTTCTTGTTATTCACCGTCTTTTTAACCACCCTCTTCGTCTTATCAGCATTAGCATTTTCTAAGTATTTTTTATACTGTAAATCAGTAATAATTGCTGCGAATCCACGTCGTTTACCTTATAAAGAATTAAAATACCAATTAAAATATCATTTAAATTATCACTTATAATATATATTTATAATTACATTAAATACATATTGTAAATTAAATATAAATAAAAAAATATATAAATAAATAAGATTTAGAACATATTTTATTAAATGTGTTAAGTATAAACATTTAACTTCTGTTATCACCTATCACTTTAACACTGTATACTTGTTTCGATATAATAGGTCTATCGGTTGTATAACGAATATTATTAGATAGATATATATAGTAATACCAAAGATTTTGCGAAGCATTCGGAAAATCTTTGGTAATACCAAAGCCCAGTGCTTTTGTAATACTATATAGTATTATATTTTAAGAATGTCAAAATGTAAGTTAATTATTAATTGAACTCAAAAGAGATATCTACAATTTAATATATTTATTGTTTATAATATATTACATCAATTAAAATTAATTTAATAATGATTGTATTATTATATTATTTAATAGATTCTATAGAATTATAATTCAATTATATAAAATAATATTCAATTATAAATGTAATCATTAATCTAAACTTAAAAGAAATATAAATTTATGGAATTATAATTCAATTATATAAAATTATATTCGATTATAAATTTAATTATTAATATAAACGATATTAATATTAAAAGAAATAATGATTGAAATGAATGAATTATTTAAATAAAATAAATTTAATTAATTAAAATATATCCAATAATACAAAAATAACTTTTTATAATATATTATTTTATTTATATACAATATTGATTTCAATTAACATATACTATCATATACATATATATCAATAAATACATTAAATAATTATATACAAATGAGATAACATTATTAACCTATGCTCCCACATGCGAAGTATTGCTTACTGCATGGTACAGTCGACACTGGAAAGATGTAGTGGTCCATTCTGTTATATAAGTAATATGATTATATCATGATTCAATTAAATCATAAACATTTTTTAGATATATATATATTAAGAAAAATAACTTTAATGTAACGAATGAAACATATTTAACATATTGATATAATGCATTTAATAAATTATTATTTTATATTATTTATTAATATGATTCTAATCAATTATATAAAATAATATTTAATTATTAATCTAAACTTAATAGAAATAAAAATAAATTAAAAAATAAGTATAATATATTAGTGAAATAAATGAATTATTTAAAAATAACTTTTATATTTTATATTATTTATATACAATATCGAGTTCATGTAACATAAACATCAATAAATACATTCAATAATGACATACAAATGAGATAATATTATTAACCTATGCTCCCACATTCTGCGTTATCGGTACTGCATGGTACAGTCGACAGATGAATTGATGTAGTGGTCGTATCTGTTATATAAGTAATATGATTATATCATAATTCAATGTTATCATAAACATTTTTTAATAATATATATCAAAACTTAAAAAATATAATTTTAATGTACATGAATGAAACATATTTAACTTATTGTTAAAATGCATTTAATAAATTATTATATATTATTATTTATTAATATGATTCTAATCAATTATATAAAATATATTTAATTATTAATCTATACTTAATGGAAATACAAATAAATTTAAAAAATAAGTATAATATATTAGTGAAATAAATGAATTATTTAAAATGTATACAATATTTGTATATATTTTATATTATTTATATACAATATTGATTTCAATTAATATATACATCAATATATATCAACATATATATATATATATATATATATATATATATATATATATATATATATATATATATATATATATCAATAAATACATTCAATAATGACATACAAATGATAACATATTATTAACCTATGCTCCCACATGCGGACTATTGTTTACTGCATGGTCCAGTCGATACTGGGATATATGTAGTGGTCGTATCTGTTATATAAGTAATATTATTATATCATGATTCAATTTTATCATTAAAAAAATTTAATTATATATATTAAGAAATATAACTTTAATGTAATGAATGTAGGTACTACCTACTTTAATATACTGACATTTATTAACCAGTAATGTAATATATTATATTATTATATCTAATTCAATTATATAAAATAATATTTAATTATTAATCTAGACTTAATAGAAATAAAATTAATTAAAAAGAAGTATAATATATTAGTGAAATAAATGCATTATTTAAAAATAACTTTTTATATTTTATATTATTTATATACAATATTGATTTAAAGTAACATATACATCAATAAATACATTCAATAATGACATACAAATTAGATAACATTATTAACCAATATTCCCACATGCTGCGTTATCGGTACTGCATGGTACAGTCGACAGATGAATTGGTGTAGTGGTCTTATCTGTTATATAAGTAATATGATTATATCATGATTCAATTTTATCATAAAATGTTTTAATCATATATCTAAACTTACAAAATATAATGTTAAATGATATAATGTACTGGCTGAAACATATTTAACTTATTGTTAAAATGCATTTAATAAATGATTATATTATATTATTTATTAATATGATTCTAATCAATCATATAACATATATTTAATTATTAATCTAGACTTAATGGATATAGATTAAAAAAATAAGTATAATATATTAGTGAAATAACTGAATTATTTAAAATGTATACAGTATTTGTATATATTTTATATTATTTATATACAATATTGATTTCAATTAATATATACATCAATATATATCAACATATCAATACATTATATATATATATATATATATATATATATATATATATATAATAATAATAATAATATCAGATTCAGTTGATGACCGAGATCAAAAACCCAGGTATGGTATAGAAGTTCTATTGAACTTATTGAGATACCAACCTGCTCTTGGTAATGAGAGAATTAATACAAAATGAATAAATACAAAATGAATAAATATAAATAAATATTTTACAATTCTATATTGTTCATTCGTGTTCTGTCTCATAAAAAAGCAATACAATAAAATTAAATATATCTCTCAATACCAAGAAATCATCATGTATATAACAATAAAATAATAATAAAATATAATAACAAATATATAATAAAATATTAAAAAATGTAAAAAGATACTAAAATAATAAATAAGTTAAACTATAAAAATCAAAGAAAACTAAAGACCAAAGGCTAGAGATAAAAATATGTACAATACGAACAATTTAAAAGAGCTAAAAAGAAGAAAAGATGATCATGTAAATAAAATAACAAACAATACAGATAAGGTGTAAGTGATTACATAAAACTATTTAAAAGCATGTTTTTAATATGTATTGTAAAAGTATTCAAATTCGTCAAAGATGATGTGGTTGTATTTAAAGAATTCCATAAATATGCGCCTTTGTAACGAATACTAAATGTATCATGATCAAATCTTATTTTTGGTATTAAGAATGTTCTATTTAAACTAAAAGTATATAAAGAGCAATTATAGGTAAATAACTTACAAATTGAACTATGCAAATAATGATTGTTATATATTCTAAACATATATTTATAAATGGATATATTTATTATATCTTTAAATTTAAGAATGGTATGTCTTAAAAAAATGTAATCAATATTGGTTTTGTTATCAAGTTTATATATTGCTCTCATACATTTATTTTGTAAAATTTGAATACATTTTATATTGCTATGGTAAGTACTTCCCCATATAATAGAACAATAATTAATATGACTATGAAAAAAAGAAAAATATAGCATAACTAAAGTATTAATATTAAATTTATATTTATATCTATGTATTAAACTAAGTCCATAGTAAAGTTTATTTTTAATATTATTTATTTGCATTTTCCAATTTCGATTTTCGTCAATTAAAATGCCTAAGAATTTAAAATTAGTTGATTGTTTTATGGCTATATTATTTATTTTGATGTTCAATTTATGTTTAACTCTTGTGCGATGGAATAAAATTAATTGTGTTTTATCAATATTAAGAACTAGCTTATTACCACAAAGCCAGTCACATATTAAAACTAAAGTAGAATTTATTTCTTTTTCTAGATCATTTAACTTATGAGACTTAAATGTTAAAGTTGTGTCGTCAGCAAAAAGAGTAAAATTGCATTTATTAGTTATATTAGGTAAATCATTTATGTACATTAAAAATAATACGGGTCCCAAAACTGAACCTTGTGGTATACCACATTTAATCGGAAGTATTTTAGAATTGGTATTATTATAGCTTACGTATTGATACCTGTTTGTCAAACACCTTTTTAATAATGACAAAGTGATACCTCTGAAACCTTATATATATAATTTATTTAATAAAATTTCATGATTAATAGTATCGAAAGCCTTTTTTAAATCAATCGATATTGTGGATATGAATAATTTGTAATTTATATTTAAGTAATCGATATAATTTATCAAAGCATCACATGTTGATATAGATTTTTGAAATCCAAATTGAGAATTGTTTATTAAAGAATTTTTATCTAAAAATGAAAACATTCTTACTTTTAAAATGTTTTCAAAAATTTTTGAGAATTGTGATGTCAATGATATTGGCCTATAATTCGAGCAATCATTTTTATTTCCTTTTTTATATAAAATTATAACTTTAGATGTTTTAAGTATATCAGGGTAAACACCATTTTCAATGCATTTATTAAATAAAATTGATAAAATATTACTAATGGATAAAATAATGTTACATATTAAAAAAAAGTTAAAATCATGGGAATCCGTACTATATTTTGAATCACAATTATATACAATATTTTCAATTTCTATTGATGAAACAGGCTTTATAAAAATTGAACTCTTATATATCAATAAATACATTCAATAATGACATACAAATGATATCATATTATTAACCTATGCTCCCACATGCGGAGTACTGATTACTGTATGGTCCAGTCGAAATGGATGTAGTGGGCATATATGTTATATAACTTATATATATATATATAATATAAGTAATATGATGTTATCATGATTCAATTTTATCATAAACATTTTTTAATTAAATATATTAATAAATATAACTGTAATGTAATGAATGTACTTTAATGTACTGAAACTTCTTAAAATGTAACCAATAATGTAATATATTATATTATGTATTAATATGATTCTAATTCAATAATAATAAATACTATTTAGTTATTTTTAATTATTAATCTAGACTTATAATAGAAATATAATGTCAATGAAATTAATGAATTATTTTAAATGTATCCTATACTTTAAAAATTACCTATCTGTTATATAAATAATATGATTATACCATGATTCAATTTTATAATAAATATTTTTTAATTACATATATAAACATACCATAAACATTTATTCATTAACTTTATTACTTACAATATACATTTTAAAAACTTAATATTAACTTAATTGTAATTAAATGAAATTAAATATTTAAAATGCATTCAATAATTTAAAAATTATTTTTAATAATGATATATATATATATATATATATTAGTTAACTAATCATAATTATAATATTCATTTTTATTCACACAATATTAATTCAGGTTTACATATTATATTTTAATTATACATGTATATCTAAAAGTAAATATCTAAAGTTAATCTATATATATATAGAAATATATACATATTAAGTTAATAATTAACCATAAGTATTTCCTATTAAGATATCTCATACACTGTTATCTGTTATATTAAAAAAGTATATAATATATTATAGATTCTATAGATTATATACTTTTTTTATATATTACTATATATTAGAGTTAGACACTAATATATAATAATAATTATACTTATATATAATGTATTATATTAATATACAAATTATTTAATTAATTAAAATTAAACTTATTATAATTTATTAATTGAAATTATTATGGTTTGTTAATTATTTAATTTATAACCTGTAGATGGACTTCTTGTATATCATATTCTTAGACATATTTGACAGTATAATATGTTTAATAAAATATAATAAAGTGTGTAATATGTTGAATAATATAAGTTCAATAAATACGTAATATAATTTTCCAATAATATTAAAACTATAATCTACTGTGGCGGTGGTATTATGTGCGCGCCGAATTATTCATCATTTTATACAAGAAATTTAATTTATGTATTTGAAAACATAGATTTCACCTATTGAGTAAACTTGAACTATCGGCCAAATTACCCGATTGTTCTGTTTTTTATCCATATTTATACAGCTTATTAAAATCTATTATATTCACAAAATATACAAAAATATAAATTATTAAAATATACATATCGTAAATTAATATAATATTAGTTATATAGTATATGATGGTTATTTAAAAATATGTATATTTTGATTTAGAGCACTTCTAGTAACACACATACAAACATCATCCAAATTACCCTTCCTTCCCCTATAAACTATATACTTATTTACGTGTTGTCGAATTATTAATTTGTTTTGTTTTAAGTATATTATTTTATTTTAGTTATTTCATTTTATATGTCTTACCTTAAATATTATTTATTACACGATGAATGACATTATGAGAAGTTTAAAAAAATAATTCTATCGATTTTCATAGTATTTAAAATAAAATATTATCATTATAAAAAGTAATCTATTAGAATAATACATTAACGTTAACTCTATTTTATATTGTGTTTTGTTTTATGACGGAGTGGCTTATGTCTTTTGTGTTAATGTAGATATGGTGCGTATCGAGGAAAAGGGTATACTTGTAGTGAAAGGCAAGTATTGCCACTGTTATTATTCTTGGAATAAATATAATTAAATAAACCTAATTCCTTTGGCTTTCGACCTGACGCACCCATATCCCCGAATTTGATACACCATCTATCCTCATTATTTTCAATTAGTATTGGTTATTCTAGATATAAATTTAATAATTTAATATCTCTACTTTTTTATAAATGTATTATTCTAATAGAAAACTAAATAATTTAATTTGTATTGATAATGTTTGTATATAACTTTTACTAACTTTAAAATTTACAATTTTATTTTATTATATTTATTTAAATTTTACTTTTACTATAATTTTCTCATTTTCAATTAATTTTAGGAAAGAGAAACGGGTGAACAACTATATAAGCATATCACTTCTTCGTTTACCATGGTCATGCCTAAATTCTGATATTATTATACAGATGTTGAGCTTGTGATAAAACAAATACGAAAAATAATATTAGAGCTTTTTTTAAACAATTATTGACATATTATTTGTGGCTATTAATTTATCTTTTATAAACTATTAACAACTAACATACAATTATATTATATAATTTAAAGAGCTTTCAAAAATTATAAATTATATTAATATTTAATGATTGAATGAAAATTTGTTAACATAAGAGTTAACATAAAATCCCAATTTTTTCTATATTGGTTATTAATTTTAATTATATATACATACATACATAATACATATTGTATATTAATGTAATTACAAAATATGAAGTATTGAATTAGTTGAACTATAAAACTAATTGGAGTCAATTGACTAATAAAAACATGTTAATTGACTGGTTATTTTTCTGTCTCGATGTTTGAGTGTTATTTGACTAGTTAAATCGGACATTACTCTAGGAATACGATACAAATATGTTCTTCTTAAACTGGATGGGGGTATATTAATAAACAAATGGCATATATTACGTACACTAGACCGGTTCGTACTTTTTTTTCTTCATAATTTTATAAACCTTCACATTTACAACAATTATGTATACTATGATGAATAAGTGTTTACAATTTTATACCTATATCTTAAATAGTTTAATGTCACGAAACCTTTATATTTTAACATTGAATACATATACAATTTAACATGGGCGAGATATAGAAATAAGTTTTATTCAATTTGTATCAAATTGAATAATTTTTTTCAAGCTAACTATAAATATATCCTAGGAAAATATATAAAAAGATGTATTAACAATAACAAATATTTATCAAAACAATCCAAATGCCCGATTTTTATAAATCAATTTTAGTAAAAAAAAATATCTAAATATTGTATAATTTTATATAAATAAATGATTACTATTTAATTTAAAAAATTAAAATGTATAATTTATATATAATAATAATACAATTGAAATTAATTATTAAAAATTAAAAATGATTTTTAGAAAATAAATTAACATCATTTGTAATTTTTTTTGGCTTTTTATTTGAAATGTGAAATACAAAATATTTGTGCATATTTTTAAATTCAATTAATTTAATTTCAATAAAATACATGTATATCTAATTTATATCCAAAATTCATTTAAATATGATCACTCAAATGTATGTAAAGTTTAATTATATATATATTAATTTAAGAGAATTAATTATATTTTTGAATTATTTTGAAATAAATACTTTGTAAAATGTTGTATTTTCTCGATTTTAGGAGACATTAATATTGCTAATTTGTAGATATAAAAATGAAATATAGATATTATATAAATAATGGTATATATTATATTAATTCATTAAATATAATAAAAATACATAATTAATTTTAAATTTTTTATTTTAAATGTAAATATCAATGATAATAATATGGTGGAATGACTATTATACATGTAATATTTTAAATTAAATTTTAAAATAATAATTTATATTTAAAACTTTAAATACTTCGTGACCAAATGTAACTATTTTTTTTATAAAAATTGTTAATACATATTACACTAAAATATAGATATGTATTATATTATATATGAAGCATTACAAATTAATTCGAACGAACCGGTCTAACATACACGGTAACCTGATCACATATTAGTAAGCGCTGTTATATATTATATGGAAGCTCTTCGATTCATTTTTCATATATATTTTATATATATTCATATGCAGAGACAAACGCTTTACACTACTGAATATCTCACCTGATTCAATGAAGTAGTATGCCTTTCAAACAAATCGATAGATCTGATTAAATGTACGAGCTTTGCCATTATGTTGATAGCTAATAGATGGATATACCAGGGTAGGCGACACTTTAACACAAGATCACAGCATTGTCATCCATACATCTGAACCCTGTCTAAACTGCGGCTTGAATCACGATACCTTCCCGGCTATTGGATCCAGATATAGTACACGAAGGAGGCTGAATGACTGAGTCAAATAGTGTTTCAATTCAATATATTTATAATTGAATTAATACAACCTTTTTAAATAATTTAATTCAATATACTACAATGCAATTACTAAAATATATATATTGTTTCATGATATACTTTAATGTTATACATACAAATTAATATATACTATATATGTGTATGTACGTAGCGCACATGAACAATTAATTTAAATATATTATTTTAAATATTGTATTAAATAATTATTCACTTATTTTTAAATATAATTTATTAAAGCATATCGATATCGACTCTGTTGAAATCTTGTGCAACACCGCCTACACATTGTTCCATAGCTTCTGACATGAGCAATTCTTCTTCGTTTTGTTCAGTACTGTATTATATTAGGAAATATCGTATATGTGTAGTAATTTACAATACCGATATATATCATTATTAAACTTATCACATTAGTTAATATGTAGGTACCTAATGGTAATGTTACGCGAACGTCCGCATAAGTAATGCACCAGATACCCGTGTAAGTTGCTTGTAACGAGGAGGGGGGGGGGTTTATAATCGAGGGCAAATAACACTGGCGAAGATAATAATTATAAATTACCAGTACTGTATTAGAAAAATCCATAAGGTAGGCTATTTATATATATATATATATATAAATATATATATACATTTAAATTATTGTACTTATATGCATTTCATTTATATATTATTTAGTTATTTAGTTACCTGACATATTATAATAGGGTATATTATTTCTTATATGAAATGGGTAATAATTATACATATGTACAATCATTAACCATATAGTGTATACCTATAATAAGCTATATTATTATGTTCAACATTTAGTATAGTCATGGATATTTAAAAAACAGAATATATATGAATGGGAATATATTCATATACATTCTATTTATTATATATAATTCATCAACTTGTTACTATAATATTATAAATAACATATTATTAGTATTTTTAATTACATATTGATGTATTTCTATAACAATTATAATTATATCATAATATACTTAGTAGTATAAGTAATACTAAATTATATTATAATAAAGATATACTTTTATATTTTTCTAACTATTTTTTTATAATGTTTTATATGTATTATGTATTTTTATTTAAATTATTGTAATACAGATATACCCATGTATCAATAATGTATAAATTAATAAAATTTAATTTAAATCAAATAATATAAAAGTATTCATAATAATAAGGCGGTACGCTGGTTGTGAGAATTCAATGTAAAAATATAGGGATTTTATTTATATTTAAAAGTCTATTAATCAACAAATAATTAAGTTATTTTAATTCTGTAAACGGCTTATTGTAGTGTCGAATGTTGTTTATAAGAAACTATTATAAGAAAATATTATGTATTTTCGGAAATATAATTCATCTAATAATGGTAAAAATGTATTTCATTTTATTTGTAATTAGAATTATTGTTTATATATGATATAATGAAAATAAATGAATAAGCCTATATTTTTATAATATAAACATAATATATATTATATACTGAAAAGTTCATCTAGTTATGAGCATTAACTTCGGAGTTATAGAATATCTTAGGAATATAATTTAGCAAAAATAATTATTCTGAGAAAAAAAGTTGTAGTATTAAAATTATAATTTATATTTTATGATATTTACATATATTATATTTATATTTTTAAAAATAAGTAGAGTTTTAAATATTCGATAATAATGTTTTATATATGGTTTTAAAATCTAATTTTTGGAAATGTTATATATAACAACTATATTTGATATTTTTCTAATATTTTTTTTTACATTTTTTTAAATATTTAAAATATTTCCACAACCAGCATACCCCCTTCATAATTTATATTAGTACTTTAATATGGCAAATTTTAATATTGTATTTTTATTAGTTGAATTTAAAATAATATTTAAAAAAATGTAATATTAATAAATTAAATATTAATTATTTTTAATAATATGAATTAAGGGATTAATAATATTATATTATAATGAAGAATTTCATAAACTAATCTATTTTAATAGTTATCATTATTTCATAAATATATGTTATCAATATTTAATTTTATTCATTTATATATTTATAACAACATAATAAGTTGAAGTAATTACTTCAATATATAAATATATTAATATATTATAATAAGTATGATTGTTATTTTATTATTACAATATAATATATGTATATATATTGATAAGGATTATTGATAAAGGTGTGAATTGAGATGATGTAATGATATTTTAAGTTTTTATGATAATACATTTTATAAAGAAAGTGTATACCATTTAAATATAATAATTACTTTGTTAGCCTATTATTTTACAATACTATTTTTGTAATATATAATAAATAAGGATGTGTAAAATTAATATTTTACATTTATATAAATTTATAAATGTGTAATAAATATATGTAATATTTAAATAAATAAGGTATCATTAATTATGTTGAGTATATATAAATATATATATATATATATATATATATATATATATATATATATATATATATATATATATATATACAACTAACATTGTATCTATTACATCAACTGATATAACTGTATTAAAAGTTGTATTGTCAGTTGTATTGCCAGTTTTAATACCAGTAGTAATACCTGTCAATTTATCTTCATTTTTTTTCGTACCTTTAAACCTATTTATATTTATTTTTACATTTATAATATTATATATATATATATATATATATATATATATATATATATTATTAATAAGTATACTTAATTCATATTTTCAGAATAACAACAAATATAATTTATTTACACATTAATGCGATCACTAGTATTTATATGATGGTAGTAAGGTTTATTAGCACTTAGCATAGGTGTGAAACTCCCGTATGTGCACATGACAATATAAAACGAGAATACAACATAAATAAATAAAATAAATAAATGAGATACATAAATAAATAAACAAAATGATAAAATAATTTAATTTATAAAAATAGTATATTGTAAGTATTTTGTATTTATAGTTTTGTATGATTAAAATAAGTGAATATATACATTGATGATATGTACGCCTTGATGTGAGTAATAAAGGATGGGTGTGAATGGATTGATCTAATAGAGGCAGGGAGGGATTTCCATAAGGACGGAACAATATTACTGAAGGCGAGTTTATGGTATTTCAGGTATGATACATGAAGGAAAATTAGGGAAATATCTGCATTTTAACGTAAGGAATTTAGTGGGCGTCTTAGTGTTAGTATGGAAGTACAATAATTAGAAGTATAATATATTGCTCTATGAGCTAGTGATAGAAGGTGAAGGAAGGAACGTTATTGTTAATGGAACCAGATGGATAGGAGTTGGTGGGAGTCGGTAATGGAATGATCAAACCGATTAATGGAGAAGATAGTATATTTGCACGAATTATATGATATAAAGGGGATAATGAAGTAGAAGGCAGATAATATAGTCTGGAGGAGTTATAGTCGATAATAGAGAGAGAGAGAGAGTATGAGTGCGTTTATGAGGATAGTGGTAAGAGAGCGAGTTGGCTACTTTCTTATACGACGAATTTTGAAGAGGTGATAAATATATAATTTAGATATATTAGCTATATGGGAATTGATGGATAGGTTAATATCCAACGTAACACCAATATTTAGAACAGACGAGGATGGGATTATAGGGAGATCGTCAATGACAACAGGAGGAAAATAATGATAGTTAAATGAGATATTTAGATATATGAATAATATATATCATAGTTAGGTATGTATTTGTTTAATATTAATTATTGTGTGATTTATATTTTTAAATTTGTTATTATAATGGGTTTAAATTATAATGAAACCTGGTATATATAATCATATGAAAATATCAATGTTTTCTCTCAATTAAAAATATATAGCTATGAAATAAAAATACTAATATTTATTATAATATGTTTTATAATATTAAGATTATTAGTGTTTTAATTATTAAGTTTGATTATATTATTTAATACTATTTCATATTATTTTAGTTACTAAATACTCAGATTGGAATTATTGTATTCATTATAGGTTACATACTATATAATAAACGATTCCGTTACAACTTTTTTCTATAGTTATATAGTTATTTATTCAATTATATTATATATATATATATATATATATATATATATATATATATATATATATACAAAACGAATCATACCCGGCAAGGTAGTAATATAAACAACACATGCACAATAATAGTAATCCACCTAAAATGTTTATACATATATTTATAAAATTATATATGTACATATTTATATATATATAATGTATATACATCTAGTAGTTAAATAGGGTATTATAGTGAGTAACAACTAATCTATGAAAGTCCTTAAACCACATTATTAAACGACGGTTCCACGTGATATACCTGTAAACATGTCAAAAACATATTAAGTCGTCGTGTGGAAAAGAGATTTAGATAGGAGACACGAGAAGTCAAATTTAAAATAGTCTTATGAATATGAATCATGTACATGTAACTGTGCTTATAAAGCAATCTGCCGTAGCATGCCTGATCAGCTTAACTTCGCAAAAAATGCCCACGCTAATCATTGATAAATTACTGACTGGTTGACCACTAGTAGACCACTGGTCCAGTGGTTGTACAGTAAATAGACAACTATTTAAAGAAGTAAAGTAACTTGGCATCGAAGGTGCGAGGCACATCGTGAGTAGGTACATGATGAGGAAAACTTGCGGAACTGATAAAAGAAGATTTTCAAATAAAATAAGTAACAAACTCGTTAAAATAAATATCAATACTCAATCTATATATATATATATATATATATATATATATATTGATAGATAGTATACCAGATAGTAGATAAATCTATAGATACAAGGTATACGTTGTATAATTTAATAGAAAATATCATTGCACAAGAATCCGATAATATTTGGAAAGGTAAGAAGGATAAAACAAGCTTGAATAATGAATGCAATATAGTATTTATACGATGAAATACACATACTTAAACCACTTACGAATCTTTCAAGAGAAAACCACGATTAACACATGAAAATTAACTCGGTTTTAAGGAAAGTTGCAAGATATCAAAGAAAACTGGATTCAAATGAGTGCATATCCATCGTAAATGACATGAAATATGGTATATATTCCAAATTAACGTATCATACAATCAAATACTTGAATTATACATACGAGTAGACATATAAACGAATCATAGAACATAAAACTGAGACTTAATCACACAAGAAGCTGGTGTTATAAAGAGATGATCTAAATACTTTAAAGATCTTAATAATTTTCCAATAAAATCTTCTCAAAATATACTCAATAATAATATAAAAGTTCATAGCGAAGTAAACCTACAAATATTATGATTGAAGTTGACTGTGCAATCATAAGCACGAATATACATAAATAAATTTGTGTGGATAATATTCTATAAGAGTTAATTGTTCATGGAAGAAAATCAATGATTAAAGTTATGAATGAAAATGAAATCAATGATTAATAATATAGTGTCTACTAATGAATGGTCGGATATCTGGACCACATCACTCATTATGAAGATACGTGATTCGAATAAAATGAAAATTACCGAACGATAATCATGATTTCACGTTCGAGAGTATTTCTGAGAATACTTTTAAATCGTCTTAATCCAAAAGCTAATAAGTATATAGAGC
The DNA here is from genome assembly GCA_964019155.1 of Osedax fenrisi. Lineage (NCBI taxonomy): Eukaryota > Metazoa > Annelida > Polychaeta > Sabellida > Siboglinidae > Osedax > Osedax fenrisi. Next base: position 100,707,238 of record OZ025241.1, on the reverse strand, counting down.
ATAACTTAAAACTTTACCACAACTTTATCAAATTTATAAAATATTTGAGATATCAGAAAATATTGGTTTATGATAAATGTAATATTGATGAACAAAATATTGGTCGAATTGAAAAACACTACAAATATTCTCAAAATATTATTTAATTATAAAACTGGATAAGTTTTCAGTGAACCGACTTGAATACATCAATTATATATGTAACCCATCCAGTTAAATATGTTCGACTTTATTGCAGATTCAATGTCTGAACTTCAAATAAATTAACATAGTATACTTATACATATGGTATGGAGGTAGTCAAGGTTAATCACGAAAACAGTAAAGTATTATGATGAACAGAAAATAAATATAAACCCTTGACAAATTTAAATACTTTAGTGCTATACTCACAAGAGATGGAATATATAAATCCGGGTAAGTAATAATTCGATAAGTTACTGAACCATCGTTACTAGTAATTTTAATAATAGATGGAATAGTAAGGTGATGTTTCTTAATATAAATATCCTTCTATACAAATCATGAGTATTATTTATACAGTTATACGGTCGGCAACTTGGATAATGACTAGTAAGATTGAGAGAAGAATAGTTACTTTTAAAATGTAGAATAAGTATTCGAATTACATATCTAGAATGTACAACTAATCAAGATATTGATTAAATAATAGTGAAAATCATCGGGAATATTGAACATCTATTATCTACAGTGAAATGAAGGCAGCTTAGTTATTTTGGAAATGTAATATAACATTACATAAAACATACTCCAGTGCTCTGTAAATAGTAAAATATGAAGATATCTAGAACGAATTTGATGGATTACATTTAAGAATATACTGGTTTAGATCTTCAAGGATTCAAGGATCTGAGCGAATGGATACCTACTTACGAGATAGAATTTATTCATTATAACAATACCACACACCGGTTACTTGACTAAGCTAGTTAGTAGGTAAGTATAAGTAATAAGGTGTAGTTTAATATAAACCACTTAATTCATTATTATATCGTTAATACTATATATGTATAGTTATTTATTTTTTCATTATGATTCAGATAAATAATAATTATTGAGTTAAGTATTGTTTTAGCCTACACCATTATATATTATTAATGTTATACACAAGTATTAATATAACCGAGTTACAGTGAAATATTATATAAATATAATTAAAAACTATTAATTAGTATATATATATATATATGTATATGAAAACTATTTGCCTGTAATAATAATCAATTTTAAATACTAACATATTATAAGTAACCACATATTACTATTTGTAGGTTTTAGAATTATTGGATCATCTAGTTATTTGTATATTAATATTATTAACTTTAATAGTATAACTTATAAGTTAAATATACTCTAATGTAATATACTCTAATACATATATAGAAACTACCATTACCCACTCTTCACAAACCACCAATCACTATATCATACTCAATGTATTATGCCAATTCCGAACTCTTCCCCATCATCTTCACAGTTACACTCAATTCAAAAATTACACAAAAATAAGTTCTTTCCACAAAACTAAAAAAATCAATTCTAAAAATTTCATCAGAGACTTCCTATCCTTCCCAAATAACTCCCCAGTTGAATTATGTATAGCTATCTCAACTACCATACTCTCAAATAATTTATAAAAAAATATATGCTTAGAATCTATACATTCTGTTATACACTTATACAACTAAAACAAAACGTAAATTGCGAACACTTGAAAATAAATGGATAAAAACAAATTCAGACTTAATACACTTAATTTATCAACTGACTAAGTCCAAACAAAGATGTTATCTCATAAATGCAAAATGTATCTACATTACTGCCTCTCTCTAATCATGCTCATTAGATCAAAAGAAAACATTCACCATATGCTAGAAACTACTAGGGCTTAACAACGAGAACATATTCCCTTCTATCATATACTCTATCTTCAACTTTCGATGAATACTTTCGAAATAAACTCAAAATAAATCGCTGAATCCCTCAGTATCCCTCTAAATAAAATATTATGTGAATCACTCAATTCAGGTAATTATCCAACATCCTACAAACATGCACTCATTACACCCCTCCTTAAGAAACCAAACTTGACCCTCAGAGCCTCACTAATTACCATTCAATATAAAACAGTCTAAATTATCCAAAACCTATGAACGAATCGTCGCAAAAAAACTATCTTCCTATTTAATATCAAATAAAATCCCTCATATCTTCCAAATCGCATATCTTCCTTCCAAATCAACATAAACCACTAAGAGAATATCCATTAATATTATCTCTAATCATGATACTAAAAATGGTACAATTCTCGCACTACTTGACCTCTCCTTCACATTCGATACTATTGACCAATTAATACACAAACACCGCCATACATCAATACATCAATATGCATTATTGTTACTGCATATAAATGACTATATTTAATGGCTATATTTAACACAAACCCGAACTTCTTCTATTTTAGTTTACTCATTGATTCATATCCAATACTTTATAATGTATCCATTACTAGTGATTGGCAGTATAATTTGATACAAAGTATATGTAGATAATTACCAAATTAACCAGAAACTGGTTGCTGAAACGTAACATTATAGGTACAATAATATGTTCCAGTAGGTGGTAAAATCATAGGTAGTTTGTAAAGAGTTTCCTTTAACATCTAAAAAAATAATATTGGAACGTATACTTTTACACATAAATAAACACCTAGTGGAACATATATTTATACTCATAAATAAATATCTAGTGGAACGTATATGTGTACCCATAAATAAACATATAGTGAAACTTATATTTTTACTCATACAAATATACACACAGTAAAAAATGAATTATATATAAATATATATGAAAAATAATGGTATATTTAAAAAAAACATGTAAAACAATTCATTCATTTATTACAGGAACAATACACAACATACGGATATGATATAACATGTGAATAATATATATATATATATATATATATATATATATATATATATATATAATAATAAACTGGTAATGCAAATGTATATTTGTAATGATAATAATATAAGTATATATGATTCTAATCAACATATATAGTATAGAGTATGCGTGTATAGAGGTTTCTGTTCATTATAGATCACAGTGTATAATGCCACTATATATATATACATATCTATATATATAAATATATATATATATACGAAATTCATGAAGAAGATATCGGATCCTAGAATGATATTTAACATATTCGTGGAGATATTCACCTAGCCAAACAGGAAGATAAATGCTGATGATCTTATTTATTCTGAAATTATAAATTGTATATTAATAAATAAATTATCATGACACAATACTATTTACATGTGAATACTAACTTCTAATCTTGCTTCTTGACTATTCAATTTGTCGGACTATAAGCTGGCTTATAATTGTAGATACGCCATGTATAAGATGGCATTCATGAAGACCATACCGGAGCTAATTCCTGATAATATACGGAAGTTTTTTTTATATTCATAAATCACTATTTTTAGTGAAAATAGTGTTTTCCTATATATTTACATGTAAATGTGGGCGTATTTTTGATGATACTATATATAGTATATCATGCCATAATATAGGATGCCCTTAAAGAATATTGTCAAACGTTTTTCAAAGTTTTAAAATATATTTTATTTATAATATAGTAATATTACACATATTGTGTATGTTATTGATATACTTTGATAATAAATATATACATTTTGTTCATGATTTGTCGTTTAAAAATATATTATAATATATTAAATGTATACTATTTTAATTAATATTTACTTTTAAATAACATATTATATATTATTAATTATATAATAAACTAGATTATGATATTTGAAAATAAAATGTGAATATGTATTATTATTATAATTATAATTATTATATTACATATATATGAATGTAGTCTACATGAATATTATATTAAAGTCTAAACTATATAATACAGTGTATACCTATTTTATAAATATATATATATTGATTAACATATATTAATAAGAAGTATATATGTATATGTATAATAATATTTATTTATTGAAATCTCTTATATATATTGAATACAATACAAATAGCGGATACAAATGGACCCCTCAAGAAGTCATAGACTTGTACATGTTATAAATAACTGTGAGAGGCCCCGGACAATACAATTACAAATAGTAACATTTTTTTTCTTGTGTTTTGATTTATTGTTTATTATAATACTTATTATAAGAACTTATAAGTTCTTTATAAACACAAGAGAAATTCAAGAACTGCCTGGAGTCGAACCCGGGACCTCTGGCTTACTAGCTTTTGGTTGTCCCACTGAGCCATCGACCCCAGACAAATGTACTTGACTATGTATATAATCATATTATTAATATATATGTTTTATATACTTATATACATATTGTACACCATTTGTAATCCAGTTGTTATTTTTTTTGTATATAATATACTTAATTTAATATTTTGATACTATATATATATATATATATATATAATATTATATATTTTAATCAATAAGTAATATAAAATGTTCAAAATAATAATATATTTATAGTATAATTTTAGGTTTTAAAGATTGTCATTAACGTTTTTTTTTGCCCAGTTTTAATTTTATAACAATTCATGATACATATTTATATATTTTAAACATAATTTGACACATTTTATTATTCAATATCAGAAATACAAATGAAAATGCGGATATAAAAATATTTAATAAATTTAAATTTCTGGTAATACTTATTGATAATAAATAAGACTGTAACAGCTATTACTATTTTAAAGAAAGTTAAATTCAAATTAAATAATAAATCATTAGTCTCACTTTATAATTCATATTGTTATTCTCATTTAAATTACTGGTCTGAAATTTTGGGTAATACTTTTATTACTCAATTAAATTAATATTTTACAAAAAAAAGAGCACTAAAAAGTATATATAGGTGATAAAATAGTGATAAAATGTACAGAAAATCATATACACAACATAATTATTCTTTAGAGCAAGAAATCATTATCGGCCATCAAACTTACAGAATATATTCAAAGTTAAGGCTTTCGATACTCTTCTATTTAATTGAATTAGAATTAGCACCCAACGAAAACTTTTTTGTTTATCTAGTTCAGGGCCATAGTTGTGGAATAATTTAATAAAATCTTTAACCATTAAAAATAGTATATATGCATTTAGTATAATTATAAAAAGGTTTCGATAATTTTTTATGACGACAATTATCTTTTATTAATACCTAACTTGATAAAATAGATAACTAATGATATTTATTATTTTTTAAATTATTTTTAATTTTATATCTTATATTACATTTATATTAAATTAATTGACCAATGATACTTTTTTATATTGTTTAAGTTTATTTTTGTTATTTACACTTATTTTACATATTATTTAATTTATTTTTTGATATAATATAAAATTCCAAAAATATTTTCAATTTTTTTTTATGGCATAATTACACTATTTATTATTATAAAAATTACAAAAACTTTTTAGTTTAATTTTTTTTAATTTTTGGACAAAATATAAATTACCAAACATATTTTACTCTTTTTACATTCATGACTTAATATAAAATTAATAACACATACTTTAAATTCTTTTGACAAAATAAAAGATTATGAAAATTTGAACTTTTGAATTATTAAAAAATAATTGAAAATAAATGTTATAATACTAATTAAATTTAATTTAGAGTATTAATTACAAACATATTTGTTATTACGTATTGGATTATTATTGTGTATACACAATTAATATATTAATTGTTTTTATATTTGTATGTTAAACTATATGTTTATTTACGTTTTGTAGAATTATTAATTTGTTTTGTTTTAAGTATTTTATTTATTTTATTTTATATGTCTTACCTTAATTCTATTTATTACATGATGAATGACATTATGAGGAGTTTAAAAAAAAGTATTCTATCGATTTTAATAGTATTTATAATAAAATATTACCATTATAAAAAGTAATCTATTAGAATAACACATTTATAACGTTATCTCTTTTTATGTTGTGTTTTGTTAAGGAGTGGTTGATATTGTTGTGTTAATGAGCGTATGGTACGTATCGATGAAAAGAATATACTTGTAGTGAGAGGTAAGTATTGCCAGTGTTCTCATGATTGGAACAAATATAATCACTACGGTATTGGACTTGACGCACCCATATCCCGAAGTTGATACATCATCTATCCTCATTATTTTCAATTATTGTTGTCTATTCTGGATATAAATTTATTAATTTAATATCCATATATCATATTTTATTTATATACATACAATATAAATTCAATATACATATATATATATATATATATATATATATATATATATATATATATTAAATATAAAATGTAATTTTAAAATATCTTTTTTAGTTTATATAATGCATTACATGTATATTAATTAAACAAAATGCTCTATTTATTTTTTTATTATAATAAATATTCTAATTGATTACTTTATTATAATTTAATTATGCAATATGTTATTGCTGATAATAACCATTATAGTATTATGTTGTAGACCATGTTTTCTTATTATTATATATTTGGTATACAAATTTAGGTATATAATTATTTTTATTTGTATTACCTATATTTATCAATTTTCTATTGTTATTTACATTATTATATATATATATATATATATATATATATTATTAAATATCTCATTATAATGCTAATTAATTTTAGTAATACTATTTATATTATATGAAAATGTCTACAACTAGTCACGAAGTTGAAATAATTAGTTATTTGAATAGTAATGCAAGGGAATTATGTATGCTTAATAATTATAAAATAATAAAGCAAATATTTATAAAATATAATTGTATATTACGATCTTCAGCACCTGTCGAACGAATGTATTCGCTAGCAACATATATTAATAGTGCAAAAAGAAATACAATTTGCGATAAAACATTCGAGTATATGGTAGTATTACGTGGTAATATGCATTACATGTTAAATGTATTTATTAGTATTATTGTATATTTTTTTATTATATTAAAACTTTTATTATAATTATAATGCTAATCATTGTAATTCTTTATTTATATTGTAATAGATTATAAAATAAATATAAAAAATATCTTAAATTAATACTATATAAATCTCCGTAGGACCTCCTACTTATAAATGAACGCGTTCCACTGGAACTAGTTTCTATATTTCTGTCTAAGCGTTCCCGTTCCTCGTTCCCGTTAATTATTCTGTATCCGTTCCCGTTCTCGTTCCTATTTTTATATACGTTCCCGTTCCCGTTCCTGGACGCCCAACACAGTACATATACAGATAATGAATAACTGTTACTTAATACTATATTATTATATAATATAAATTCAGGAAATTAATATTATGTGTACATATGTAAAATGTATTTAAATAAATTAAATATATATATATATATATATATATATATATATGTATATATTAAAAGGAAGCAACATGTATTGTTAATTATATTATCATTTATTAAAGCATATCAGCATCCACCCGATTAATATCGTCTGCCACACCACCGACACATTCTCCCATAACTTCTTTAAAGCGTAACTCCTTATCTTCGTCACTATATTATATTGTGTATTATATTTATTATTCATTTAAACAATGACATATTTCTTTATTAAACATATTTTTATATTACATATATATTTATATATTACAAACATATATATCACATTAAAAACTAAACGTATGGATATTTATTTATAATCGATTTTTACTATAATATATTAAATTAATAATATATTAATTATGTGAAATATATTATGTAATCAGATATAACTTATACATTACTAACATTGAACCCATTTGGTCACATGATAAAGCAGTACCAACTTGTCCACTTATATATTTACATGTACCTACTGGCTTCTTACTATTTACATTGATATTTAAATTTATAATATTATAATATACATATACATGTATATATATATATATATATATATATATATATATATATATATATATATATATATATATTGGGGTATTATGGGGTATTGTGTATGGTAGCACGGATGGTTTTGAACAGTCGAACCCTATACAATATACTTTGAAAATGGGTTGTTCAGGATTATCAGTCCATACACAGTACTCAACTGATGCAATTACCTCCAAGTAGTCGTGAACAGCACGGCGGGTAACCCTGGTAAACGACCTTGACTGGCCGGCTAAACATTGCATGGGTATGACTGGCTTCTAACAAAACTAGTCTAACATTTCTTATAGTAACAGAAATAAAACATAGTCTTTTCTATCGAGCAGCAGCGATAGAAATAGTGGACAAGGCGGATGATCTAGTAAGGACAACGACAACTTCATATATACTCGAGGGAGTTCTGGCAACCCCATTCACGGCTTCAACACTGCGCTGGAGAAAGCAACGATAAACTACTCCAGTAAAATTCCCACGAAAACAAATATGACAGCACAAATAGAAGTAAATGCAATAAGGCTAGAAAATGAGCCCCCCAGGTTGGACAGCCTTTCAATTATTACTGGGGATGAGCGAAACTATCGTGTAAGTACAGTCGGTAAGGATGACGAGGCTATCTTAAATCCGCAAGGAAGGATTGTTTCTGAGAAAATCGTCTTGAAACACACAGATATTAATAGCTACCTACAATTTAAAAAAAATATAAGTATAGCGACATGGAATGTCAGAACAATGAATAATGGAAATACACAAATTATTACAAGGGAAATGGGAAGGAATGGGATAGATTTAATGGGGATAAGTGAAACGAAGTGGAAGGGGATAGGACAAGTAAAATCTGATGACTATTCAGTATATTTTAGTGGAAACGATAAAATTGAAAGAAAAGGGGTGGAATTCATATGCACAGAAAAAATAAAAAAATGTGTTCTTGGGTTCAATCCTATAAGTGACAGAATAATAACAATACGTATCCAAGTTAAACCTATAAATTTCACATTCATACAAGTATACGCTCCCACTTCAATAGCAGATGAAGAGGAGATGGATTATTTCTACGATGCCCTACAAAAAGCAATCGATATAACTCCAAAGGGTGACATAATGTATGTCATTGGCGATTGGAATGCTAAAGTGGGTAAACAAAAAACAGCTGGGGTAACTGGTGGTTTTGGACTGAGGACTAGAAATGAAAGAGGTGATACAATGGTAGATTTCTGTAGTAGAAATAGTCTTGTTGTTATGAATATAATGTTCAAACAACATGCAAGAAGACTATATACTCGGAAGTCACCAGATAAAATTACTAGAAACCAGATTGATTATATCTTATGTACAGGTCGATGGAAAAGCTCTATAAAAAGAGTAACAACTATCCCTGGAGCAGACTGTGGCACAGATCACAATTTGTTAATAGCTATTGTCAAGATAAAGCTCAAACAAACTAAAAGAAATAAGACTACTCCAAAATATGATCTAGAAAACATTTCTAAGCAATATACTGTAGAAGTCAAGAATAGATTCAGCATACTACAAGTAGATGATAAAAATACTGAAGATTTATGGATTGATATACGTGATGCTGTGATAGAGACGGCTGATAAATGGATACCAAAAGTAAAGAAGAGGAAAGTTACAAAATGGTTAACCGAAGAAACAATAAAAATAGCGGAGGAAAGAAGAGAGGCAAAAAGAAAAGGTGAAATAGAAAAATATAAAAAACTAAATGCAGAATTTCAAAAAAAAGCAGAGTATGATAAGGAGATAAATTTAAGAGAGAAATGTAGAAAAATAGAAGAAAACAATAACAAGGGAAGAACAAGAGATCTATATAAGGAAATAAAAGATATAACTGGATCATACACAGCTAGATGCGGAGTAATGAATCTAAGTTCCGGAAAGACCGCTACTGAAGAAAGAGAAGTAAAAATTAGATGGCAACAATACACAGAAGATCTCTACAGGAGAGATCCTAAAATCACTGATACTTTTCCCGAAACTAGATATGAAGATGAACCTCATATACTAGAGACAGAGGTAAAGGACGCTATCAAGCATATATCAAATCGGAAATCATCTGGATATGATGGTATTCCTATAGAGCTTCTGTAAGCAGGTGGAGATGCATCTATAAAAATACTGTTAATTCTTTTCAATAACGTATGGAGGACGTAGGAATGACCAAGAGATTGGAAGAAATCTATTTATCTCCCGATATACAATAAAGGAGATAAGAAAGAATGTGGGAAATATCGTACTATTGCTCTGATATCTCATGCTAGCAAGATATTTCTTCGAATTATTCAGAAAAGATTAGTACATTTCCTTATCCCAGAACTACCTATTGAACAAGCAGGTTTTAGAAAAGGAAGAGGAACAAGAGATCATATAGCTAATTTGCGGTGGATGATGGAAACAGCCAAAGAACACAATAGGAATGTGTATATGTGTTTCATCGATTATAAAAAGGCCTTCGACTGCGTAGATCATGAGAGACTATGGGTGATACTCAAAGAAATGGGAGTTCCAGTTCACCTAATAGTCCTACTGCAAAATCTCTATACGAAACAAGAAGCCACTATAAGAACAGAATTCGGTGAAACAGATATTATAAACATAGGGAAAGGGGTAAGACAAGGATGTATTTTATCCCCCCTACTGTTTAACATATATGCAGAAAACATAATGAGAAAGGCATTAGAAGATTGGGATGGGGGAATCAGTATTGGAGGTAGAATGATTACTAACCTGAGATATGCTGACGACACAACACTGATCGCTGAAACTAAAAACGATCTAATAGCAATTATGGAAAGAGTAAAGTTGGCTAGTGAAAAGGCTGGTTTATATCTTAATGTAGGTAAAACTAAAGTAATGATGACTGAAGACCAAGGAGAAATGGTAGTAGATGGAAAGCATATTGAAGTAGTATCGCACTTTATTTTCTTGGGATCTCTAATAACCAAGGATGGATTCTGTGAGAAGGAAATACGCAGAAGGTTAGCAATGGGTAGATCTGCAATGGGGGGACTAACGAAAATCTGGAAAGATAGAGGAATTACCCTCAGAACAAAGATCAGGCTTGTAAAAGCTTTAGTTTTTCCTATAGTCTTATACGGAGCAGAATCTTGGACAATGAGAAAGCTTGAGAGAAAGATGATCGATACTTTTGAGTTATGGTGTTGGAGACGTCTGTTAAGAGTAATATGGATCGACAGAAAGACAAATGTATGGGTTATTGACAATATAAAACCAGAATGGACGCTTGAGTCAAGGATAGTCAAGGCATCATTATGTTACTTTGGCCATGTTATAAGAGCAGGCGGAATGGAATATGAAGTGATGGTAGGAAGAATTAGGGGTTATAGAAGCAGAGGGAGACCACGGCAAAGATGGCTAGATAGCATTAAGAAAAACTTCCATGGTACTATCTACAACATGATTCGAGCCTCAAGGTGTAGGAGGAGTTGGAGAGATGCCTCATTGATGTCGCCAGGGGTCGGATACGACTCGACGGCACAGGTTAACAGGTTAATATATATATATATATATATATATATATATATATATATATATTTACGAATGTATAGTTAAATATAACTAAATATGTTATAAAGGGGGTATCCCACTACAACTTTCCGTACATATTATCTTTCTCCATAATGTTTCTGGAAGGGTATCCCACTACAAGATTATATGGCTAGTAATCGTAGTATAGGCTATTAATAATCAACCAATCAACTTCGTTATTGTTTTCAAATCTTTTTAGATTTTGTATTTCAAATTAAAATCATGTTATTTTTAAAATGAATTCAAATAGAAAAAAACGTGTTAAATAAAAATGATATGGGAATATACTAATATTGGCATTATTAAAAGCTAATAAGTTTATATATATATATATATATTAACTAATAATAATTAATATTAAAAAATACAATATTAGAATATATTAATACAAACATTTTAAATTTAAATAAAAAATAATCATTATGAGAAATATGGTAACAACTTTGTTTTCAAGCAATTATTTCTGGAAAGCATTAGCTGAATATTTCCGGCAAGTTGCCGGAAAGTAAGGGGTATCTCACTACAACTTGCTAAAAAATCTTTTCTAGCAAGAATTTCCGGACATTATTTCCGGAAATACATGTAGGGATACTACCTAGTGGGATACCCCCATTAAGACATTTTAAATAACATTTCATTAATAATAACAATATAATTACATTCTAATTTACATATATTATATGTTTTGTAGAAGTTATAACTAATAATATATTACATTATATAGCAACATAGGTTATACAATTAAGAATATAATGTATTTAAAGTTTAAACATTTCGATACTACATATTTACTACATATTTACATATTTATCAAAAAAAGTTTGTTTTCGATAATGTTATAAGATTTTATAATAAATGTATTTACATTTTTAATTATGTTTCGTTTATTTTTATGGCAACCTTAACACGTTTCCTTTATTTTTTAAATTTGTGATAATATTTATTTTATATATAAAAACGTATTCTCTCGTTAACAAATATTTCTATTTTAAATTATCGTCGATTAAAAACTATGAAACCATGTGTATATAATCGTAGGACAATATAAACGTTAAATTCTAATAGAAAATATGTATCTCTAATAAAAATGTTCACTGATATTTTTAACTAGGCATTTTCTCACGAGCTTGTTACATTTTATTAAATTCTTTATTAACTAATTTCATTAATTTACAACTAATATACACTTTAATATACGATTCTGTTATATAGTTATGTACGTTATATAGGTATTTATTAAAGTATATATACATGAATATATACATATATATATATATATATATATATATATATATCTACACAAAACAAATCGTACTTATAGATGTTGCTGTAGTAATAATAACAATACATACAAACTAGTAATCCACCTAAAATAAGTGTTAACATATATTTATATTTTTTATATTTATATATTTAATTATATATAATTAAATTTAACTAATATATATATATATATATATATATATATATATATATATTTATATTATGTATATAGTTATATATTTAGCGTAATATATAATATATGGTATGGATATTTAAATATATAATTGTATTTCATAATAGACCGATATTCTTTAATGTATTATCAACTCTAGCTGCATACCCTCCAATATTAATAAAACTAGGATTACCAATACTGATTCTACTATTTATTAACAATGGATGCCTCATGGATTTTATTTATATAAATATAAAGTAATATTACTTAATTTTACTAGACATATGAAATATTATATATAAATATATATCATTCATATATTTAATCATTCAGATTGAAGATTACCTTTCTTCATTGCTTACATAATTCGATTCTAAGCAAATCGTATTATATCATCTTCAATGTCCTTCATGACCTATCGATGATAGGCTATCATTGTAGACCTAATAATGATCATACAACACATATACATATGTATGTATTAACGGACCTTAACTTTATATTTAAATCTATTTCAAATATTAATAATGTTAATCTGGGGGATTTTTAAATATGAGTAAATAATTACAGTCGTGATTTGTAATTTATAAATATCAAATAATCTAGCTCAGTAGAACTATATCTTTTTGGAAATCGCGAAAATCCAGGTTCGATACCAGATATGTCTTGTTATTTTCAATTGTGTTTATTAAGAATAAATATATCATACATCAAAAAACAAGATATTTTTTTTAAATGTGTATTGTATTTTCCTGGGCCCGTAAGGTTATTATAACATGTGCACGTTATTCGTTATTTTTATTGTATATTTGCACTATATATATATCTTGATTTTCATAATAACTATTGTTTTTATTTGTTTAATACACACTTAAACTATATATAATACGTAAAATAAATATTAATAGACATTGTATTAATTTAGATATATCTCAATATGAAGATATATGTTTAAGTTTATCTCCTATACCGAGTGTTCTTATTTATATTAATTGACTTATTAGTTTAAATATTATCAAAAATTCACAATAGACTATTGTTAAAATAATAATGAAATACACCTGTAATTATTGTAACTATGTATACAAACTATGTTTATCGTTAACTCACTAATTAAATGTATACATCATTATATGAAATTCGCCTTATAATGCCTATATATAATACATTTAATAATATATTACATCGATATAATGTATACTGTTATTAAATAAAATATTAACTATAATGCAATATATATATAGAAGATAAAATATACAATAACATATATATATATATATATATATATATATATATATATATATATATATTATAATAAAATATATAATAGATATAAACGACCATCATAACTTAACTTATAACTTAATCAAATGTTAAATTCACATATTATTATAAAATATAGATTGTACATTCTTTAGTTATATATGTAACTATAGGCATTTTTGTGTTCATTATCTAGAATACTAACAAAGGCGGAACACACATAAGTGCGTTTAAGTATGAATACAGTGTATCTATAATATGTCGTATACCACTTAAGGGGGTATCCTACTACCAGTATTTACGGAAATAATGTTCTTTGTATAGAAAGTGTTTTTCTCTGACATTTAATAAGTTGGTGTAATTATGTTGTTCTTATATGGACCATATATATTTATATTAATATAATATTAATAATAATAATGTTTATTTATTGAATATTATATATACATATCGGATACATATGTAACCCTCTCAATAAGTCATATGCGTATATATCTTAAATTTAAATTTATTGTGAGCCCAAGGACATTACAAAAGAAACATGTATAGCAAATATCTCATTTTTGAACTATCGAGGATTAAGTTCTTAAAATAAATAAAAGAATAATATATATATATACATTTATTTATGTGTATTCATTATTGTGCCGATAAATAAAAAAATGTATATGAATTATCATGATTTTTATATTATTTATTGTTATTAAAAATCAAGTTATCATTCTAATAGGTTATCAATACACTGTAAAACTAGTACTTATTTATTTATTACATATATATATATATAACTGCCTATGTGGCTCAGTTTAGTAATGTATAAGACACACAAGCAGTAGGACACGGGTTCGAGCCTCGTCCGGACCATTACATAATTTTATAAAATGGGTCTTAAAATATTATTTAGAAGTGATTTATATAATTGTGTATTATATAAATGATCGGCTCTTGTTAAAATGATGACTTCCTTAACATAAGAGCAATATATGGTTATAAGTGAAAACTTCATCTACGTTCCTGGATGGGATGGAATAACTCCACTAAATAAAAATAACAATAACAATAACAATATATATATATATATATATATATATATATTTATATTTATAATAGTAGACGATTTGAAATACTCACCAATTATAAAAAACCACATATTGCTTTCATCAGGTTCTTGAGATGTGGGATCATCTATATATTTGTATATAAAATAAATAATAGAATACTATTAAATAGTCATTATATAATATTGTGTAACACTTTTCATTGAAAATAATATTTATATAATGTAACCTATTTAGTAAAGGCTATTCTATACTAGTATACTTATACTTATAATGTATATTTTAATACTTTTATAACGTTTTATATTAGTATTTGATTTTTATTTGTATTTAAATTGAATACATGATTAATAGATAATAGTATTTAAATTATAGACTATAATTTATAGTACATATTGTCATATAGAACAATTAGCTTTCTTTTTGGTTCTCCCTAATTACATAATATGATAATGTAGAAAACAATTGTCAAATGTTAATTAGTAAATGTAGTGATAAGATAAATATATTGATTTATAATTTATATTTACCATTTTATTGTTAATAATTTTGTTAATATAAATTTATAGGGGATAGGTATATGATTTATTTAATATATATTTATTATATATTTCAAAATATGTTATATAACTTAATTTGGATAGCATAACATAGTGTATATAAACTTATTAGATCATGTGATATAGTTTATGAATATTTGGTATTTATTAAAATTAAATTTTTTTAATAAGATTACATATTATAATGATCATCATATATTTTATAACATATTGTATTACATATATATATATTATTTATTTATTTAATCAGATATGAAATACAGAGGTCCATAGTATATCAACGAAAATTATAAAAGAATAAACTAAACAAAACAATTAATCTAAGAAACGAAATTTAAAATACTATACAAATAATGACTTATATACCATACAACATGGTAAACAGTGGCGATGGGAAAACAATATTATATTCATATAATTGAACAATTAGAGAATTACACGATAATTGTATTCATTTGTATAATTAATAATAAGACTTACGTAATTTAACTCTTACATTATTAACATAATCGTTAAGAAACATTAATGATGCACTATTTCTACGTTGTATTTTATAACGATACGATAAGCATTATTATAAGCTATATTAAGTTTAGCCATACAATATCATTTGTTATAAAAATACCACTAAGGTATATATTAGAAACAAATGTTTTAAATATAATAATTGATTATCCTTTGAGCAATGATTAATGTTATATGATATTGCATAGCTTTGTTTATAAAACTGTATAATATTACTATATATATCAATATCATCAGTTAATTCCTCTTAAATCCAATGTCCAAGATATCTATATGATTTGACAACTTTTAGAAGTTTATTATCTATATTTCACAGGATTATGATATGATTTATCAAAATAAATTGCTAAAATAACCGATTTATTAATATTAAACATTATGTGGTTATGGTTAGCAAACTCTCTCTCTATATATATATATATATATATATATATATATATATATATATATATATATATATATATATAAATATAGCAAAATATATTAAATTATTCATAGATATTTAAATAAAGATATGATAGAATTGTTAATTAGATATATTTGAAGACATTTTTAAGAAGACATTTATTTTAGAATTTGTACTCAATAAATCTACCATTATTACTTATATCTCATTTAAAAATTATATAGGTTATTACGGTAACTTTTAATACAGTAACATATGATATAATATGTCTTGCGATACTTTCTCTTATATATATATATATAATAAAACCTTGTATCCCATTAAGTACAACATCCACATATTCTCGTATATCTCCATTTGGCAATATATCTGGATTTCTATCGTGTCTATAGACATACTGTAGTATATATATATATAATAACTATCTAGGTATGAGTTATTCAATTTGTTAAATTTCTTCAGCATCATGATTTAATTTAGTTACATATTTTAATATATAATTGAACATTAATTCTGATGATGATAGTCGGGTATATCGGAATGTGCTATAAAGAACAATTATATTTCATAACATGTATGTATGTAAATTAAATGCTAAATAAATAATATCATTTTTTCCCATTATGTACTCCCATTATATTTGATTTATTTATATATATGTGTGTTTATGATCTCTAAATAAACTACAACACGATCTTAATATACCTACAATTACAATTACACCCCAACTAGTACTACTAACATATTTATTATATCAATTAAAAAATATATATATATATATATATATATATATAATAAACCAGTTGATACAGTAATATTCTCAGTAGTGATTTCTATTGTAGATTAGATGTAAATTAAATATGGAAATACGATTATATATTATAATACAAAATGTAATATATATATATATATATATATATATATATACAATATATATATATTATATATTATATAATATATATAGTATATACCAATTGCTGTTGTAATGTTCTCAGTAGTTATTTTTATTGTAGATTAGATGTAAATTAATTATGGAAAACGAATATATATTATAATAAAAAATCTAATATATATAAAGTGATTGGTTGATTGAACGTTTATTTAAACACTTAAATAAATCATAAATGATTTAAAAAAATGTATATATATATATAGAATACAAATAATAAATTATGTAAAACAATAAATACCATTAATAATAATAAAATAAAATATAATACTCCGTACGGAAATTAATAAATAAAATAATAATGACAAACAATATTAGTATTACAGGTTGCTACCTGAGATCAATTGTTGTATATATTTCATGAATGTTTTATGCGATTGTATGGATCTAATATAGGGTGTGAGTGAATTTCATAGTTTTGTACCAATATAATTATGTGCACGAGCATTCATTTTTGATGGACGGAGAATAGAGGTAGATAGAAGATGATATGCATGGTTTCCAATAGATTGAAAGATATCTGTACTAGAGAAGCAGAAATATAGGAGGGTCAATTCTAAGAGTATATTGATGAATGAACAATAGATAGTGTGCGATAAGCAGATCGTTTATTAAATTGTAACCATGGAGGTAAGTGTTGGCATGAGGAAGTCGAGGAATTATCTCGAATACGTAGGTTATATGTTATACGGATTGATGAATGAATAACTCGATTTAGGGGAGAGATATAGGATATTGGATGATTGATAAGTATTGAGGAACAGTAATCTATACGTCAGAGGATAAGGGAATTGACTAGAGTTTTAGTAAAAAATACAGTAATTGATTTTCGTATTTTTTAATTCTAAATAGATGATAATTTGCAGATTTAGTGATGGCAGTAATATGAGGAATGAAGGAAATTGTAGAATCTAAAAGTATACCAAAGTTGGATGTAGTAGGATAAGGAGATATTACAATGTTATCAATAAGAAAATGATGGAAGTTAGTTCGTGATAGAGAAAGATTCAACGATGTATTAAGGAGAAGATTATTAGAAGTAAGCCATACTTTAATATCATTAGCACAATTGGAGAGTTTCTGATTGATACCTGGTGATGAATTAGTTGGAAGAAACATATATAATTATATGTCATCTGCATATATATATATATATATATGCAGATGGTAATAGATATTTGGATATTTAGATTTTATGGATGGTAGTGGATATAAATAAATAGAGAAAAGTGAAGGACCGAGTACTGATCCCAGGGGAATACCATATTTCATAGGAAAAGGGAAGAAAAAGATTAAATATTTTGACAGCTACTACTGTCTGATATATATGAAGTAAACCATGCGAGAGCAAGGTCTTTAACTCCAGGCAGATGTAGAAGGGACAGATGAATGTGATGATCAAGCGTATCTATAATACTGGATATGTCCAGCATTACTAGTGTACTGCAATTTTTAGTATCAAGGGTAGAAGTGATGACATCAATTACGTCTAGTAGTGCTGTTTCTGTGGTGTGTATTCGGTGAAAACCACTTTGTCGACGAACATGAATATTATTGGCGGTTAAATAAGAGATTAGTTGACGAGAGACAACTCCTCCTAAAATTGTACTCAAAAGGTAGTTGAAAAATTGAGCGATAATTGAGAAGTGATTGGGGATCGAGTGAAGGTTTTTAAGTCAATATTATTATAAAATATTTTGGAGCAGAGACAGCCTAATTGTAATGGAGAAATTTTAGTTATATTTGGTAGTAATGCTGGTTTTGGGGAGATAACAACTTATTAGCCAGTCTGAAAAGTCGTCGTTTATCAGAAGCAAGATCGTTTATATCCCGAGTATAATAGCTAGATTTGGCATATGAAATTGCTAACTTGTAGATCTTACGTTGCTCAATGAATGATGCTCTGAAGATGAAGAATTCAAGGATATGTATATTCTTTCAGATTTACAAAGTATTCGTTTCAATGATATGAGGTGGGAAGTAAACCATGTCGTATCAGGATGTAGAGTTACTGATATGATTTGACGGTGATATGAAGGCGAATGTTTATCGAGTAAATGGGATAATATGGAATTTAATACAACTTTTGAATAACAGTAGTCACCTAAATCAGAATGTAAAACAGCTAAGAATATCATAGAATTAATATTCTTAATAGGCCTGTATGTAATACGTGTTTTCAAATTAGGAGTGATAGTAAAGTTAGTTTTGAATAAGATTAGGAAGTGATCTGAAAGTAGATCAAGCCTAGAAATATTACTCATCATGAGTTCAGAATGGAGAGAACTAGATAATACAAGATCAATAATATTACCATTTATATGAGTTGGGAATTTACATGTTGTGATAGGGATAATTAATTTGTTAAATTAGTGAATATAATATGTGGATTTGAGGTAGCATTAAAATGATAGTTGAAATCACCAAGAATAATAGGGTGGTATATGGGTGAACTTATGAGATAAGTAGCAAGATCTTTAAAATCATTTAGAAAGGAAGCGAATTCTGGTTTAGGCGGTCTATAAATGATGGTAATGGATATAGATTTATGTTTTTGGGTGAATGATATATTTAGGCAGACGGAGTAGAAGAAGTTATGGGATAAATATACATGGTAAAGATAGAGAAATTGTAACGAGGAAGCCATGGCTCATGGTTGCACCCATGGTTGCAACCCCACCACCACTACCTGATAAGCGTAGCGATAAGAGTAATGTATAACCAAAACTGTGAAATAGAGCAAATATATCGGAATCATCTTGAGAGATCTATGTTTCTGTTAATGCAATAATACTAAAATCAGACTTTTAAGGAATGCTAATAAGAGGGAGGCATTGAAACGAAGAGAACAAATAT
Organism: Osedax fenrisi; assembly: GCA_964019155.1. Taxonomy (NCBI): domain Eukaryota; kingdom Metazoa; phylum Annelida; class Polychaeta; order Sabellida; family Siboglinidae; genus Osedax; species Osedax fenrisi. The sequence goes on along the minus strand of OZ025241.1, from coordinate 100,686,621 downwards.
TGATTAGGGCAGTGTTTTCTGATAAGGAGTTAAATAATTGTAATTTCGAAAACTCAGATTTAGATTTAAAATATTCTTTGTACTTTATAAAGGATGTATCCCAGATAGTTCATCCGAAGATGGTGATAACTTTTCACATTTCCAATAAATCTTTGAATCATTACATGAGTTCATAACGCGATGTACGATAATTTAATATACATTTATGACCCGTCACCGAAGTTGAGAAGTATCAGATTTTCAATATCAAGTGAAGGAGTAAGAGGAACAGGAATATGTGCAGATTTATAATGTGAGCTTATAGATAGATAAGAATTAATTATTAGTGAGGCATATGTTTCAGTTGCAGTAATATGTGAGGGATTAGAAATAGATGAAGGATGACAAATATGATTAGAAGAAGTGAGAATATGTGTACAATTAATAGATTGGTTTTTAGGTCTACTATACCAGATGCCACCCTTCAACCCTATATATTATTAATTGTAATATTAAAGTTATGATAACTATTAAAGATTACACACATTATTCTTATATTTAAAAAAATGAGTATATTGTTTTTTCAAATAAAATATATTTAACTAACTTTTTAAGTTTGTCCTAAAAATTAGTAATTTATATATTTAAATATATTTAATATTTTTATAAATTACAATATTATTTAAGATGATAATGATAATGATAATCCTAATTTATGTAAAAAAGATAATAATTCTAATTCTCCGAATGCTAATGAATTTAACACGTTCTTTAGTAATATAGGTATTAACTTATCTGAAAAAATATTTGCACCATCTCTTGATAATGATATTTATAAAACTATGCAAGGTAATAATAAAAATTCATTATTTTTTACAAAAATTTCAATTTATGAAATTTTTAATGAGGTACGAAATTCTAAAAGTAAATCTAGTACAGATGTTACTGATTTTAGTATGTTTATCATTAAGGAAATTATTTTAGAAATAAGTCCTTTATTAAAACACGTTTTTAATAGGTCACTAGCTGAAGGTATTTTCCCTAATGTCTTAAAAAAAGCTAAAGTTATTCCAATTTTTAAATCTGGAGACAAATCATTAGCTGAGAATTATAGACCTATATCCTTACTGCCACAAATTTCAAAAATATTTGAGAAACTAATTAAAAGCAGGATTTCAAATTTTTGGTAATCAATTAATGATAATCAATATGGTTTCAGAAAGAATTTATCTACAGCTGATGCATTGTCTGATGTATTAGAATCAGTTAATACAAATTTAGAAAATTTAGAGAACTGTGCTATTGTTTCAATAGATTTACGCAAAGCCTTTGATACACTGGATCATGATATTTTAATCAATAAGCTTTATATTTATGGTATCAGAGGTATAGCGCTAAAATTAATAAAATCGTATTTATCAGATCGTCTTCAATTTGTTAGATATAATAATACTGACTCTTATTATAATTATATAAAATGTGGTGTACCAATGGGATCTGTACTCGGTCCGTTATTATTTATTTTATATATCAATGACCTTCCGAATATATCAGATACTTTTAAATCAGTTTTATTTGCAGATGATACAACTTTAATTTTTTCAAATACGTCTATTTTAGAATTAAAAAACAATATTCAATTTAATATTAACAAACTATATGATTGGTTGAATGTAAATAAATTGTCACTCAATATTAGTAAGACGAATGTATTATTATTTAATATAAGAAATAAAAATAGAAATATTAATATGGATTTGAATATTAATAACATTAAAGTTAAACAAGTCAGTGAAATAAAATTCGTAGGTGTTATTATAGATTGTAAATTGAATTGGAAATTGCAACTCAATTATGTTTCAAGTAAACTTTCTAGAACAATTGCAATTTTACACAAAGTTAAAAATAAATTAAATATGAAATCTTTAATTTTATTATATAATGCTTTATTTTTATCACATCTTAATTATTGTTCAAATATTTGGGGGAATACCTTCAAATCCAGTTTAAAAAATATTTTCATTATACAAAAAAGAGCAATAAAATGTATTTGTAATACTCATTCTATGTATACAAATTTCTATACTATTTCCAATTCTCTTAAATTTGACGATATTGTAAAAATGAATAGTATAAAATTTATGTTTCGAGCTAGGAATAATATTTTACCTAAGAATTTACAATTATTATATAAAGTTAAATCTTATAATGGAAATCTGTTTCATAGAATAAAAGTACGAACTGACCGAAAAGAATTTTGTTTATCGAATACTGGTCCAATGCTGTGGAACAGATTACCACAAAAAATAAGAAAGATTACGAAATTGAAAAAAAACAATTTTTAAATCATTTATGATATCGTCTTATTAATTTTAATTTTATATTTTTATATCCTATTTTTAATTATTGTATTATGTGATATATTAATTTATTTATTTTCTACCTTATATTATCAGTATTTATTTTATACATTTTATTTTATAGTTTTATAGCTTTTATAGCTTTTAGTTATAGTTTTTTTTTTTAATATATTTTTATAATTTGTTATACAATTTTAATATTAGTGTTTTATTGGTTTATATTTTTGTAGGTACATATTATTCAATTCTTTATTTTAAATACATGATGAGAATGATTGTGGGGTTTTTTGCAATTTTATTTTATTTTAATTTTTATTTTTGTATTAAGTTTTTAATTGTACATATTTGTTATTACTTACATATTAAATTTAATTTTAATTTTATTTAACATTCAGTATTATTTTCTATTCAGGAAGTCAATTTTTTATTTTAAATATTAAATATTAAATATAAGATATTCACGAGTACTTTTTATTGATTATTTATGTGGACGGTAATGGTTCGTGTCGGGGATGAGGATGCAATTGTTGTGTGGGGGCAATTGTTGCCAGTGCTCTTACTCTTGGCGAAAGTTAGTTCCTTAAGGCATTGGATATAGAAACCCCAAATCCTCCAAGTTGATACACCTTTATCGACTTTCATTGGCAATCGATATAAAGTATTCTAGGTAGATTTTTGTATGACTATTTTTTTACTGATATCCTGGATAGAAATTTATATTATAATCTAATATTTTATTTAATATTATTTTAATTTTATACATAATTTTTCCCCCACAATCACATTGGAAGAACGACTTGATAAGCTCTGCTTTTTCGTTCATCCAGGCTAATGCCCAAACTCTGATTATTATTATTATATATATTTATATATATATATATATGTGTGTGTGACACCATGTCTACTTAGCTACATTAATAATATTACATATAGTTACAACGTGTGAATATTGCAAAGAAAATATTTTCAAATGTATTGAACCTAACAATACAGAAAGCCTATGTGTTTGTTTTACATTTGATCGTATAACAGCATATCTAGACTATGTGCATTGCAATAGGTGAGCATATTTATAATTATAATATTATATATACATATATATATATATATATATATATATATATATAAATATGCTATGTATGTTATCAATATATTATAATTTATTTAGCTCAATACATTAACTTGATAACATATAATATAATTAATGAATAAAAATCACACATGATATACATATGCTAGTGATGTAATATATCACATAGCATAGTATATATATATGATGTTTATGATACAATATTTGTAATATAATTATATGTTGGTTCAATATTGGAGAAGGTTTAAAAAATAACTTTAATGACGCACATTAAATTCGAAATATTGTACAATGATTTTCAATAATTATTAACGCATTTAAAGTTATAACATTACTTTTTCACGTCATCATTAATGGGTGATGGTTATATGTATATATATATATATATATATATATATATATATATATATATATATATATATATATTTATATATATATATATATATATATATATATATTTATATAATATGCTATGCATTTGTTGTTATTCTAAATAATAACTCCTTGTAATACATATACATAATCCAATATATAACGGGTTGTACTTATTATAATCAGTATAAAGACTATAGTCTGTCTTTATATATATTACGTCATTATTATAATAATAGATCACATAGAATTCAATATTAACCTGGGTTTCATATATAATATAATTTACGATAAGCTATAATTGTTGATTGATTGATAATTTATTTAACAAATACCATCTGACTATTAGGAATGTCTAGACATATATAATCGAACATATAAAGTATACATATTTGCTAAAGATAACATACGTTATATAAATAAACAAATAATATTACTAAATTACAAAAATTAAAGAAATTACAAAGTTTTACAGTTAGCGTAAAAATAAACGAAAAATAATCGAAGATAGAAATAAATTATATAGTAAAAATATTTGAAAATAGAAATAAAATATTTTTTTTGTTAAATGTCATCGACATATTCAATTACTATTAAGTTAATAGTTAATATATAGTTAATATTATTAACTATATTAAATTATTGTTATCTATGTTACCTGTAATAATAATAAATAATTAATTATATAGTTTAATATTTAAATGAACAATTTTAAAAATCAAATAAACCAATACTAGATGAAATAAATAAATAATGTAATACTTATCAAAATCTGTAATAATAGTACATTATTAATTTATATTTTAATAGTATTAATAATATGAACACACATATATATAGAACACGTTAAAAATAAAATAAAACAATAATAATACAAAACACACAATATAATACTTATCACTTTAATCTGAAATAAAGTAAATTATTTTGTATTTTGTATTTTGTATTTTGATAATATAATAAATTTGAAACATATATATATATATATATATATATATAAAATAATTATAATAATGATATTCAGTTGATAACCGATATAAAAAACCCAGGTATGGTAAGAAGTCATATTGAACTTATCGAGATACCAACCTGCTCTTGGAAATGATAGAATTAATACAAAAACGAATACATATAAAGAGTATGCATATTTTGCAATTCTATTTTGTTCATTCGTGTTCTGTCTCATAAAAAATCAATACAATACAATTATATCTAGCTCTCAATACCAATAAATCATCATGTATATAACGTATATAAAATAATAATAAAATATAATACAAATATATAATAAAATATTTAAAAATGTAAAAAGCTACTAAAATAATAAATAAGTTAGACTATAAGACATCAAAGAAAATGAAAGACAAAAGTAAGGCTACAAAGATAAAAAATATATATACAATACGAACACTTTAAAAGAGCTAAAAAGAAAAAAAGATGACCATGTATATAACTAATAAATAATATTTATTGTAGATAAGATATAAGTCTATATAGATAAGGTGTAAGTGATTAGATATAATTATTTAAAAGCATGTTTTTAAAAAATTTTATTTGTTATTTTTATCCCATCCAGGAACTTAGATGAAGTTTTCACTTATAACCATATATGGCTCTAATGTCCCTTCGAAGCCGCTCTCGTATTAAGGCATCCATGGTTTTAACGAGAGCCGATCATTTATGTATACACAATTATATAAGATCACTTCTAAATAATATTTTAAGACCCATTTTATAAAATTAATTAATGGTGCGGACTAGGCTCGAAATCGTGTCCTACTGCTTGTGTGTCTGACGCCTTAGCCACTGAGACACACAGGCAGTTACTATAAAAGTTAAATATGCATTTTAAAGTATTCAAATTCGTTAAAGATGATATGGTTGTATTTAAAGAATTCCATAAACAAGCCTTTGTAACGAAAACTATATATCTCATGATCACATCTTATTTTTGGTATTAAGAATGTTCTATTTAATTGAAAAGTATATAAGGAGCAATTATGGGTAAATAATTACAAATTGAACTATGCAAATAATGCTTGTTATATATTCTAAATATATATTTATAAATAGATAAATGTATTATATCTTTAAATTTAAGAAAGTTATGTCTTACAAAAATGTAATCAATATTGATTTTGTTATCAAGTTTATATATTGCTCTCATACATTTATGTTGTAAAATTTGAATACATTTGATATTGCTATGGTAAGTATTTCACCATATAATAGAACAATAATGAATATGACTATGAAAAAAAAGAAAAATATAGCATAACTAAAGTATTAATATTAAATTTCTATTTATGTATTTAATTATAAATTTTATATTATAGTTGATTAGAAAAAAATATATAAAACCCAAATAGTCTTCAAATAGAAAAAACCGATAAGATAATGACAATAATAAAGATACAACATAAAGAATAAAAAAAGATACAACATGAAACATAAATAAATATAAAATTATAAATTTCAATTTAAAAAAAGTTAATATGTAAATATCTTAATATGTAAATTATTATAAATTATTATATATATATATATATATATATATATATATATAAATTGAGCTAGTCAGTGTTATAACCTAACCAAATTATCTATAATAATGATTTCAAAATATTTAATATAAGGTCTTTCACGTTCTATTACATAACTTATTATAATATTATTAATACTTGTATTATTAGTTAAATACTGTATGTAATATATTAAATAATTATTTTATTATCATTATCATGCTTATGATAATTATAGTAAATACATATTTAATTAATTATAATATTTTAAATAGTTATGTTATGATTGATCACTCGATTGATTTTATCATATTATATTTTATGATGCAGGTAAGACTAGTTGTATTAAAAAATATTTTCTTCGAACAGATAACATTAATATAGTATATATTATCAATAGTATCACTAATTACAATATTAATTATTGGATACTGAATTTGAAAATAAAAAAAATTCTATCTATATAATTTTGTTTTCAAAATGAATGTGATATTTTAAATTAAATTTAAAAATAATAATTTATATTTCAAACTTTATATGCTTCGTGACCAAAGTAACTATTTTTTTATAAAAATTGTTAATACATATTATACTAAAATATAGATATGTATTATATTTTATATGAAGGATTAAAAATTGATTCGAACGAATCGGTCTATTGTACAGCTTACGTTGCGGTGAGTTCAAGAGGACTTAATAAATTAAAGAGGATACGACAAGTATAATATGTATTAACATTGTATTAGTATAATATGTATTAACAATTTTTATAAAAAAATAGTTACTTTGGTCACGAAGCATATAAAGTTTGAAATATAAATTATTATTTTTAAATTTAATTTAAAATATCACATATATAATATTCATTCCACCATCTTATTATCTTTGATGTTTACATTTAAAATAAAAAAAATTAAAATGAATTATGTATTTGTATTATATTTAATGAATTAATATAATATATACCATTATTTATATTTATTATTAATATAATACCTATATTTCATTTTTATATCTACAAATTACCAATATTAATGTATCTTAAAACTCGAGAAAATATACCATTTACAAAGTATTTATTTCAAAATAATTATTTTTTTAAAATTTATATATATATAATTATACTTTACATAAATTTGAGTGATCATATTGTATTGAATTGTGGATATAAGTTATATATAAATGTCCTTTATACAAATAATATTTTAAAAATTAAAAAATATATAAATATATTTTGTATTTCATATTTCAAATAAAAGTGTATGCGACACATACCGCGATGCGAGCGTTACCCAATTACTGAAACGAAAACAAGTTATATAAAAGTTTGTCCATTATATGGTTCACGAATTATACGTATTAATATATGGCGTATATAGACAACATATAGACATAACATATACACATATAACAATTGTAGTCTTTTTAAGTCGAATGTAACACTTTTATATGTGTATTTTTGAACTCTCTTTATTATCAAATGTAATGTCATCATTTCTAGGTAATCGCTTCCTATGTATGTAGCTGGTAATACCATATTCATCTTTGCGAAGCATTTCCATAAGTATTTTCAATTATTAGATTTGCGCTAGTAAATTCAAGAGATATAGTCCTTTGTCATATGTGATGATATTACAGTTTGCACCATACGTTCCTTCCCAAACTTTGTGTGTATCTATTCCATCTTTAGATTTATAATCGGCTTATATAATTAATATATAATGTATTAGTGTATTTTGTATACAAATTTGAAGTTGATTGTAATATGTCTCAATTTATTTATCACTATAATTTGATGTTTGCGCGTAAACTTGGATAATTGTGACATTAAAGGGAGTTGCCTAATTATGTCTAAGATATACAATACTGCTAGTAATGGCTTGAAATCAGTCCATCTACAGAGTGTGTTATCATTTTATTCACAATAATTCCAACACCTTGTTCATGTTTATATTTTAGACCACTATAATATACTCTATATCCTTCATCAGTAAATTTATTTCCACCGCATTTCACTTATGCCGATAATTATCGGCATAATATATTATAATATACAAAAATATCTTTAATTCATGAGTTAATTCTGCTAATTTCCCCGGTCCGTTTAAATTACGGACATTCATCTTTCCGATAATCACAATATTCCTCATAATTACAGTTTACAGAATCATTACAATTGATGACGTTATATTATTTATAATAAACTAATTCATTAATAACTTTGTATAATAATTATGTTTAAACTATTATAACAACCAAGGAATATCTTTAATGTTAACTAAATTAACAAATAACTATTTGTATGTAGAGATAACCGTACTGTTATACATTTTAAGATTATTTTTAATTGTTTTGCTGTCTCAACATAACATCATATATTTTATTGTAATAATATTTCAAATTATACAAAATTGCTCTTTATAATTTTAATATCTAATAAATTTGAATTCATTTTGAAAACAAAATTATATAGATAGAATTTTTTTTATTTTCAAATTCAGTATCCAATAATTAATATTGTAATTAGTGATACTATTGATAATATATACTATATTAATGTTATCTGTTCGAAGAAAATATTTTTTAATACAACTAGTCTTACCTGTATCATAAAATATAATATGATAAAATCAATCGAGTGATCAATCATAACATAACTATTTAAAATATTATAATTAATTAAATATGTATTTACTATAATTATCATAAGCATGATAATGATAATAAAATAATTATTTAATATATTACATACAGTATTTAACTAATAATACAAGTATTAATAATATTATAATAAGTTATGTAATAGAACGTGAAAGACCTTATATTAAATATTTTGAAATCATTATTATAGATAATTTGGTTAGGTTATAACACTGACTAGCTCAATTTATATATATATATATATATATATATATATATATATATATATATATATAATAATTTATAATAATTTACATATTAAGATATTTACATATTAACTTTTTTTAAATTGAAATTTATAATTTTATATTTATTTATGTTTCATGTTGTATCTTTTTTTATTCTTTATGTTGTATCTTTATTATTGTCATTATCTTATCGGTTTTTTCTATTTGAAGACTATTTGGGTTTTATATATTTTTTTCTAATCAACTATAATATAAAATTTATAATTAAATATATAAATATAAATTTAATATTAATACTTTAGTTATGCTATATTTTTCTTTTTTTTCATAGTCATATTAATTATTGTTCTATTATATGGTGAAATACTTACCATATCAATATCAAATGTATTCAAATTTTACAACATAAATGTATGAGAGCAATATATAAACTTGATAACAAAATCAATATTGATTACATTTTTGTAAGACATAACTTTCTTAAATTTAAAGATATAATACATTTATCTATTTATAAATATATATTTAGAATATATAACAAGCATTATTTGCATAGTTCAATTTGTAATTATTTACCCATAATTGCTCCTTATATACTTTTCAATTAAATAGAACATTCTTAATACCAAAAATAAGATGTGATCATGAGATATATAGTTTTCGTTACAAAGGCTTGTTTATGGAATTCTTTAAATACAACCATATCATCTTTAACGAATTTGAATACTTTAAAATGCATATTTAACTTTTATAGTAACTGCCTGTGTGTCTCAGTGGCTAAGGCGTCAGACACACAAGCAGTAGGACACGATTTCGAGCCTAGTCCGCACCATTAATTAATTTTATAAAATGGGTCTTAACATATTATTTAGAAGTGATCTTATATAATTGTGTATACATAAATGATCGGCTCTCGTTAAAACCATGGATGCCTTAATACGAGAGCGGCTTCGAAGGGACATTAGAGCCATATATGGTTATAAGTGAAAACTTCATCTAAGTTCCTGGATGGGATAAAAATAACAAATAAAATTTTTTAAAAACATGCTTTTAAATAATTATATCTAATCACTTACACCTTATCTATATAGACTTATATCTTATCTACAATAAATATTATTTATTAGTTATATACATGGTCATCTTTTTTTCTTTTTAGCTCTTTTAAAGTGTTCGTATTGTATATATATTTTTTATCTTTGTAGCCTTACTTTTGTCTTTCATTTTCTTTGATGTCTTATAGTCTAACTTATTTATTATTTTAGTAGCTTTTTACATTTTTAAATATTTTATTATATATTTGTATTATATTTTATTATTATTTTATATACGTTATATACATGATGATTTATTGGTATTGAGAGCTAGATATAATTGTATTGTATTGATTTTTTATGAGACAGAACACTGATGAACAAAATAGAATTGCAAAATATGCATACTCTTTATATGTATTCGTTTTTGTATTAATTCTATCATTTCCAAGAGCAGGTTGGTATCTCGATAAGTTCAATATGACTTCTTACCATACCTGGGTTTTTTATATCGGTTATCAACTGAATATCATTATTATAATTATTTTATATATATATATATATATATATATATGTTTCAAATTTATTATATTATCAAAATACAAAATACAAAATACAAAATAATTTACTTTATTTCAGATTAAAGTGATAAGTATTATATTGTGTGTTTTGTATTATTATTGTTTTATTTTATTTTTAACGTGTTCTATATATATGTGTGTTCATATTATTAATACTATTAAAATATAAATTAATAATGTACTATTATTACAGATTTTGATAAGTATTACATTATTTATTTATTTCATCTAGTATTGGTTTATTTGATTTTTAAAATTGTTCATTTAAATATTAAACTATATAATTAATTATTTATTATTATTACAGGTAACATAGATAACAATAATTTAATATAGTTAATAATATTAACTATATATTAACTATTAACTTAATAGTAATTGAATATGTCGATGACATTTAACAAAAAAAATATTTTATTTCTATTTTCAAATATTTTTACTATATAATTTATTTCTATCTTCGATTATTTTTCGTTTATTTTTACGCTAACTGTAAAACTTTGTAATTTCTTTAATTTTTGTAATTTAGTAATATTATTTGTTTATTTATATAACGTATGTTATCTTTAGCAAATATGTATACTTTATATGTTCGATTATATATGTCTAGACATTCCTAATAGTCAGATGGTATTTGTTAAATAAATTATCAATCAATCAACAATTATAGCTTATCGTAAATTATATTATATATGAAACCCAGGTTAATATTGAATTCTATGTGATCTATTATTATAATAATGACGTAATATATATAAAGACAGACTATAGTCTTTATACTGATTATAATAAGTACAACCCGTTATATATTGGATTATGTATATGTATTACAAGGAGTTATTATTTAGAATAACAACAAATGCATAGCATATTATATAAATATATATATATATATATATATATATAAATATATATATATATATATATATATATATATATATATATATATATATATATACATATAACCATCACCCATTAATGATGACGTGAAAAAGTAATGTTATAACTTTAAATGCGTTAATAATTATTGAAAATCATTGTACAATATTTCGAATTTAATGTGCGTCATTAAAGTTATTTTTTAAACCTTCTCCAATATTGAACCAACATATAATTATATTACAAATATTGTATCATAAACATCATATATATATACTATGCTATGTGATATATTACATCACTAGCATATGTATATCATGTGTGATTTTTATTCATTAATTATATTATATGTTATCAAGTTAATGTATTGAGCTAAATAAATTATAATATATTGATAACATACATAGCATATTTATATATATATATATATATATATATATATATGTATATATAATATTATAATTATAAATATGCTCACCTATTGCAATGCACATAGTCTAGATATGCTGTTATACGATCAAATGTAAAACAAACACATAGGCTTTCTGTATTGTTAGGTTCAATACATTTGAAAATATTTTCTTTGCAATATTCACACGTTGTAACTATATGTAATATTATTAATGTAGCTAAGTAGACATGGTGTCACACACACATATATATATATATATAAATATATATAATAATAATAATCAGAGTTTGGGCATTAGCCTGGATGAACGAAAAAGCAGAGCTTATCAAGTCGTTCTTCCAATGTGATTGTGGGGGAAAAATTATGTATAAAATTAAAATAATATTAAATAAAATATTAGATTATAATATAAATTTCTATCCAGGATATCAGTAAAAAAATAGTCATACAAAAATCTACCTAGAATACTTTATATCGATTGCCAATGAAAGTCGATAAAGGTGTATCAACTTGGAGGATTTGGGGTTTCTATATCCAATGCCTTAAGGAACTAACTTTCGCCAAGAGTAAGAGCACTGGCAACAATTGCCCCCACACAACAATTGCATCCTCATCCCCGACACGAACCATTACCGTCCACATAAATAATCAATAAAAAGTACTCGTGAATATCTTATATTTAATATTTAATATTTAAAATAAAAAATTGACTTCCTGAATAGAAAATAATACTGAATGTTAAATAAAATTAAAATTAAATTTAATATGTAAGTAATAACAAATATGTACAATTAAAAACTTAATACAAAAATAAAAATTAAAATAAAATAAAATTGCAAAAAACCCCACAATCATTCTCATCATGTATTTAAAATAAAGAATTGAATAATATGTACCTACAAAAATATAAACCAATAAAACACTAATATTAAAATTGTATAACAAATTATAAAAATATATTAAAAAAAAAAACTATAACTAAAAGCTATAAAAGCTATAAAACTATAAAATAAAATGTATAAAATAAATACTGATAATATAAGGTAGAAAATAAATAAATTAATATATCACATAATACAATAATTAAAAATAGGATATAAAAATATAAAATTAAAATTAATAAGACGATATCATAAATGATTTAAAAATTGTTTTTTTTCAATTTCGTAATCTTTCTTATTTTTTGTGGTAATCTGTTCCACAGCATTGGACCAGTATTCGATAAACAAAATTCTTTTCGGTCAGTTCGTACTTTTATTCTATGAAACAGATTTCCATTATAAGATTTAACTTTATATAATAATTGTAAATTCTTAGGTAAAATATTATTCCTAGCTCGAAACATAAATTTTATACTATTCATTTTTACAATATCGTCAAATTTAAGAGAATTGGAAATAGTATAGAAATTTGTATACATAGAATGAGTATTACAAATACATTTTATTGCTCTTTTTTGTATAATGAAAATATTTTTTAAACTGGATTTGAAGGTATTCCCCCAAATATTTGAACAATAATTAAGATGTGATAAAAATAAAGCATTATATAATAAAATTAAAGATTTCATATTTAATTTATTTTTAACTTTGTGTAAAATTGCAATTGTTCTAGAAAGTTTACTTGAAACATAATTGAGTTGCAATTTCCAATTCAATTTACAATCTATAATAACACCTACGAATTTTATTTCACTGACTTGTTTAACTTTAATGTTATTAATATTCAAATCCATATTAATATTTCTATTTTTATTTCTTATATTAAATAATAATACATTCGTCTTACTAATATTGAGTGACAATTTATTTACATTCAACCAATCATATAGTTTGTTAATATTAAATTGAATATTGTTTTTTAATTCTAAAATAGACGTATTTGAAAAAATTAAAGTTGTATCATCTGCAAATAAAACTGATTTAAAAGTATCTGATATATTCGGAAGGTCATTGATATATAAAATAAATAATAACGGACCGAGTACAGATCCCTGTGGTACACCACATTTTATATAATTATAATAAGAGTCAGTATTATTATATCTAACAAATTGAAGACGATCTGATAAATACGATTTTATTAATTTTAGCGCTATACCTCTGATACCATAAATATAAAGCTTATTGATTAAAATATCATGATCCAGTGTATCAAAGGCTTTGCGTAAATCTATTGAAACAATAGCACAGTTCTCTAAATTTTCTAAATTTGTATTAACTGATTCTAATACATCAGACAATGCATCAGCTGTAGATAAATTCTTTCTGAAACCATATTGATTATCATTAATTGATTACCAAAAATTTGAAATCCTGCTTTTAATTAGTTTCTCAAATATTTTTGAAATTTGTGGCAGTAAGGATATAGGTCTATAATTCTCAGCTAATGATTTGTCTCCTGATTTAAAAATTGGAATAACTTTAGCTTTTTTTAAGACATTAGGGAAAATACCTTCAGCTAGTGACCTATTAAAAACGTGTTTTAATAAAGGACTTATTTCTAAAATAATTTCCTTAATGATAAACATACTAAAATCAGTAACATATGTACTAGATTTACTTTTAGAATTTCGTACCTCATTAAAAATTTCATAAATTGAAATTTTTGTAAAAAATAATGAATTTTTATTATTACCTTGCATAGTTTTATAAATATCATTATCAAGAGATGGTGCAAATATTTTTTCAGATAAGTTAATACCTATATTACTAAAGAACGTGTTAAATTCATTAGCATTCGGAGAATTAGAATTATTATCTTTTTTACATAAATTAGGATTAATTAAATTATTAATAATTGACCATGTATACTTAATATTATTTTTATTATTATTTATTTTATTTGAATAATATAATTTTTCAGATAAGCGTAATAATGATGTAAGTATATTTTTATATTTTTTATAATAATTTATTTTTGTAAATGATTTATTTTTAATCATTTTTTTATACATTTTGTTTTTTTTATTTATACATTTAATCAGACTGTTATTGTATAACCATGGTTTATTATTTTTAATTTTGTCTTTAACTTTTATAATAGGACAATTTAAATTAAATAATTCTACTAAATCATTAATTAACTTATCATATAATAATTCTAAGTCCATATCAGAATAGATATATTTCCAATCAAAAGCATTAATACTACATTTAAATTTATGTATTGTATGACCATTTAGTTTTCTGATATATTTATATGTATTATGTTTTGTATTACTTTTATTTGAAATTTCATATATTACAAAAATTGGTAGATGATCACTGATATCACTAAATACAATTCCATTACTTACTGGTTTATATGTTATATTACAATAAATGTTATCAATTAGTGAATTAATACTATTACCATATCTGGTCGGCTTAGTTACTAGTGGAAAACAACACATACTGAAAATGGTATCAATGAAATAATCATTATTACTATTTTTAATTAAAATATTAACATTAAAATCACCAACTAAAAATAAATCACCTTTGACTGAAAAATCACTAAAATTATTATAAATAAAATCACTAAAACGTTTAATATCAGAATTAGGAGATTTATATATCCCACTAATTATAGTTTGTTTATTATTTATAAGCATTGATATACTAACTATGTCTACAAAATCTGGTATTGAATAAGTTAAATTATCTAATGTGTTGAAATTTAAATGTTCTTGTATATATATAGAAACACCACCTCCTATATTTAGATTTTTTATAGATTTATTTTTTCGAATTACATGTGTACAATTATATGTGTCAATGTTATATAAGTCTTTATTGAAATCATGTAACCATGTTTCAGTTATAACAATAATGTTAAATTTAAAAGTACAAGAATCTAATAATAATATTATATCATCGAAATGCTTTACTAAACTTCGTGCATTTATATGTATAATAGAAATACCTTCACAAAAATCAATATTTATAGAATTTAAATCAATGTATTTAAAATCAATTTTAGGATTATTCATAAATTCATGATACATAGGAATACTATATTTATTATTGTTATAGAAATTATCACTATTTTTATTATAAGCATTATATTTTCATTAGCATTAAAGTCGGAAACACAATTAACATTGTTTGTCATTATAAAATTCAAGTAAAATATAATTAGTATATAAATAGTCACAATATAAAAAAGTATATAAATGTAAAATATATGGATTAATAAATGAAAATTTAATATTATTAATATATTAATATTATATTATATGTATAAAAAATAAAAATAAAAATTTTTTAAAATATATAAATACAAATTATAAACTAATATTGTCAATAATATTTTCTAAATGTAATGTGATTTATAATTTGTATTTTTTTATTATCATTAGTTTCTATAAAAATATTATTGTTATATCCAGGTATTAATAATTTTATTCTCCGATCTTAATTTACGTGTATTAAAGAATATATTATTAGTACTATTATCTAAGAATTCTTGAATATATATGTTCGTATCTTTTAATTGATTTTTATTTTTTAATATTGATGATTTGATTTTACTATTATTTAAACTTATTACAAATTTATTATATTTTAATGGTTTATTATTATCACTTTTATATTTTAGTTTATTGATTTTAATTATATTCTCTTCTTCAATTGTTATATCAAGTTTCTCTTTCAAGAAGTTTAAATAGGTTGATTTTATAGAATAATCAATATTATCTTCAATATCAGTAGTTAATAATAAATTATTATTAATTTGTTTATTATCAATTTTGGGAACTATTGAATATATTTTTACAGCCTGGATAATACTATTGTTATCTATTTTTTTTTCTAGATTGCTAACTTTTTGAATAATAATACTATTTTCATCTTTTAAAGATTCAATATTCTTTGATTGATAATTAATTATGTCAGATAATTTATTTATAACATTTTCTAGTACAGTTATTTTATCATATAATGCTTGATTAGTAATAGGCATAATGTAATTCACAGACAAGACTATGTTTATATATAAATTGATTATAGCTATATACTATTAATTTGCAATTATATTGAGAAATAGGAAATGTAAACAAGAAAAATAAAAATAAAATAGTCACGGTTCAATGATTTCAATAAATACTATATTAAAAGTGATAATATATTTATTATAACAATTGATAAATTTATAATAATTATATAAATGAATGTAATATATATTCATGCATATAGAATATTAAATTAAATATACAATAAACTTATCTTGATAAGGATGATTTGAGATAAAGTAGATTGAAAAATATTGTAATGTTTATAGAATTGTAAACAGGAAGTGAAAAAGAATATAGTTTATATATATATATAAACTATTTGAGTAGTTGATATGCCCGAGGCGTTAGACACGAATGTAGTAGGATGCCAGTTCTTAACCAATCATGACCAATAAAATAAGTCATAAAATAATATTTGGAAATAATATTTTATTATTAAAATATATCACATACGCAGAACAATACTATATGCATATTAAATTTAGTAATAACTATATTTACTAAACTTTAATTAACATATTTTATTATAAATTTGTAATAAAGTTCGTTATTGAAATATAGTTAATTATATATATATATATATATATATATATATATATATATATATATATATTTATATCACTTCCTGTTTATCATTATTCTGTCAAACATAAATTTAAATTCAAATTCATTTAGTCTACTTAATCAGATATCTAGATAGTTTTCCATGAATATATTACTATCATCATATCTATAAACAAATAACACACATTGTTTACTTATTATTTATTTTTTTCACGCACTACTATGTCATTTATTTCAACTTTATATCATTCTTATTTAAAATGTTATCAAAATCACTGGAGAATATCATTTCTATTATATTGTTTTTTACATTTTTCTCTATTCTATTATTTATATTTATAATCTCTATTTTCATATTATCATTGCAAAAAGTCAATTTTTCGGATTTTTCTGGGGTACGCGGTAAACAATTCAAAAACATTGTATCAAGACCATACTGTTGAACATTTATTAAGATCGGGTATAACATATTTTCGCGACGTACCCCAGTTCTCGAGTTACCTCACCAGATACACACACACATATAAATATATATATATATATATATATATATATATATATAATTAAATAGACTTTCTTTTATATAGTAGATAATATATGAATATAATAATAATTAATAGTATACCATTTATTGTGGTACCTTTCTCAGTAATCGATGCGGATGTATATTCTATATAAATCAATGTTGTAAATACTATTATATATGTTTAACTAAATATAAATTAATAATATATTATGATAAACAGTAAATATCTACGGCCCGGCGTTGCCCGGGTATTATACTTGTAGTGGGAAATGATAATTTCTGAAATGTTGCCCTACGTAGGACCTACGTCGTAGGTACCTATTTACATGAATATATCCAAATATGAATGACATTATAATTATTACGAATTTTATTTATATTTCGTTATTTATAATACATATATGTTTTACATATATATATGAAAATCTTTAACCAGTATATATAATTTTTTTCTTTGCGTGCTCTTGAACAGCCTACATATAATTGACCATAGGCGAAGCATTCGGTTTCAAGATCTAGGCCACGACTTTAAAAGATTATCCTTGAGATGTGGTTATTGTCATGTAAAAACAAAGTTTTATTGGAAATTGGTGTCTTCTAAAATTAAAGAGATAATCTAATGGTATCAGTGGTATTTTAGGAAATATGATTTCTTCTCCCTTATATTGACCAGTTAGTATTTTGGCTTCTATCACATTATTTTGTAAATTAGTTATGATCAATCTGGATCCATTACATAATTTTGGGGGGTTTAAATTTTTAGTAGCATGATTGGCGCTCCTACTTTTAGTGCTAGTTTATGGTCTGGTAATCCATGAAGTTTAATGTAATTCTATGGGATAATCTACAACTTCTTTTCTTTTGTACTCTGTCTATGGACCTATATATTTTCATCTCTCCTGTAAATTTATTTAGTAAATTTTAATTTATGTTATATACATCGTAATTTTTAGGTGTTAATATACATCTTTCGCAAAGCTAATATTCATCCAAATAATTGTCTTCTAAATGTTCATAAAATGTGGTGATAGGTTCATTCTTATTTTCCATTATATTTCCGTACGGGATAATATCCATACCATTATTTGTCTGCGTCATTCCATTACCTATATCTAAGAGATGATTTTCGAATGTGGCAGTATCTTGATTGTTTGATAAGAATACTCTCATGTTTTTAGTTAATTTCATAATTAATTATAATTAATATTTAATATATTAGTTAATTATATATATATATATTAGTTACTTATATTTAATAAGTTAATCTTATAATTTTCCACATTACTGAAGTTTTCAAACACGAATTTATGTTGTCTGTCTTTGTACCTCTTTTAAATACTGGAAGGATTAGTCTGAAATCTCCGCTAATTATTAATGTCTGTCCTCCCATCGGCTTATCTTTGTTTACTATGTCTCTTACCATTCTATCGACGGCTTCTAATGCGTGCTTGTGAGTCATTGTGCATTCATCCCAAACAATAAATCTACAGCTTCTAAATAGTTTCCCTAATTTTGAATTATTCTTTATACTGAAATGGAATCTTCGTTTAACTGTATTGGAATCTTAAAAATGGAATGTTCTACAGTTCAATAATAGAGTTGCTACAATTCCTGATGATGCTACGGCAATATGTTCTTTATTTGCCATCTTCATTTAACTAGCAATAAATTAATTAAAAATGTTTTTCCAGTTCCTGCAGGGGCATCTAGGAAAAAAATTGTCCATCTTCGTTATTTACACTTAGTAAGATTTTTTTATAAACTATTCTTTGTCATCATTCAATTTAATTCCATTTGCTTGAAAATTGTCCGGGCTACGTCCCGGCTTTGCCCGGGTATAATTGTAACTAATCGTTATCAACGTAGATGTAAACAACGATTTATTTATAAAAAAAACAATTTATTTATTAATAACAAAGCACTTAAATTTAAGTGTTTATTGAAAAATTTAAAATGTCTTCGTTAAATATATCGAAAACGTAAACGTTATCACCGTTTATTGCCATTTACAAGTGCATTAATTAAAGTAAAGTAAATATAACTACATTTTTACAAAACGTCTCACATTCGCAAACATTTTATGTGTGAAACATTTTCTTCTAAAATCAAAATATTTCCCGATATAGGGAACATAGATCTAAAAGGACAGTTTTACGTAATTATGATCGGTGTAGAGGTGGAAATAAAAAAATTCATCCGAACAACCACAATAATATTGTCCTAGAGAATTAGTAGCCATTTAAATTGTGTAAATCCGTGTAGTAATATTGAATACGCCTACTATACATATATAGCGTGACTAAGCCACGCCCATTACAAATGACTTACGAGACTCACTTACTACTTAATGCACAACTAATAAACACCTATACCTAATTATATATATATTATCTATCATAATACAAGATACGAGATACGGCACTTCCAGATAAGGTTAGTTACGTATATATGTATAGTAGGCTATATTAACTCATATTCAATATCATAAATACTACATGGTGACAGCGGTCAAGTTATACTAATTAATATATTATTGTTGTATATAATATTTTACTATTTAGTTAACCGTACCTAAAATCGTTATACATATAAAACGTACATATTATACTTTATTACACGTTGAAAATATATATATTAGTTATATAAATATATATAGTGCATGTAAAAATATTATTTATTATATATCGCGTACATATTATAATCATATGGAAAATTACCAAATTAGAGAAAATGAATAAAAAAAAAAAAAAAAAAAAAATAAAATTTCGATAAATTTAATTCGTTAATTTTCAAACAAAAGAATTATAAATTCTATAGAAAACGAATTATTTATTTTAATTGCTGATTTTAATTGCTGATTTATATATATTCTAGAAACATTGAAGTTATATTAGATTTATATTGGATTTATTTATATCAATATTTATATAAAATTATATAAATCTTTAAAATTATATAAAATTATATAAATCTATAAAATTATATAAAATTATATATATAGATTTAATACAATGTTAGATAGAATACCTAATGCTTTAGACGTAAGCAAAGGACCCACAGAATGGAAAAGGTGGAAACAAAATTATGAGATTTATGCATGTGCAAATGAATTAGAGAAAAAGTCAAGTAAAGTCCAAATAGCTAACTTCCTATATGCGATAGGAGAAGATGCAGTAGACATCTATAATTCATTTGATATTGAACAAAAATATGACAAAGACAATAAAGAAAGTGAACTAAAAATAGAAACTATAATGGAAAAATTCGATAGCCATTTCATACCTAAAGTAAATACTACTTATGAAAGGTATTGCTTTTTTAAAAGACAACAACTAATAGATGAAAATATTGAAAGTTATTACAGTTGTATAAAGATATTAGCAAAATCATGTGCCTTTAAAGACATGAAGGAGTCCCTTATTAGAGACAAAATAATAATCGGTATGAATGACGAAACACTCAGACAGAGGTTTTTACAAGAATCTTGCAGCAAAGAATTAACGGCAGAACAAATAGTCGAATCATGCAAGATGAAACAGATATCACGACAGCAGAATGAAGAAATTACTAGAAAACCGACTATAGAATACGTGAAGACTGATTACAAGAAGAAAGAATACAAGAAAGAATTCAAGAATAAAGATTACGAATACAAGAAACCAGCAGAGCGAAAGACTTGTGGTAAATGCGGAAGGACGCATGAATTTAGAAACTGTCCAGCATATAAGTCGAAATGCCATAAATGCAACAAAGAGGGACATTGGACAAAGCTATGCAGAAAACCAAGTGAACGAGCACATACAAAAACTTATGAGAATTACGAAGTTAAAACAAGTATAGATACTAAGAAGCCGACAGGAAATTATAAGTTCCTAGGAGAAATAAAGGTTCCAGATATTAAATCGTGGACAAAATTAATAAAAGTCAAAGCGCCAGGATTTAACCAAACATGTGAGTTTAAAATAGACACAGGAGCAAGCGCAACTATTCTCCCTTATAATAGAAAGTTACCCGAACTTATAAAAAGTAACATAGAACTGAGAGGACCAGGAATGGTGTCATTAGAGATAGTTGGAATGTTTACGGCCGAAATGACGTACAAAGAAAGTACAATAAGAGAAAATATCTACGTATTAAAAAACCAACACATTGGTTTATTATCGAGAAACATGTCTATTAAATTAGGACTGGTAAAACTAATAGGAGAAATTCACCCACATAAAGAATTATTTGAAGGACTAGGGGAATTAAAGAGAAAATATAAAATCCAAATCAAGAAGGAAGCGAAACCATATTCCATTTACGTACCAAGACCCGTACCAATACATTTACAAACGCGAGTTAAAAAAGAACTTGATAAAATGATAAAGTTAGGAGTGATAGAAGAAGCTATGTACCCAACTGAATGGTGTTGCCCTATGGTAGTGGCTATGAAGTCACATGGAAAGATCAGAATATGCAGTGATATGACAAAGTTAAATGAGGCAGTAAAGCGTGAGTTGTACCCAATGGCCACCGTAGAAGTAAGCCTGGCAAAGATACAGGGACAAATATTCAGCAAACTCGATGCTAATGCAGGATTTTGGCAAATTCCACTAGAGGAAGAATCCAAACCATTAACTGCGTTCCTAACACCGTGGGGACGATATGTATACAATAAGTTACCATTCGGGCTAACATCTGCACCAGAAATATTCTGTAGAGAAATGGACAAGATATTGCACAATTGTAAAGGAGTCGTGATACATATGGACGACGTACTAATAATGGGTAAAGACCTAGAAGAACATGACGAGAACTTAAATAAAGTACTCAACCGCATAGAAGATGCAGGAATGACACTAAATAAAGATAAATGTAAATTTAGAAAAGATGAAGTAGAATTCTTAGGATATAAGATAGGAAAACATGGTATCAAAGCAGGAGAGAAAATACAAGGTTTAAGAGATTTTCCGAGGCCAACTAATGTAAAAGGCGTGCGAAGCTTTCTAGGCCTGATAAATCAATATGCTAGATTCAGCGCAGAAATAGCAGAAACAAGCCATCCTATTAGAGAACTACTGAAGAAGAATATAGTATGGATATGGGAAGAAGCACAAGAAAACAGTTTTAGAAAAATGAAAGAACTTTTTGAGAAACCAACGATATTAGCATTCTTCGATATAAATAAAAAGAGTATAATCACAACGGACGCATCAAACCAAGGTATAGGAGCTATTCTCTCACAGATAGATGAGAAAGGAAATAGACGAATGATAGCAGCGGCGAGCCGATCTCTTACGGAAACCGAGAAAAATTATGCAGTAATAGAAAAGGAAGCATTAGGAGTCGTTTGGGGACTAGAAAAATTTAACTATTACGTAAACGGAGCAAATATAACCATAGAAACAGATCATAAACCATTGATAACTTTATTTGGAAAGAAGGAAGTCGAGAAAATACCAATAAGAATACAGAGGTATAGATTAAGACTCATGAGATATGTCATAGATATGAAATACATACAAGGGAAATTAAACATCGGAGCGGATGCACTTTCAAGATATCCAGGACAACGAGAAATTTCAAATATACTAGAAATAGAAGTTAATGAATTAATAAAGAACACATTCAAACCAGGGAGTTCAATTAAATTACAAGAATTGAAACGCTTACAAGAAGCAGACCCAGTATTACAGTCAGTAAAAAAGAAGACAGAAGATGGATGGGAAAAGAGAGATTCTAAAGACGACAAACTAAAAAGATATTATGAACATCAAGAAAGTATATCAATAATGAAAGATTGTTTAACGTACGAAAATAGACTTATTATACCTAAGAATCATATACAAGAGGTTATGAAGGAGATACACAGAGGACACCAAGGTATTAACAAATGCCAGGCAAGAGCTAGAAATAGCGTATGGTGGATAGGAATTAATAAGGACATCGAAAAAATGGTTAGAAATTGCTCGACATGTCAAATATATGGGCCAATAATCCGAGAACCTTTAGAGATTATACATACACCTAAACATGCATGGGAAATAGTGGGAACAGACTTATATACCTACGAACGTAGAAAATATATAATCGTAGTCGACTACTATTCCAGATATTTTGAAACGATGCTTCTAAGAAGCGAAAAATCAATAGACACAATAAATGCTTTAAAATCTATTTTCGCTAGACATGGTATCCCTGAGACCTTAGTATCAGATAAGGGTAGTCAATATATTAGTCAAGAATTTAAAGAATTCCAAGAGAAATATGGATTCCAAGCGATTAAATCATCTCCTAAACATCCACAAGGTAATTCAGTAGCAGAAAGAGCTATAAAAACGATAAAGGGTATTCTAGAAAAAGAAGAAGATCCCTACCTAGGACTACTCTCATACAGAAGTACACCACTCAGCTTTGGAAGATCACCAGCAGAACTTCTGATGAACAGAAAATTACGAACTACAGTAGTTGATCTTAAATTAGATAATTACATGAATAAAGAAGACCACTGTATATTTAGGGACAAGAACGAAAATAAGAAATTAGAAATCAAAAGAAACAGAGACAATAAGTATACTAAAAACTTACGAAAGATAGAAGACGGGGAAGATGTATACATTAGGGACCTAGATAGAATGGCAACCGTTATCAACACAACACCCGAGAGTACAAGATCATATAATCTCAGAACGGAGAAACAAGATGTGAGAAGGAATAGATGCCAGCTCATACCCACGAATGGATCTACATACACCACTAGATCAGGAAGGCATGTAAAACCTCCAGATCGCCTTATAGAGGCTTAGTTTAAAACTAAGCACACAAATGGGTGGTAGAAATATTATTTTATACGTAATGTTATTTATTATATTGTTATACTTATATTGTCAATTTATTATTATTATTATATATTATAATGCTTATATTATATACTTAGTAGAGGGATGTAGTAATATTGAATACGCCTACTATACATATATAGCGTGACTAAGCCACGCCCATTACAAATGACTTACGAGACTCACTTACTACTTAATGCACAACTAATAAACACCTATACCTAATTATATATATATTATCTATCATAATACAAGATACGAGATACGGCACTTTCAGATAAGGTTAGTTACGTATATATGTATAGTAGGCTATATTAACTCATATTCAATATCATAAATACTACAATCCGTCGAGCCGTTTTCTTAAACATAGAACGCATATATATAAATAAATAAATAAATACATATTTAAATAGACTTTCTTTTATATGTATAGAAGATATATATGAATATAATAATAATTAATAGTATACCATTTATTGTGGCACTTTTCTCAGTAATCGATGCGGATGTAGATTCTATATAAATCCATGTTATAAATACTATTATATATGTTTAACTAAATATAAATTAATAATATATTATGATAAACAATACATAACTAAGGTTAGTAAAACATTTGCAATAATTACTAATATATATGTTTACCTATATGTTTAACAAATGTTTAAATAGTGAATTCCAAATTTAGATACATGTCTATCATGATTTATACATATTATATATTAATGGTGTATGTCAAGATATATCGATATAACGTATACAATTATTCCATTATTTCTCATATTATATTGTGTGTTTCTAAATTAAACTGAAAAATATATTATAATTAAACTAGTAATATGTATTTAAATCATATAATTTAATCTTAGTAACATATGTATACAGTTTGTATATATTAAGTAGATTATACCATAATATATTTGTTTTAATTTTTGTATTAATTGTTTGGATAATAAATAATAATTCACATATTACTATCATAATACAAATAATATACATAGAAAATATAATATATATATATATATATATATATATATATATATATATATATATATATATATATATATATATATTTAGCAATGTACATTTAAATATGTTATTGTGTACAATTTATGATAAATATGTTTTTCTAATATATAAAAACTAAAAGAATTATGAAAATAAATGACTAATAATACTAAAGAAATGTAGATAAAAAAGTTATATAAACCCTATAATGGATATATACTAGACTATTAATACTGACAAAAAATATAGATAAAAAGTCATATATACCAATAATACTACAGAAAATTTAGGCAAAAAGTTACATATAATAGACCAATAATACTGACATAATATAGTTAAAAAGTCATATATAATAGAACAATAATATTGAAAAAATACAGATAAAAAATCATATTAAAATATACTAATTTAATATGAGATAGTTTTTTAATTTATTTGTAAACTTATTGAGTAGTTTAATCTCCTTTAGATCATCATTAAGTTCATTCCATATAGTAGGGCCTTTAATGTATAGTGTATATAAGTATTTATTTGTTGAGGTAAAATGAGTGTATAGTTCATGTTTCGTTCATGTATTTCATGGTATGATTTTCTTATTGAATAAACTAGAGTTTAGACTAACATTGTTTTGGTATATATTATTCATAACATTACAATTTTGATATTTAATTAAGTCAGGTAATTTTAATATATTTGTTTGTATAAAAAGAGTATCCGTGTTTGTAAGTTTTGGTTTGTTAAATATTATTCTAATAATTTTTTTAAAATTATATATTATAAATTACATCATTGATATTATAATTATAGTTATTTCCCTATATAATGTTACAATAGTTTAGGTGTGGTAAAATTAATGAATTATATAGTAATATTAACGTTTTAAAATCAAAGAGTTATTTTACATTTTTAAATATATATATATTATTTTATATAATTTTGTTTTAATTGCTGCTATTTCTAATTTCCAGTTAAGCTTCTGATCTATTATTACACCTAAAAATGTTGTGTTTTTTACACAATTAATATGAATACAAGCTATATTTAGATGTAGATCATTGGATGAGTTAATAATCATATAATATATTTTCTTCAAATGTATAGATAGTCTATTTGATATCAACCAGTTATTTATGTTTACAAGTTCATCATTTACATTTTTGTTGTTTTCTTCTAAAAATAAAGTAGTGTCATCAGCGGAAATTGTTAATTTTAGAAGTTTAGAACTATTTATAATGTCATTTATATTTATTAAAAAAAAATATTGGTCCTAATACAGTTCCTTGAGGTACACCATAGTTAGAGAAATATTCATCTGATATTTCATTTTTAAATTATAGAAATTGAAGTATTTTTATTAAATAATTATTTAACCAAAGTAATGGTAAGCCACGTATACCGTAGTGGTGAAGTTTTGTAATTAATATGTCGTGATTCACAGTATCGAATGCTTTTTTTAAATCTATAAATATTGCTGTACAT
The DNA here is from genome assembly GCA_964019155.1 of Osedax fenrisi. Taxonomy (NCBI): domain Eukaryota; kingdom Metazoa; phylum Annelida; class Polychaeta; order Sabellida; family Siboglinidae; genus Osedax; species Osedax fenrisi. The sequence goes on along the minus strand of OZ025241.1, from coordinate 100,659,107 downwards.
ATTTTATTGGAATTTATACTTCTAGAAATCATAGTTTCTAAATTAACAATTGCATTGAGAGTACTTGAATGTTTTCTAAATCTAAATTGGGAATCACACATGATGCTATATGTATCTAAAAAAATGACTAGTCTATTATAAAATAATTTTTCATCATTTTTTAAAGTATTTTTGAAAATATACAAGTAAATGAAATAGGCCTATAATTTTCAAAAATATTTTTATTTCCGGATTTATATAAGGGATAATACGTGGCGCTTATAGAAGAGTGGGTATCTCCTCAGTTAAAAATGTAGAGTTAAAAATGTTTAAGTGTAGAAATAAAAGATATACCTATAGGTAAATTAACTTGATTAAAAACATTGATAATGTTATATCTAAAGATTTCTCAGGTTTAAAATTTTCAATTACTCTAATGAGTTCATTTTATTTAATTGGTTCTATAAAAAAAGAATTTAAATTTGGTTGTTTTAAAAATTGATCAAAAGATTATTGGCTAGTGGGTGGTATTTATGCATCTAAAGTTTCTCCAAATGTTGCTAAAATAATTATTCAAATTATTTGAAATGTATATATTATTTATATATTTTATATTATCTTTTACAATAAAGTCTGATAATATAGCGTATTTTTTACTTTTCAATATATTATTTATTACATTCCATTTGCTTTTATCATTACAGTTATGTAAAAGATTGTGATAATATTCTTTTTTTATTTTTTTTAAATATTTAATTGGAATTCTATTTTCACAATTTTATAATTTGATAGATTTTCGGTCTTTTATTTTTTATATATTTGATATATAATTTATGTTTAAATTTACTGTGTTTTTTAAGATCGTCGTTAAATCAAGGGTTATCAGATTTCTTATTTTGTTTACAATTATAAGAAGAACAAAATGTTTTATATTTATCTTGAATTGTATTAATAAATATAAGCCATGTTTCATTTAAGGTCATTGTTTTTTTAAATATTATACTACCATTTATTTGTTTTAATTCTTCCCTTAAACATCCACTTGTATATGTATTTATCTTATTTCTAATATAAATGTTATTCTTTTAATGTGATTTATTGTAAATGTTATTTATTATAATGTATATAGGATAATTCGTAATATAGTATTAATATTATTAAATAATCTATTATAAAATTTATTATCAATTAGAGTTGATGATTGTATAGTAACCTTTTTTGGTTTATTGATTGTTTTAAAGTATCCAATTTCATTATTAGTATTTATAAAGTTATTCACATTTATCAGTTATCAGTTTTAAGAATATCTAAATTGAAATCACCACATATAATTAATTTTATATTATTAAATGTATTAAAATAATTTAAAATTATGTTAATGAATTCAGAAATAGCTTCATTTGTATACCTGGTTGCTATATATAGCACTAATATAATATTTGTATTATTTTCTATACATAATTATAGCGTAATACAATTTAAAATATTGTTAGAAAAATATATTTTATTCACAATTTTTATTTTTAAATTACATTTGACATACATTAATATATATGTGTGTGTATGTGTTAATATATAAATAATTTGAAAAAAATATAATTATATATTATAAACTAATATTTTACTGAATATATAAATAAAATATTATAAATATATATGCATATATATATATATATATAAATTATAAATGTCTGGGGCATATGGCTCAATGGGACAACCAACATTGTTATTGTCAATAGCTTAAGCTAGTATGCTATAGGTCGACCTCTGGCTTACTAGCTCCATGATCATGGATTCGACTCCAGGCAGTTATTTTTTTCTCTTGTGTTTATCAAGAACTTAATGGGGCTTAACACCAACTCTAACGCAATAATAAATCTAATAATTAGAGGTTGAAGTTTAACTCTAATATTTCGATATAATATGTAAATCACCGTAATGATTAGATTTTATAAATATATTGATTACTCAATTATTAACTCTAATATTTAGAGTTAATAATCGAGTTCTAGTTTGCGTGAGATGTTTACCTTCTACGGATATTAAAATATTAGTGTTAAACTTTAACATATATTAATTAGAGTTAATAATTTCGTTCAATTTGTTGTGAAACCCCCTTTAATAAATTATAAATCAAAAAACAAGAAAAAAAATGTGACTATTTTTTGTATTGTATTTCCCTCATATAACAATTATGTATAACATGTATAATTTGTATTCGCTATTTATATTATATTCAATATATATATATATATATATATATATATATATATATATATTATTAATTATAATGTTACAGTTTTTATAAAATTAATAATACAACAATTATTTTTATAATTTTTAAATTATAATAGGTTTTTTATCAAATGTAATATAATAAACTAACTTTTCAAGTTTGTTCTGAAAATAAGTGTTATATTCATGTAAGGATAAATGACCATATCATGTAATAATATAATCATATAATAACATAATATTTATATTATTTATATAAATATATTTTTTTAATGTGTATAGTTTTTGATAGGGTAGTCTGTTTCGGTAAATGTGTTAGATCCCTTCATACAAAAATAACATCTATCTCTAAATATCTCCTCTCAATTATTCCAGATATAATAACAAAAATCGGCAACAATTCAGAAAGCAATAACAATATTAAAAAAAGATAGGAATTTACATTAAAAAATAACGTACAAATTCAAATTTCAGATATATAAAGGACAATATAAGGACAATGTTTATAATTAAAAATTGTGTTTTTATAAATAAAAAAAGGTTATTATATATTTTAAATATCCATATAGGCTTACAACAATAAACAGTACTGATCTCGCACTAGAAAACTCAGAATCATTTTCTTGTACATTTCACCCGGCTAATTCACGTCAATTCACCATCATAGTTATCTATCGTCCACCTCATAAGTCAATTCCTAAGTTTCTCCTTGAATTAGAACACCTCCTGACTACATCCACTGATCATACTATCATTCTCGGTGACCTAAACATCCCAATTAATCTTGACACTAATTATACCAGGCAATTCAATATATTAATAGACTCATTTAACTTTGTCCAACATATAACATCCCCAACTCACATAGCAGGCAATACACTTGACCTTATAATTTCCCATGCACATTCTAACCTCACCAATTCCCACTCAATAAAGAATCTATTTTCTGATCATCATTTAGTATTCTTCCATATTAGCTCACCAAGACCAACTCGACCCATTATAAATATTAAATATAGAAAATATAACAATATTGACACCAATACTTTCATCACTGAATTCTCTAAAAAATGTAATAACACACAATTTTCAAACTCAGTATCAAAATTAGAAACATCTCTATCAAGAACCCTTGACGAACTTGCCCCCATCAAATATAAATATATAACACAACGTCCAAATTGCAAATGGTTTAATTCTGAACTTTCATCATCAAAACGCAAATTACGACTATATGAAAATTATTGGAGAAAATCTAAATCTCTCAATAATTACAATATATTTATCAAACAACGTAGCCTATATAGAACCCTACTCAAGAAGTCTAAGAAATCATACTACAATAATCTATTAAAAGAAGCATCAACTAATTCTAAGAAACTTTTCTCCATTTCTAACCAGCTACTTGGTAGAATATCACTACGTGTTCTACCAAATGAACCCATAACAACGCTAATAGATACATTTGACCAATATTTCAATACTAAAGTCATGAATATAATTAAATCATTCCCTACACCACTCAATGAACCATATAATCTACCTCTATATTCCCTTTCCTCCTTCACATTACCATCAACTACTACCATTGAAAAACTCCTCAGTGCAGTAAATACATCTTCCGAACTAGATCCAATTCCTCATTCTATATTAAATAAGTACCACATTAATCTAGCATCTTATTACCAAGAAATAATAGAAAACTCACTTACCTCAGGCATTTTTCCAATCTACATGAAAACAGCATATATTACACCCATCATAAAAAAACCAAACCTTGACAAATCAATCCTCTCCAACTACCGACCAATCTCCAACTTATCAACGCTCTCCAAAACCCTAGAACGAGTTGTTGCTCGTCAATTAAATTCGTATCTCCATGAAAATCATATATTAAACCCATATCAGAGTGCCTATACCAAGCACAAAAGTACTGAAACTGCAATGATACATATCCTTAATCACATTCACCTATCTGCTGCATCACCACATGGTTCAGTGGTCATTCTCCTTGATTTATCAGCTGCCTTCGACACTCTTGACCATAATATCCTTATAAATCGACTAACTTCTATCGGAATCTCTGGTACTGCACTTGATTGGTTCATCTCATACCTAACTGATCGTTTTTACCAAATTAGTATAAACTTACTAATCTCTAAACCTCGTAAAGTTACTCATGGAGTACCTCAAGGATCGGTCATTGGTCCACTCCTATTCAATATCTACCTACTTCCCTTATTTAGAATTATTGACAAATACCCCACTATAGACTATCACTCGTATGCTGATGATATACAGTTACACTGTAGATTGATAGACCCTAACAACGACATAAATGTACTTAACAACTGCATTACTGATATACATAACTGGCTCACCAACAACTCATTATCACTAAACTGTCTTAAAACTAAATCAATGCATATTAAAACATCTACCACCATATTCATTCCACCACAAATTACCATTAACAATCTGAGTATTTCTTATGCTAATAAAATAAAAAATCTTGGTATATTAATCGACCCAACACTACAATTCAACATCCAGACTAAATCACTATCACAGTCAATTAACTACATACTACACAACTTACGAACAATAAGACCCTTCATTAATTTTAATACTGCAAAACTCCTCGCTACATCCCTCATTCTCCCCCGCCTCGATTACTGTAATTCATGTCTCTATGCCTCCTCACAATCTATAATAAATAAACTCCACCGTCTTCAGAATTCAGCCATCAGATTCATATTCAACATAACTAAATATTCCAGACAACATATATCCCCTTTGAGAACCAAATTACATTGGCTGCCAATAAAATCCCGTATAATTTACAAAATTGCACTCACCATACATTTAGCTACACATCATAACACACCAGACTATCTTGCTAACTTACTAACTCCCAACACAACTATTTACGAACAAAGACACATAAACAAATTCAAATTAAAAACTCCAGTTCTATTACATTTAACATCTTCCCAACATAAATCTTTCTCCATCCATGCTCCAAAAATCTGGAATGATCTACCTCACCATATCCGATCAATTGACTCAACTGTAACATTCAAATAAAAGCTCAAAACATACCTTTTTGCCCAATAATATATTGAAAGCACGTCCGAAAACTTCAATAAAGAAGTTGATGGAAGTGCCTAAACCAATTAGGTAACAGGTAACAACAAAGAGTTACAATTAATTAAAATAATTTATCAAAGAAATAATCGAATAAATAATATTAATTTAAAAATTAAAAAAATTAAAATGTAAATAATGTTTATGTAATTTACTACTTTATAAATATAATAATATATTTATACACGAATATGCCAAATATTTTATTTTTATGAAACGTGCAAATACATAAAATACATAAATATATTATAAATTTACATTTAATTATGAATGCAAATATTTGTTCATAAAAGTGTTTTTTGCTTTATTAATATTAGCTTCCCAAATATGTTTATTATAAAATTGTGGACCTACTGTTAGTGAGAAAAACTTTCAAAAACGGATTACCTTAGTGTACATTAGGGTAACCCGTTTTGGTAATTGTTTTACTTTCCTTCATAGAAAAGTTCCAGATATCTCGGAATAACCTCTCTTGTTCATTCCAAATTAATACAAAAAAACATTAAAAACAGACAAAAATTCAGAAAGAAAAACAATATTTAAAAAGTATAGGAATTTACATTGAAAATTAATGAACAAATGTAAATGATAGATATATGAAAGGAACAAATGTTTACAATTAAAAATTTCCTTTTAGAATATGTAGTATATAATTACATCTTATTTTAATAACATCTAAACACATTTTTTTAATATTATATATGTCTATCATCATTATATGAATATAAAATTATAAGTAATAATATAAAAATAACATATCATTTTTTTTTAAATTACTTTTATTGAGAATTTTAACAAAAAATAAATGTTTCGATAAACTAGTCGTACAATTTTGTTTTATTAGAAAAATATTATTTTATTATTATTATACCTCATAAATATCTATTATATGCTCACAACAATGTGTTATGCTTAATTAAAATAATGTATCAAAGAAATATTCGAATACATTATATTAATTAAATATAAAAAAATATTAAATTAATTTGAAATGTGTACGTAATTTTGTACTTTATTAATATTATAATATATTTATAAACGTATTTGAAAAATATTTATTTTTATGAAAACGCGCACTTGCACAAATACATAAAATACATAGGTACACTTTTCTATTTATAGAAATTTATATTGTATCATACATGCAAATATATCTTCATTAAAGTACTTTTTCTTTATTAATATTAAATATAGGTTGATGAAACTTCACACATATGTTTATTATGAATTTTTGACCTACTTTGAGCGAGCTAGCAACACTTTAAAAATGGGCTATCCTAGTGTACAGCCTTATATATAATATATAATAAATATATATATTAAAATATACATAATTTGTTTTTTTTAAACTTCTTTTTTTTACCATTTTTTTTGTTAAAAAAATCTAAACTTTTTTGATTTTCCTCTGACTAACAATATAAATTGACTTTACAACAAAAATAACATAACAATATGTTATTGAATCTTTTTCTTTTATATATAAATTAATTTATTGTTTTCTTTTTTTTTATTGTCATTTATATAAAGATTAGCTTTTTAGTTATACACATAATATAATTTTTATTTATTATAAATTGTTCTTTATTTTATTGTTATTGTTATTGTTATTTTTATTTGGTGGAGTCCTTTCATCCCATCCAGGAACTTAGATGAAGTTTTCACTTATAATCATATATGGCTCTAATGTCCCTTCGAAGCCGCTCTCATGTTAAGTCATTCATCGTTTTATAACAGAAATTTATAATTTTATACGATTTTATATGATTTATATTTCATTGTGTATCTTTTTTTGCATAGTCTCGTCGGTTTTTTATATTTGAAGACTATTTGGTTTTATATATATTTTTTTAATCTACTATAATATAAAATTAATAATTCATTATTATTACACATAATATAGTGAAAAGTATTACATTATTTGTATTTCTTCCATTATATTTTGTTATATAATACAGAACAATATATATATATATATATATATAATAACAGCCTGCGAGGATCAGTTAGCTAAGGTGTATGACATACAAGCAGTAGTACACGGGTTCGATCCTTGTACGGACCATTAAATAATTTAAAAAAATGGAACTTAAAATATGATTTAGCAGTGTCATATATAATTGTGTATACATAAATGATCGTCTCTCGTTTTATTTATATCTTCGATTATTTATCGTTTATTTTTACGATACTCTAAAACTAATTTCTTCTATATATTTTAATTGAGTAATATTCTTTGTTTATTTTTATAACTTATGTTATATTTAGCAACTATTTATACTTGATATGTTCGATTATATATGTCTAGACAGACTTGGTAGTTAGATTATATATGTCTAGCAGCTATTATGAATTTTTTTAAATAAATTATCAATCAACAATTACCTTAACGTAAATTATATTATATATGAAACTCAAATTAATAATGAATTATATGTGATCTATTATTATAATAATGGTGTAATATATATAAAGACAGAATAATAAGTGCATCCCGTTATATATTGAATTAAGTATATTTATTACAAGGAGTTATTATTTAGAATACAAAATAATAATCGATGCATAGCATATTATATATGTAGACATATAACCGTCATTAATTATGACGTGAAAAGGTCATGTTATAACTTTAAATGCGTTAATAATTATTAAAAATCATTGTACAAAATTTCAAATTTAATATGTGTCAGTTAAGTTATTTTTAAACCTTCACCAAGATTGAACCAAAATATAATTATATTAAAAACATTGTATCATAAATATATATATATATATATTCTATGATATGTGATATATTACATCACTAGCATGTGTATATCATATATTATTTGTATTGATTAATTATATTATATGTTATCAAGTTAATGTATTGAGCTAAATAAATTATAATATATTGATAACATACATAGCATATTTATATATATATATATATATATATAAATATGAAAATGAATATATATATATATATATATATATATATATATATATATATATATATATTTATATATAATATTATGATTATAAATATGCTCACCTATTGCAATGCACATAGTCTACATATGCTGTTATACGATCAAATGTAAAACAAGCACATAGGCTTTCTGTATTGTTAGGTTCAATACATTTGAAAATATTTTCTTTGCAATATTCACACGTTGTAACTATATTTAGTATAATTAATGTAGCTAAGTAGACATGGTGTCACACACACACATATAAATATATATGAAATGAATTTATTTTTTAAAGAAACATTATTAGGTATAATAAACCTATATTAAACAATATATATATAATAAACAATTATTGGTTAATATAATAAAAAATAGCTCCTTTAAGGTACATAAAGAAGTCTTTACGACTTATATAAATTATACACCAGTATAGAAAAAAAAACAATAAACAATAGAAAAAAACAATAAACAATCAAAATATAAAATAAATTGTAAGTTAAATTGTAGGTTAAATTATAGGTTATAGGCTATTAATAACTATAAATAACTATAACTAGCGATAGAGAGAGGCATATATGTGTCAGATGACTCCATGGAGTTTCAGCTTTCAGGTAAAGGGTCGACCAAATCCTATGTCGTGAGTGTCTATCTTCCGCCACAAAATAGACTTCTGACATCCCTACCCCCTTATATATATAAACTACGAGAACAGTTGATATGCCCGAGGCGTTAGACACGAATGTAGTATAATTAGTAGGAGGCCAGTTCTTAACCAATCATGACCAATAAAATAGTTCATAAAATAATATTTGGAAATAATATTTTATTATTAAAATATATCACATACGCAGAACAATACTATATGCATATTTAATTTAGTAATAACTATATTTACTAAACTTAATTAACATATTTTATTTATTTTATTAGTGATTTGTAATAAAGTAGGTTATTGAAATATAATTAATTATATATATATATATATATATATATATATAAATATTTATATATAATAATAATTAATATTATACCATTTATTGTGGTACCTTTCTCATTAATCGATGCTGGTGTAGATTCTATATAAAGTAATGTTGTTAATACTATTATATATGTTTAACTAAACATAAATTAATAATATATTATGATAACCAATAAATAACTAAGGTTTATTAAAACACTTGCAATAATTACTCAGATATATATTTAACACATATTTAATCAGTGAATTCCAAAGTTAGATACACGTCTATCATGATTGATATGCTTATATAATAGTAATGGGGATAAATATATCTCATTAATATTAAGGTGTATTATATATTAATGATGTATGTCAAAATATACCGCTATAGCGTATAATAACGTATATATATATGTACGATTGTATACAATTCTTCAATTATTTCACATATTCTATTGTGTGTTTCTAAATTAAATTGAAAAAAATATTAAGATTAAACTAGTAATATGTATTTAAATCATATAATGTAATCTTAGTTAAATATTAATGCAGTTTGTATATGCTATATTACATATGATAATTAAGTAGATAGACCGTAATATATATTTTTTTTTATTATTTATTTAGATAATAAATAATAATTCACATATTACTATCATTATACAAGTAATATACACAGATAATATAATATATATATATATATATATATATATATATATTATTAATATTTAATAATATTTATTCATAGAATATATTATAAAACTTGTAGTCCGTGTATTTATAAAAATTATAAAAGAATAACTAACAAATAAATAAAATAAGTAGGTTTGATTTACTTTTGATACAATCTTATAATAAATATAACTAGTTGAATAATTCTGTAATGTCATATTGATCAAGACTTTGGAATGAATTAAATGTTGATGAAATAAAATTAGCACCTATTTCCCTTTTTAATAATAATATTTTAAATTATTTGTTAACCTTGTGATTTTTTTGATCTACTAATATGTTCTACCACAAATTATATTTTAATATTTTTAAATTTTTAATAAGTTTAATAATTGTAATAGATTTAATCTGACTTTTACATTAATTTATTCTTTTTATTCATATTTTAAACTATAATTACGCTTCGATTTATCTACATAAAATAAACTAATATGTATTATATTAAATAAGTAACATATATGTATTATAATGTATTTATATATTATATACTATTATTAACCTTGTTGTCTGTTTTTAGTTTTTTTTTATAGTTTTAGTATTCTTAATATTTATTTTTTATATTTATATGTACATGATTGGTTTTCATTTTTTCAAGTCCTACACAGGTACGATTATTTAATCTATTTCATAATTAGATTTAGTGTAAACAGGAAGTCAACTTAGATATAACTTTATGTTATATTAGTTTATTCTGTTTTTTAGGAATTTATTATTCCAATTATTATTGTACATTTAGGACTTATATTTGATAATATAATACATTTGAAACATATATATTTTTATTTTTTTATTTTTTTTGTGGAGTTCTTTCATCCTATTCAGGAACATATATGCAATTTTCATTTATAACCACAGGGCTTAATATCCCTTCGAAACGCTATCATATAAAGCCATCCATAGTTTCAACGAGAGCCGATCATTTATGTATACACAATTATATATTATCACTTCAAAATATTATTGTGAGACCTATTTTTATGGTCCGGAAAAGGCTCGAATCCACATCCTACTGATTGTGTATCGGACAACTTTGCCAACTACGCCACGTAGGCAGTTTTTTTTAATATATATATATATATATATATATATGTAGTGGTATATGGTGTAATAATTGTAAAGAGTTTTCGCGAGGTAATTCAATGTTTACAAATAATATGTAAATATATTTATTATTTGCTATGTTTTTAGATGAAATAATACATACATATGCTATATATTCATTTTTAGTAAGTTTAAACTGCGATAATCCGTCAAATCAGTAACATTATCCTGACAATGTGTCTAAAGAAACAATTTCTAATCAATGCTATGATTTATATACGACATTTATAATATTTTAATTTTAATATCAAATATTATTATTCCCAATATATCTATAATATATGTAAAATAAATGTACGTATACAAAAAAACTATATCTGGTTATTATAAACATATACATATTTATTTAGAAAAGTATCGCCTTCAATTATATGTAATCAAATGTAATATACTACTATTCACAATAATATAGATGCATAGCAAATATATAAGTAATCTATATATGCGAAGACTATTTATGATAATGTAAATCAATTAGTACAACTGGAAATATTATTAAATTCTATAATATAAGAAGTTTTAGTTTTTAATTATATTTTTTTATTTTTTTAAAATATTATTTTAAACAAATTATGATTGCAAAAAGAAAGAGTAACAATTTTACATGTTATATGCTAATAATAATAATGATTTTTTTAATATATATATATATAATATTTAATATATTATAATAATATTTATATAATATAAACTATGAATACTATAATATTATTAACTTTAAATAAAATACCATTTTATTAACTATTATAAGTATTCATTAATATTATCATATTTTTAATTATGATAACATTGATTAAGTGATATTAAACTATAACTACAAACCATTTGTTGAATTGTATTCAGAATTTATTTCATAATATGTACATATTAAAGATAAATATATAATGTTATCAATAAATGTCATCATACGCGAAGAACTATAATCCTAAAAGTGTTAACATATATTTATACGCATAAGTTAAATTCATTAATCGAAAAATGTATACATTTTAATTTTTTATATATCTGTTATATATAATTATATAATTATACATTATATTTGTTATTATAAAACAAATATTTAAAAAATAAAATATTATTATATTACCTTAACAATAATGGTTATACTTTCGAATGTATGTTATATTCTTCACAGTGTGTAAGTTAGCATCATCTTGTCAATTGTGGATATTGTGACATTTGTATAACTATGATTATTTATATAATATAATAGATAACTCGCATATAGGAGTATAATGATATATTACTAATAACTATAAAAAGTATATATAAATATATATATATATATATATATATATATATATATATATATATATATCTATATATATATTTATATATGTATATAAAACCTAGGCCAGATCATTAAAATATGTAATATAATAATATTTTGAAGTGATCTTTTGAATTGGGCATAAATAAATGATCAGATATGGTTAAAACCATGAATTTATATACACTATTTATTATATAATAATAGGCCTATTTTCGTATAACATCGAGATGCTTGAGTTTAACACATAGGCTATTAAATATGTAATTAGCAGGGTTCGAAAAAATCCGATTTTTTAAAAAAAATCAAAAAAATCCGATTTATTTGATTTAAATCGGATTTTTTTGATTTAAATCGATTTATTTGATTTTAATGCAAATAATATTTAAATTGTAAAATAATATAATAAATAGATGTTTAATTAATTATAAAAATATAATAAATCATTATTCTACCGCTAATAGACTTAGAAATTTAAATAACTATTAATGTATATATAAAATTAAATAAAGATATATAAATAAATAGAATTATATTATAATAAAAATGTGATATTGTGTATGTCTTGAATTATCTAAATTAATGTATACATTATATTATATGATGTTGCATAATGCAACATTAAATAATTATTATTTAATTACTAGTGTTTCGATATTATACTGACTACTTTATTATCTAGAATTATATTCAAATAATTATACTAAAATTATTAATACAAGAAATCAAATAAAAACATTTTTGATAATTATTTAATTAAATTACTTTATATTAAAATATTTGTACATAAATACAAGCTTTGCAGCTTTATTAACTCCGAGTCTATTTCTTAATTTTGAATGCACCAATCTTTTTTGGATTTTATATAGAAACAAATAAAATTATATCTTTCTCCAATAATGTCTATGATATATATATATATAATTCTTATTTATTTAACATTATATATTTTTCCTTTGATGTTTATGAATCATAATTTATAATATACAGTCAACTCCCGATAAGTCGGACTCGCAAGTGACCGGGAAAAGTGTCCGACTTAGCGAAATGTCCGACTTATCAGAGATTAAGAATATCATGCAAATAAGACATGCGACGCGCAGCTTGAGTTAAATGATCACCAAAATGTGGAATTATGCAACAATCAATAACATAAAATATTTATTTCAATAATATTACTTACTAAAATTATAATATACATTATTAAAATTAAACATTTCTGACATTTTATAAAAATTCTGAATTAACCAGTATGAAAATCATAAAATTTACTATAATATGTGTCGGACTTATAGAAAAGTCCGACTTATCCATTCCAACTTATCCGATTAATTTAACATGGAACTAGATACAAATCCAACTAAACCAACTAAATGTGTCCGACTTATCCATAGTCCGACTTATCGAGAGTTGACTGTATATATATATATAATTCTCATTTATTTAAATATTAATGATATAACATAGCCTCCTATATTCTTATCATGAATATAATTATTTTATTATAAAAATCATGATTTAATAATTATATAATATACTTTGAGATATATTGATATAAATCAAAAAAAATATGATTTTTTTAGGTTGATTTAAATCATGATTTAAATAATTTGATTTAAATCATTCGAACACTGATAATTAGTATTATACTATATATATATATATATATATATATTTATGTATATTTTTTATAAACTCACAAATATAGATTTATATAAAACTATCATTTCTTATCGCAATATTAATTACTATAGTCATAATATATTATATTCATTAGTATATATTATACTGTAGAATGTACCCCACTATCATTATACTAGTGATGTTATAGTATCATTCAGATTATTCTTGATACTTTATGTGTTATCTGATATGTATATATATATATATATATATATATATATATATAAAATATTTGTAAATTAATATAATTATATTGTTGTTATTATTGTTGTTATTTTTATTTGGTGGAGTCCTTTCATCCCATCCAGGAACTTAGATTAAGTTTTCTCTTATAACCATATATGGCTATAATGTCCCTTTGAAGCCACTCACATGTTAAGGCATCTATGGTTTTAACGAGAGCCGGTCATTTATTTATATATAATTATATAAGATCACTTCTAAATAATATATTAAGACCCATTTTATAAAATTAAGTAATGATCCGGACGAGGCTCGAACCCGTGTACTACTGCTTGTGTGTCTGACGCATAGCCATTGAGCCACGCAGGCAGTTTTATATAGACATATTCAAAAAATTTGAACAACTACAATTATTATACAAATACTGCAATATACCATGTTTTGCAAAATATGTATTTTCTATATATAAATTATGCACTGAATATATTCATAATAACAGGTATTAATTTCTTATTTCCTGTTATAAATATTTCAATATATAAATATCTAAATATATATACTTACATATATATATATTATTTATGTATATAGTATATTATATACTTATATTATACAATGCATTATTCTGTTAATTATTATTAAGATACAGGTATCACATAAACTATTATAAATATACAGTTATATTAATATATATATATAATGAGGAACTATCATTCACATCTCAACTGTTGCATAATATAATACTCTTACTACACAGATTAGTATTTATAATGTAATTTATATTGTATTTGACTACATGTCTACACAATAGAGAATATTGTGTTTAACCTTTAACCTAACATATATCATATATTTCGTAATATAACTTTCAGCATTATTTTGATTAAATGTGATATAGGAGTTTTTGAAATTATGCATATTTGAAAAACTTCCTTTATTATGTAAGCTAATATTCAATGAATATATCCAGTGTTTAGGACAGATTCCTAATTCCCATATGTTAGTTGCATTGTATCAGAAAATAATTGTTATAAAATTTATATATTTATAATATAAATATATCATCTACTGATATAAATAGTTTAGCGGATATGTTGTCATATATTGGTGATTTCCCAATATTATGTGTCTAAATAGAAGATGTTACCTCACTTTCTACTTAGGAAAGTTACCTTTATCAGATGGCTCATATCCATTAAGTAGTGATTGTCCAACAACTGGTTTTTTATTCAATAATTTTGTTCTCTGTATTTTCCTAAAATTAATGTTTCCGTATCGATCATAGTTATATAATATATTCTGTGGTTGAGAGATCTTTTAGCTTTAATTCCTATAGTTTTGATACTTGAATTCTTAGTTTAAACTATTTTAATGTCTATATCTTACAATTTATGGAGGTATGATTTGTTACATACACATTTCTTTTTGTATACACATATGTGTATACATATTCTATACTTATACTCTATAGAGCATCGTTTATTTAATATATAGTCATTGTATAACCATTTGGTAGTAAATTAAAAATATAATCATGTTATAGTAATTCTATGAAGATAGCCATAAAGGTGAACATGTACATATTAAAATGATGATATACTCTTTAATTATATGTAATTATTTTTAAAAAAATGAATAATAAAAAATATAAAATAAGTTCTACCAAATATATAATATATATACGTTTATGAATATATCGACAATATTAATATGTATTTTAATGGGCATTTTTAATAGAGCATTTATTAATAGAGCATTTCGCTCTAACTTGACTATTTTCTGAGATATTTTCTTTGATTAATGATAAACAATAATTATTCACATGTGTAATTATTTTTAAACATATAAATAGATAAATAATATATATATATATAATATATATATATATATATATATATATATATATATATTTATATACAGTAAAAACTGCTTGTATCGACATCCCAGGAGATCCGAAAATATGTCGATACATCCGTATGTTGTTACGTATGATAAAGGCATGGCTAATTTATTAATTGTAATTAAAGAAAGGTGGTCAATTTTGAATATGATCATGTGCACATACATATATTCACATATGTGCATGTTTGCTTAGTGTAGTGAATCTACAATAATACAAAGATTAATTATGCATATCACCATAACTTATTTGCTAATATAAATATATGTACTATATGTACATAGTTTATTACTATGCTAAACTCTATATCATACAATCTGTCGATACAATCTGTATTAACTGTATATATATATATATATATTGATTATGAATGTAACATTTGATTTTGTTATATAATATATATGATCCATAATTAATATAAAATCAAAATGTATCATTACCCTATAAATATATATATCCAATGATACTATATATTTTATTTAAAATAGTATATCTACTAAATAGTTATATTTATGAATCCAATATATACAGATATAAGTGATAACAATGAAGCTGATATTTTTACGAAAATTATCAGATGTTATAAGGCTATACTACCGAAACATAATATACACATAATCGCAGATGAATTTAATGCACATCTCGGCCACCAACATGAATTAAAATGCCTACATGTACAACTAATTATAAACAGGATAAGGATAAATGAATACCTTTAATAAAATAACATAATATATATAAATAAAATATATCAAAAAATAACAGGTATATATGGACAGATACTTCGCTAAGTGGAAGCAATATTTAAATAGACTATATCATATTAAATAAGAAATGAAAAACAGTGCCCAAACTACAGAATAAATAATTATTTTGTTAGTGTAATATCTGACCACCGTATTGCAACAGAACATTTACAGTTAAGTCTCAGATAAAAAGAAAAAATCATGCAAGTCATTACAATATAACTGGATATGCCTGCCAAATTATACTCTATTAGGAAGATATTTGTAACCAAATTTACATATAAATTCAGTAATATAAAATAAAAGTAAACTACAGAATCTGCAAATACAACATATGCAATTTTCAAAACCGGAATTAAGAAAAACAGAAAAAGAGATAATACCCTTAAAATAAAATACCTGACGCAAATAAAATGAGTAACTAACTGACATTGACCATGTACTACATATATCTAACATAGCTATAATCAATTTGAACGCTACTAACTTCATTACATCTTTATCACAACTTAAACAACAACTAAATCAGCTTATCATTGCCCATGTTTTAACAATTAAACTCTCCTTCTACTAAATAATATCCTCACAACCACTGAATAACCATTTGATATCATTATCCAAAACCAACTGACTCAATTTTCCGCTCTGCCGTTTTCCATTTGTAAAAATCACAAAATTATCATTATGACAGAAGTGCAATACTACGACAAAATATATTACATCTGGAAATTATGTAAAATACAATTTTTAAACTTGATACATATTATGATTTATTCAAATCACAAACTATTTAACTTCTTGTGTATATACACTGTAAAAAATTAGGGTACAAGAATAGCACAAATTAGGGTGTAAACCATGTCTGTATAGCCGTACCCTAATTAGGGTCCATCATGCTATAAATGAATACTTGTACCCTAAAAAGATTGATGTGTACCCTAGCAAATGTAAGTCTTCTGTACCCTAAATGTACCCTAATTTATTAACGATGTTGTACCCTAAAATATTATTGATGTCGTACCCTAATTTATTAACTATGCTGTACCCTAAATTATTATTGATGCCGTACCCTAATTTATTAATAGGCTAGAATGATAACAAACACATCATGGAAAGACAATATTACCAACAAACAAAGTACATGGAATGCCAAAGATCAATTGGGTAATTAAACAAAGAAAATTGCAACTAGCAGGACACTACACAAGGTACACAACTTAATTTTATGGAAGACAAAGAACGGCATGCTATACAACATACGAAACAGGGAGACAACCCACAACATCTATATACATCATAAAGAAACATTGGGTCTGTTAAGAAGACAAATTACAAACACTGATGACGGACTGAGAAAAATGGAAAATAATAACATGATATGGTCGCGTGAGAACTCTGTAATTAGGTATTAATAAATAAATAATTAATCTTAAATTATATTTATTGTAGAAATCATTTCCCCCAGGTCCTCCACATTCGTCTTTTCAGATACCTATAGAAAAACAATAATTAATAAATATTGAAGTGAATGTGTATTATACAATAACTAAAAATTAAACTGTCTATATTAACATCATCAAGTCACTTTGTCCTCCTATTGACCCTTTGTTGCATTTCCTTTAGCACATCTCCTCATCTAGGACCTGATAGGATTTTAAATGTTCTTTGCATATAGCTGATGTAAATATAATAATAATTAATAAATATTTAATTGAAGTTTTATTTATACTCTTTTTTTTTTTAAATGTCTATTAGTAATAAATATATAGATATTGTGTAGGGATAGGTCAGGATGGTATTTGTAAATGATAAGTCTTTTTTAATTTTTGGAAAAGTTTATTTCATGTTTTAATGATGTTATAATATTGCTTTATTGTTTATGAGTATATATTGTATATATAATAATTGTAATATAAATATTTATATATATATATATATATGTATATGCATCCATATGAATAACTATATTTAATACATATCTAATTAAAATTTCTTTGACAAATTAAAGTATGTTCTCATAGGAACAACATTTTTTACAAAATATAATACTAATCACTGTGAAATATATATATATATATATATATATATATATATTGAATATTATATTAACTATTAATGACTAATAGTGTTAATTGTTAACTCATGTTTTATATAAACAGGTCAACCATAATAATTATTATATTTGTAATATTAATTTATATAATAAATATACATTAAATAATAATACCTATCAATTATATAAAAACTCACCATTGTTGCATATTCCTCCTCAGATTGCAGTGAGTTATCTATCTCTAGTAAATACCCAGTTGACGCAACTGCAACAGACACTAGATATAATAGCCTCGTCTGTATTATTCTTTAACTTGTTCTGAGAATATATTGAATATAAATTAAATGATATATATTATATTAATAGATATATATTAAATAATTCAAACACATTATTTTTCCTGTTGAATTATTCTCTTTTATATAATTATTGTAACTAGTTATTAAAAATAAATTTATATAGGATGCTCACATTTTAATTATTTATTTATTTATATATATATATATATATATATATATATATATATATATACATATATATATATATATATATATATATAGTATACTAGAGTATATAATAATAGTATAAATATGTATCTTATAAGATCTTATATTATATATAAGAAACTGTATACAGTTAATATCATATATGATAATACTATATAAAATATAGAATTGTAATTAGAAAAATCCACTATATTATATTAATTACTGCAGTTATATATATATAATATAGTATATTATACTTTTGAATTATCATACGAAAAATCAAAAATAACTATAATATTAAATCTATAGTTATTAAGTAATTATTAAGTAACCTTATCTTTATTTTCATTGTAAATTAATTTTTCAATAATTCGCAAACTTCCATCATAAAATATAAGATTCCCGAATCTATTTTAGGAAATATTAAATTATATATTTAATTATACATTTTATATCTATATTTGATTAAGGATAGAATGATATTGATAATATGTGTACAACAGTTAACATTATTTATATATATACCTATTATTAATATTATTTAAATTTAATTACATTGTGAGCTAAAAATAAAATAAATAATTGACCATATATGAATATATAGTATACTATCCATGGACTAATAAAATATAATTGCATATTTATTTTATATAGATATTTAACTAATGTTATTAATTAGATAACTAAATTACCTGTTTGATCAGTTTGCCTAGTAGCGCTACATCAATATATTCGTTTATATATTTTTGTATATACGTTATATGCTTTATCATACCCATCAACTCACTATTCCTCTCCGGCAGTTTTTATAATATTTTAAATGAAATTTGAAATTCTGCAAATAATTCATCAGTTTCCTGCATATTAATATATAGCATATAGTTATCATGACTTTATAATATATATATGTAATAAAGTGAATGTTCTAATACAGTTTATTAATCAAAGTAAAGACCTGTTGAACATAATAATAATATAAAATAATAATAATTATTATAATAATAATAGTACCTACCCGATGAGATGCAGACCGAAGAATGAGGCAATCTCACCGAGTGGAATTTATTCTATAGAAAAATAATGAAATATACTTTACAGACGATAAAAATATAAAATATCGGAAAAATAAACATTTACATGGCTATGGCTATGTAATTAACACAGAGCGAGACACCGAAATATAGTTTAAATTAAAGTTGTTATGTAGATATATCGATTTATGTTACGTAATGCTAAATGCATTTAAATGTATATTACATTAATCGATATATCTACAACTTTGACTTTATAACATATATATAATTATATAATTATATTCTAACAATTTAATTATATATTATAAATAATATATAAATATATTATAAAATTATATATTATATAAACTTGTATATTATTATATATATGATATAATTTGTATATATATATATATATATATATATATATATATAATATAAGTATAAATACCTTATGTATATTGTAATGTGTTAAAAAATAGATGCTTATCATGTTGAGTGTAGATGGACATAGAATATGTTAATAAATAAAATGGAATTATGTATATATATATATATATATATATATATATATATATATATACATATACTCGAATAATTATAAGTATTTGTATATAAAATATAGGAAATATGTATATGTGTAATAAAACACAACAATAAGTAGACTGTTATATTAAGGATATTATGAAGGATACTATTATGAATTATATTTCTTATACATTTTATTTTCAATCAAATATAAACTTAATTTTAAAATGTTATAGTATAACTTATTTAATTCCATATTGTATACCATATAATTCATAAAGTTATACCATTATATTTAATAGCTAATGGTAGGTAATACCTATAACTACAGATTACGAATGTTATAACATATAATTCGTAATCTTATACCATTTAAATTAAGCTATATGGTATAACTAAAAAAAACAAATGTTATACTATACAATTTGTGATCTTATACCATTTAACGTAATTGTATGGTATAACTCGTATTTCCATATGTTATACCATATAATTCATAATGTTATACCCTTATTTGTAACAGTGTATAGGGTATCAACTATAGTTGAGACTTACAACCCCCCCCCCCCCGCGCGTTTATTATATTAGGGTACATTTGAGTAATGTTATATTTTTGAACATGGTGTACCCTAACAAATAGATATTATGTACCCTAAAAATGTATAGTGCTGTACCCTAACGATTTTGTATATATTGTACCCTAATTAGGGTACATCACCATCATTTTTCATTTTTTGATACAGTGTACCCTAATTAATAGAATTGATGTACCCTAAAAAAGCGTTGCATCGTACCCTAATGCATTTGTTCATGGTGTACCCTAATTAGGGTACATCACTCATAATATTCGATTTTGCGATTACCGTACCCTATAAAAATGAGTTGTTGTACCCTAATTTTTTACAGTGTAGTATCATATGTTTCGCTCACATTACTTATTGGTATCATTGTTATTATTATTATAATGGTTCTTACTATTATTATTATTATTCGAACACCATCGCTAATAAAAACTACAAGAATATTAATTGTATATATTACGAAAGTGTTTCATCAATAAATACAAGACCAATATTCTACATATCTAGTTTATAATTAATTTTGTATCTCCCCCCTTGATAAATTAATTAATAATCCCCTGATTGTATAAATGATTAGTAAACATATATTTAATTTATGAATATACAATTGAAAGTGCAAGGATATTATTTTACAATATTAAATACCCACAATATTAGTATAATAATATTAGTGTTAACACTATAAATAATTATTATAAAAGATATACGCAAGTTAATTATTAATTAAGTTCTTAACATATACAGTTTAATTATAAGATAATATATGTAAAGCCTCGTATAAATAAATCGATTTATTGTCGATCGACATGATATGTAGAGCTAGGCTATTTCAAAAATTAATTTTAGAATATTTAATATATTTAATAATAGGTAATGTATGTTTATATATAAGAGGAAATTCTATCTATAGTCGTCCATCGACCTACTTACATTGTAAGTATGCTTTAGGTCGGAAGGACTTTTCTATAATAATAATTTCCTATAATAATCAAAAAGGCATACTTAATAAATATAAAATATAAGTGTATTGAATTTAAATATATTATGTATATAACACATTATTATACCTACTCATATAATACAACTTAAGATATCATAGTTTGTATATAATTTAAAGTAAACACAATCATGCTAAATTGCCAACATTTTTTATAACGCAGTTCTCTATGCAAGACATCGGTACGGAAACATTGCTGTTAATACCTAAACTCTCCTTGGGCCGATATCGGGCTGTATTTATTTATGTAAAATCAGAGTAAGGTTTAAATGTAATACATTTTTCATTTTTGTTTTTCATTTTATATATATATATATATATATATATATTATATTCAGCTTTATATGATAACATATATTATTCACTACATTCCACGGAGATATTTGCATTATTTATACATTATTTATATAAGTAATTAACGTATAATTCCGTGTATTATATTTTATTTTAAGAAATATTTTTGAATACGTTTAAAATAAATTAATAATATTTATATTATAAAAATAAAATTTATATAGTTATAAATATAACAAATAATTTTAAAAAGTTATGAAAAAAATATATTTATAAGTAGTAGTAGTAGTAATAAGTGACTTTAAATACAATTATATGAATATAATGTTAAGAATTTAGTTTTTAATACATGATGAAATTAGTTTATAAAATAGTTTGTTTATCGTTTATATTAATATATTACGAAATATGTTGTAAAAAACGTTTGTATTAGTATATACAGTTCTCTAATATATAAATCATTATATATATATATACATATATATTATATTTAATTATTTTATGTTGGTATGTCATTTCATCCCATACCGGAACTTCTATAAAGTTTGTATTTATAACAACATATATGTTATGTTCATTCGAAGCTGCTATTATGTTAAGTCATTCGTAGTGTTAACGTGGGCCGATAATTAGTTATGTATATAAATTTATAATACACTATTTATATAGTATATGTATTATTACATTAGTAGGCACTGACTAATATTATTGACAATATTTACGAATATGCAGGAATTCAAATACCTGCATAACTACATATGCGTATATCTTAATAGTATATGTATATAGGAAAGCATACACATGGTTATATAAATGGGGTTTATGTTTTAAAATTACTAATTTATAATATTTCTAACGTGATTGGTAATAATCGTTGTAATGTCACGTGGTATAAACATATTGAGAATGGTACACGTATACTTATTTAGTGAACTTCTTTATTTATATCGCAATTAGACTACGATCGTTGCATTTAATTATCAGATTAGAGGAAGTGTAATGACCACTTAGATAAAGTATGTACATATTATATTATATGCAATAAGCATAGATGAGTTTCCAATGTACTAACAAAATAATTAATAATAATTTAAGTCGGTATTTTATTCGAAGTTAACTTTATCAATATCATTAAATTCACTCAGGCAGGTGTATATATATATAAAATAATAGTCTATTAAAATATGCGTATTCCTTAAATATAAAAATTAAAATAATGTCATTCATCTAATATTTATTTACTGTTACAATAATGTAATTAACTAAATAACAGATTTGTAAACATAGATTATTTAAATTTAAAAAATTAAATAGTATCTTTATATGTAGGTGAAAGTAACCTAATACAGATACTTTAATAATACATGGTATTAACATGTTATGACTTATTATTTTGATTCAAAAATTATAATATATTAATATTATATGATTACAGATATTATTGTGATTTTAACATTTTATTTAATCTTTTAATAACATATATAATGGGGGTGTCGTATTCGTACCCATATCCGAATACGGACATCATGTGTTATTTTTATTTATATATAGTTTATTGACTACAAAAACACTGTGTGGTTATAGGCGTCGTTAGATAATAAAAAAAACAAAAACAAAAATAAATAGAAAACGTATAATAAAATAGAACGAATTAGAATGACTTAAAATGGACATACAGTTTACGTTTAAGGGGATCCCGCACATAACACGCAATTTGCAAATTTCGTGTATAAAGAGATAGGAAAAACATATGTCCACTAAACAAAATAGAACTTATATTCTATTCATTCAATTGACCTAATTTTTTTTGTAATGTATTCATAAGATATACATGCATAGGAAAATAGAAAGTTATTTTTAATATTATTATTTATTATATTATATATATCTAAATTAAAAATTAGCGATACTAAAATGATGGTATTTCTATAGAAATTGTCATTTTATACAATGAATTCTATACATTTTATTAATTATCTCTCTATTTTACTATTCATATAATTAAATTCTATATATAGCAAAACATATTAATATTATAATTATAATAGTTTTTATGTTCTATATTTTTGAATGCACATACCTAGCGCGAAATAATTATTCTGAGAAAACAGCGTTTAAAGTTTGACAGCATAAAAATGTAATATTGAATAGTATATAATATAGCATTATCTTATCGTCATAAAATACATTTTTATGCCATTTCTAGACTGAATGCATGTCTACTTTTTTTACAGATACTAAAAAACACTACAATAAGTATTATTATGTAATAAAAAAAATATTAAAAAAAATAAATTACCATCACTTTAAATGTGCGGGATCCCCTTAAACAATGAAATTGATTTAACACAACGAATATCATAAGGAAGTGAATTCCATATTTTCGAAGCAATAACCGAGACAGCTGATTCAGAGAATGCCAACGATGTATATCGTTGTACCAACTTCATGATGTGGCACTTCCGACTGTATCTGTTCGAACTCTGAATAGTAATTGATTGAGCTAAATATTCAGGAAATCCACGGTGTATATATAGGCTATAGCCTTATGTGTAATACACAATAGCCTATGTATACACATATATCTAAACTTAAGCCACCCTAATGATCTCATTAAATCAGATATAGAATCTATTGAGGCAAAGTTTAGTTTATATAATACACGTATAGCACGACGTTGAATACGCTCAAGTTTAAACATAAGGGTAACAGGTAAATTACATAATGAACAGCAATAAATTGCTATATATATATATAAGTCTGCTGAATACTAGCGAGTGAATTAAACATTTCGTCATGTCGAAGGTAAGCATATAACGAGATTTTCTAATATTATACAACAAATAGTTGGCAGTGCGAATCATGCTATTAATATGTGGATACTATATTAGTAGTTATAAGTAGTTATAGATTCAGAAGTTGGTAGATATAGTATATAAGGATGAGTGATTGATAGAGTAGAACTGGGTCTCGAAAATATTATTATATCAGTTTTAGTCATATTTAAGGAGAGAGAGTTATGAGAGAATCATACAGTGAGATCAGTAATACAATTAAACATATACATTTGAATCAGATCAGAATCACTACAACTAAGAAATTACGTATATATCTGTAGATCATCGCCATAAAGGTTATATTGAATATTGGGATATTTGTGCACAATTGATTTAATAGGAAGAATATAAATAATGAACAATATAGGCCCAAGAACAGAGCATTGTGGAATACCATGTATGTTAACATAAGGAGGAGACAACGAGGAGTTAATCTTCACCGAAGATATTCTAGATGAAACAAAATACATAAGCCAACTATGGACTTGACCGTATATATATATATCAATTTCATTAAACCTAATGGAAATAATATTGTGATCTAGGGTATCAAAGTCACTAGATAAGTCAAGTAGTACGAGATAGTATGGGGCTTTATTATCAAGAGATATAAGAATATCAGTAATGATTAAAGTAAGGGCAGTTTCGGTACTACGATGAGTAAGATACGCACTTTGATATTTAAAAATACGGACAGCTTATATAACACTAGATACACTATATAGTAATGATGAATCAATCAGACAAATTATAATTACATTATTTATAATTAATTTTATGACTAATTTATTTAATTTAATTAGTTCATATTTATTTATTTTTATTATTTTTTTAAATAATAATACAATTTAAGTATCTAAATAATAAATTTTTTAGATTTATCTTTATTGGTGGTATTAATATTATAACGCACGCGATTTTTATGAAATTATAATAGTTCATACGATGCGCGCTGATTGGTTATAGTGTGTCCGTATTAAGACATCTAGAGTGTCATTATTAGGGACGTATATGACCTCTAGATATATGCTTATAACTTAATGAATATTTGATAACAAATATAGAAATTATGTATATAATGTTTAGAATGCTTATTTTTGTAAATATAATATAGTGTTATGATATATATATATATATATATATATATATATATCGATACATTTGTATATTATTGAGAAGGTTTTAAGTTGAATTTTTTTTTCATAAATTTAAAAATGTAATAAAAAATCAGTATATTGGATATTTCAGCAATATTTTGATTAATTAAAAAATAATACTTTGTTAGACTATTTATATAATTATGAATATATTATTCATTAAACATTTTTTATAGGATTTATGGTTTCTGAGATACCGAGAGTGTCCGTTTTAGTACACTATCCGTATTCGGTTACTTTCACATATAAATAATATACTATTAATATACTATATTAATGTAATATTAGTAACATATTTTAAATTTATATTGATTTTAAAATATTGTGACGACACTTAAAAAGTGTCTAGTAGTAATACTATACTATATAAATATATTTAATCACTCAAAATTAACATTGTAAATAAGCGAATGTATGTTCACCGTGCACGATCAATATCAAAATTCAAATTTGTTTGATTCAATTTAGGTACCCCATTTGTCTATATCGCGAATGAGTGCATGAATTAATTAAGACGCGTTATTATAGTTTACCTGGTGCACACACACATATTTTTTTTATTATTATCAGATTTGGTTTTAACAACCGGGTAATTGTAGAAGCAGAGCTTATCGAGACAATTACCCTTTATTATTTTGACTATTTAATTTTTAATAAGTTTATTATTTTTAATAAATTTTATCTTTACTCAGACTTTTACATTGATTTCTCCTTTTTATCCATATTTTATACTATAATTACGCTTTTATATAATATTATATACTATTTTTAATACATTTTATCTTTACTCAGACTTTTACATTTTACATTTTTACATTAATTTCTTCTTTTTTCCATATTTTATACTATAACTACTCTTCGACTTATGAAAACTATCTAAATATTTTTTACTTTGTGTAGATAATTTATAAATTTATTTTTGAATATTTGCCAAACATATATTTATTATTCTTTATATTAAATTTTCATATATTTACTCTTCTTAACCTTTCTTGTCTGTTTTTAGTTTTTTAGTCGTTTTAGTTTTCTTAATGTTTATTTTGTTTATTTTTATATATTATATGATGATTTTTGATAATTTTTTCAAGTCCTTCATAAGTACAATTATTTGATCTTATTCATAATTAGATTTAGTGTAAACAGGAAGTCAACTTAGATATAACATTATGTTATATATAGTTTATTCTTTTTTTCAGGAATTTATTATTCCAATTATAATTGGAATAATAAATTCCTGAAAAAAAGAATAAACTATATATAACATAATGTTATATCTAAGTTGACTTCCTGTTTACACTAAATCTAATTATGAATAAGATCAAATAATTGTACTTATGAAGGACTTGAAAAAATTATCAAAAATCATCATATAATATATAAAAATAAACAAAATAAACATTAAGAAAACTAAAACGACTAAAAAACTAAAAACAGACAAGAAAGGTTAAGAAGAGTAAATATATGAAAATTTAATATAAAGAATAATAAATATATGTTTGGCAAATATTCAAAAATAAATTTATAAATTATCTACACAAAGTAAAAAATATTTAGATAGTTTTCATAAGTCGAAGAGTAGTTATAGTATAAAATATGGAAAAAAGAAGAAATTAATGTAAAAATGTAAAATGTAAAAGTCTGAGTAAAGATAAAATGTATTAAAAATAGTATATAATATTATATAAAAGCGTAATTATAGTATAAAATATGGATAAAAAGGAGAAATCAATGTAAAAGTCTGAGTAAAGATAAAATTTATTAAAAATAATAAACTTATTAAAAATTAAAAAAATGTTAAAATATAATTTGAAGTAGAAAAATAATAGTAGATTAAAAAATCACAAGGTTAAAAAATAATTAAAAATATTATTACTGAAAAGGGAAATAGATACTAATTTTCTTTTATCAATATTTAATTCATTCCAAAGTCTTGGTCCATATGACGTTAACGAATTATTCATATAGTTATATTTATTATAAGGTTGAATGAAATCAAAAGTACTTCTTGTATTAATTTTTTTTTTAGTTATTCTTTTATAATGTTTATAAATACTTGGACTACAAGTTGTATAATATATTCTATGCATAAATATTAGTGTTTTATATTTACACAAATCAAAGATATTTAATAACTTATGATCAATAAATAATTTTTTTGAACTAAAATCTATAGGTTTAGAAAAAACTAATTTTAATACTTTTTTTGTATAACATAAATACAGTCTATATTAGATTTATATGTATGCCCCCAAATTTCTAAACAATAAATTAAATGGGGATAAAAAAGTGCATAATAAAGTTTAATCATAGCTGATTCATTAAGGCAGAAAGATACATTTTTTATGATCCAATATATTTTTAATAATTTATTCTTTAGAAATTGAAAATGAGATTTCCAGTTCAATGAATTATCAATGATTAGTCCAAGGAACTTTGTTTCAGATACTTGAACTAGAAGCTCATTTTCAATTTCTATTTCAAATTCTATATCATTTCTAAATGACATGCAGTGAGTTTTATCAATGTTAATTGTCAACTTATTTGATTTTACCCATAACATTATTTCATTAATTGTCAGCTGTAATTTAACTTTTAGTTTGTTGGCTGAACAATCACTAATTATAATATTGGTGTCATCAGCAAATAGTATAAAAGTATTATTAATAGAGCAGGTCGGCATGTCATTAATAAATATAAGAAAAAGAAGCGGACCAAGAATAGAACCTTGGGGGACACCGATATCTATATTAGTAGTAGTAGACATACAGTTATTATAATTTGTAAATTGACTCCTGTCTTTAAGATATGATGATAACCATGATAGAGGTAATCCTCTTATACCGTAAAAGTCAAGCTTTTTTAAGAGTATTTCATGGTTGACTGTGTCAAATGCTTTTTTTAAGTCAATGAATAGGCCAACACAGTATTTATTGGAGATCAGAGAATCAATAATAGCTTTTTGAAGGGTTTCTATAGCATGGAGGGTACTGAGGCCTTTCCTGAACACAAATTGTGAACTACTAATTATGTTATGAAAATCACAGAAAGAAAGTAATCTTGAAAAAAACAATTTTTCTAAGATTTTCGAGAATTGAATATTCAAACATATGGGTCTATAATTATTAAAGTCATTTTTATTACCTGATTTATAGATGGGAATAACTTTGGATTTTTTAAACAAATTTGGAAAAGTGCCTGTTGAAAAAGAAAGATTAAAAATATATGTTAAAGGTTCAGCTATAGTGGATGAGATTAATTTTACGAGTTTCATAGATATATCAAGTTCATCCTTAGATATTTTTGGAGAAAAATTATCAATAGTTTTAATGACCTCACTACATGTAATTGGAGATAAAAATAATGAATAATAATTACTATTTTTAAGGTAGTCGTTGAACGATGTATTAGGTGAACAAATGTTCTTAGCTAGTTTACTACCGACTTGTATAAAGTGTTCATTAAATTTATTTGCTATTGTTTCATCTTTTATTTCCTTTCCATGTATATCAAGTACTGATATTTTTGTATTCTTTTTTTGTATAGGATTTATCAATGAATTTATAATTGACCATGTAGTTTTAATGGATTTACTGTTATCCAAAGATTTAGTATAAAAATCCTTTTTACACTTTCTTATAATATTCGTGAGATCATTTTTATATTTTTTATATATCCTAAGATTATTATCATTTCTATTATTTATATATTTTATATACAGCTTTTGTTTTTTTCTACATGCTTTCTTTACACTTTTTGTAAACCAAGGAATATCTTTTTTGCGAAAAATATTATTAGATTTATGTTTTTTAAGGCATGTTTTATCATAAATTTTACTAAAATGTGTAATAAAAAGGTCAAGAGAAATATTAATATCTTCAGATTTTATAAATGTCCAGTTTGTCTCATTAAGTTCTTTCATTAATTTATTAACATTGTTAGTGTTATTTATATTGTGAGTTATAATTGGAACATTTTGTTTACATTTGAAACGTATTTTATTTAATTTCATTAAGATAAAAATTGGCAAGTGATCAGTAAATTCATATTGTA
The DNA here is from genome assembly GCA_964019155.1 of Osedax fenrisi. Lineage (NCBI taxonomy): Eukaryota > Metazoa > Annelida > Polychaeta > Sabellida > Siboglinidae > Osedax > Osedax fenrisi. The sequence continues at coordinate 100,628,218 of OZ025241.1, read as the reverse complement.
AAATACCAGATGAAATATAAGAAAAATTTCCATTATAAAAAATATTGTCAATCAATGTTGAACTATTATTACTGATACGTGTTGGTTGATTTATAGACTTAAATAGGTTTTATAATTGCAATGTGTTTAAAAAAGAATCTATAATAGTATTGGCTTTAAGTATGTCTATATTAAAGTCCCCACATAGAAATATATGTTTACCATTATATACATTGAATTTTTCAATAAAATTATTTAGATAAACAAAAGAATCTTTTTCCAATGAGGGAGATCTATAAATTGAACTGATTATAATATTTCTAGTATCAAGTTTAATTTCTATAGTAATTGTATCAATGTAAAGGTTACTAAGAGATAGAATGACAATTTTATTTGTAGAAAATGAACTCTTAATATAAATAGAGACGCCACCAGCTTTTTTGTGATTTCTAATAGTGTGAAAAGAGTTATATCCCTGTAATTCAAATAGATTAATATTAAATTCATTGAACCAAGTTTCACATATTGAAATAACATCAAATGTATTATGTATAGATTTAAGTAATAACTTTAAATTATCAAAGTTTTTAACTATACTTCTACCATTTAATTGTAGTACTGATAACGTATTTAAGTTGTATTTTAATTTATTAAGTTCATTCATCGACATATAAGGAGAAACATGGTCAACATTATAATTAAGATTCTCTGGATCATTGCAAAGAGTTGGATCATTATGAAATTGATTATCAATCATGGTCAGGTGTAAAAAGTAAATAAGATGTATAAAATAAATATGAATAGAAATGTAAGATAAAAATGATTATAAAGAAGTATAAAATTGTAAAATTAAAAGCATATATGAAGGTTTTATATAGAATAAAATAAGTAAATGAGTATGTATATATATATTTATAACGAGCATGGAAAATTAAAAGTAAAAAACAAAAACATAAACTGATTTTTTTTGAATAAAATATTATGGTTAAGTTTAAAATTATAATAATAAATAGTCAACATTTATCAACGGGGAAAAAAGAGTTTGAAATATTGATATCATATTTATAGTGTTTGATGAGATCGTAAGGTGATTTTATTGTCAAAATGACATCATCATTATCCTTTAGCGTACAACATATAAATCCATTCATGTATCAACTAATGTGTTAGTTTTGGTGTAATATTACTTATATTATATATGTATATATATATATATATATATATATATATATATATATATATATATATGTATATATACATAAACTTTACTTTATATATATATGTTATATATATATATATATATGTTATAACATAATAGTGTATAAATAATTAGTTAAGTTAGCTTTACATTCTTATTGTTAATATAGTGTATATATTATAATATATATATATATATATATATATATATATATATATATATATATATATATATATACTATATATGTAATAATATATAATATATAATAATTAACTAATAAATTATGTAATATAAAATAAACATACACATGTAAACTAAATGTATATAGAACATGGAAATGAATCTGTTAATAAGAATAGTACCTTAACAAAAGGTATACTTAATATACGTATAATTATTTAATAAATATTATTTAATAAATATTATTGAATGAATATATTCTTCGGTGGGTGGATATAATAATAAATAATTGCCCATTCCTATACCAATTTAAACAATTATCTTATTGTTATATTGATATAATAAACTATTTACTCTATTATTATTTTGTATCTACCTCAGAGTTACTAATATTTATTTAACATTAATGAATATTATAATAGACCCCTGTACAAAAACATATATATCATTTTTATGAGTGATTTTATATGCTACTTTTATTTTAATACTCTTTCTTACTCTACTTTCTAGAATATTATAGAATTCCTCTCTCAATTAGTTTATAAATAAATAGTTTACATAATTAATATAGTTGAAAATTCTCTTTATATTATGTTATGTCGCTCTAATATATATATATATATATATATTATCTAATGATCTATCATTTTCTAATTATATATTTAAACTTATTCTATATATTCACCCCTTAGTCGAAAAAGCCATAACTTATTTAACTATTAATTCTATAGACTTCTAATATGTTGTATTTATCAAACACAATATTATAAGTTGTAATGTAATATGAATAGTGACCATACGCTTTTTAACTTTCTCGTATATTATATTAATCTAGAGCTATATACATATCAAATTTTATAAAATACCTTAATGTGACTTATAAATTATAAAATTAATCTAATTTTAAAGTAAAATTAAATATCTCGAATCCATTCTTCATGGTTCATATATAGATAAACTTCAATTTATATCACAATCTTTCATAATATAATGATCCAAATGAAGAGGGTTAGATATATATGTTGATGCATAGCATACTATTTATTTTACTAAATTAATAATATCTCACCAGATAAATGTCTACTATATTCTTGTTAATTGTCTATTCAAATCTATTTTTTCATAATAATTCTACAGTATCGAAAATATTCATTATATATCATATCCTACGTATTAATATTATTATTAATAGTGGTATAGGTACTTCATATTTAATTAATATTATAGTTACTATTGTTTCTATTAAGTCTGTTAAGATTATTTATAACGATTTATAAGATTATATAATATTTCCAAAACTATTAATTTTCAATATTCAAAAACCCACTTTCTATTATCTTAATTAATTATATTATCGTATCAGTATTTACTCTTGACCCTCTCTTATCTATTGTATTGATTATTCCTAAACTGACTATGATATATTATATCATATCGGATTATTTTAAAATAAGTTACCTCTTTCGAATATCTACTTCAAAACTATATTTACTTCATCTCCCTATTTATTTGTTACAATTAACTTCAGTTTAATCTATATATACCATCATATAACTTGCCACATTACCAACTTTAAAACGTCAAACATATATTTCGTTATATGTATCCTGCTTTGGTGAATTCACTCACAATTACAATCAGATACACCCATTAGTGTTTCTCCTTTATTACCCATCTTAATTTACACATTTACTGTCAATTTATACTTTTTATCAATGGTATTATAATACATTTAATTTATTATTTAATTAAATATTATTTTATTCGTATTTATTCCAATCTATTTTCCGGGTACTTATTTTTATGTGTGTATAGTTCATTGCATCTACGATGCGTGACCCTAATATATGTATTAGTATACATGTTAATTACATAGAGTGAATTATTTATATTATAATATATACAGGGGAAAGTAATCTAATACGGAAACTTTAACAATAAATGGTGTTAACATTTTATGACTCATTATTTGTATTCAAAAATTACAATATATTAATATTATATGATTATATTTATTATTGTGATTTTAAAATGTTATTTAATCTTTTAATTACATAGATAACGGGGGTGTACGTATTATTTTACGGAAACCCTATATACTACTAGATAAACAATATATTATTGATTAATCAATCAGACAAATTACAATTGCATTATTTATAATTAATTTTATGAATAATTTATTCTAATTTAATTAGTTAATATTTATTTATTTTTATTATTTGTTTAATTAATAATACAATTTAATTATCTAAATAATAAACAATTTAGATTTATCTTTATTGGTGGTATTAATATTATAACGCACGCGATTTTTATGAAATTATTATAGTTCATACGATTCGCGCTGATTGGTTATATTGTGTCCGTATTAATACATCTAGAGTATCATTATTAGGGACGTATATGACCTCTAGATATATGCTTATAACTTAATAAATATTTGATAACAAATATAGAAATTATGTATATAATGTTTAGAATACTTTATTTTGTAATAATAGTGTTATTTAATTTTATATCGATAAATTTGTATATTCTTTAAAAGGTTTTAAGTTGAATTTTTTTTCATAAATTTAAAAAAGTAATAAAAAAATCAGTTTATTGGATATATCATCAATATTTAGAATATTTAAAATATAAAAAATACTTGGTTAGACTATTTATATAATTATGAATATTTTATTAATTAACATTTTTTTTTGTATGATTTATGGTTTCTGAGATACCGAGGGTGTCCGTATTCGGTTACTTTCCCCTATATATATATTTACCATTTACCAAGTTATTTTAATATTATTAAAATATATTATATGCATATTATTGTAACATACTATCAGTTTGTATATGATATATATATATGTGTGTGTATTAGTGCTGTAGATGAACTCACTTTTTAAAGTATCGATACTATTCTAACTCACTTTTTGAAGTATCGATACATTCAATTCAATTCAATTTATTTTAAAGACTCTTTGTGCCATAGCAATCAAGCGTCTAAAGTAAAAACAAAAAAACAATATAACGGAACATAAACGAAAATAATAAACTAATAAGAATATATATATAGGAATACAGAATGTACTCAACATTAATATAAATAGTAAATAAAATTGTAGATATTGATAAATAGTGATACAAAAATGATCAGGGAAATGCAATAGTAAATAGATATGTTTTTAATAGAGATTTAAAAGAGGTGGTGGATTGAGCGGAGCGTAGATTATGTGGTAGTTTATTCCATAGATAAGGGGCCGATATGTGCCATGCACGAATATTAGTGGTATGTAGATTAAGCTTAGAGGGTAGATGTAGAAGGTAAGATACATGTTCGAATACAATTGTTGAAGTGTCGATACCTACTTGAATATACATTATTCCAAGCATTTTGATACAGCCGTGAATGTGGATAAATGAAGCGTAACCGAGACTTTTACTCCACAAGCAAAAACGAATAAAGACTATTACGTAATGGGCTCAAAGCAAATTCAGACTCTTACTAGATATAAACGAGCATAAACTATACTTTGTATGTTACATTGTAATCATAAATGTTATTTATTTATTATAGATATAAATATTAATTTATATATCTCTTGTATAATATGTGTATAAATAAATGTTATTATTATCATAGGTGGTTAATTTATATTTTTATTATTAGTTTTTATTTGTAGTTTGTTAATATATAATACCTACATCGAATCTTTGGGTAACTGAGAATAAGACTGCACCAATGCTTTGGGATATTATCGCAAGTTCGATAATTTCATATAAAGTTCAAATTATGAAAGTTCGATACTGTTCGATACTAGTTCGATCTGTCCGAGTTCATTTACAGCTCAAGTGTGTATACATGCTTAGGAATAGTGTAATGTATTAAATATATTATTTAAATATATTATTACATCATATATATATGAATTTATGTATTGAAGATAAATCAAAAGTCAAAAATGAGAACTCTACTCTTACGCCAGGTAGGTATATATTGTATATTTATTGGTAATTTATAATATTATTTGTATTATTATTAACTATAGATAATACTACTATAATACACGTATATATATATATATATATATATATATAAACTGTATATCATAATAATATATAAATTAATGATTTATATAAACAAATGAACCGTTCAATAATACACCAATTCACGTTATATTAAGTTACTGCATGTATTCTTTCACTATCTGATATTTACTAGACATATTAATTTTATAATATCATTCTAATGTGTATCAAAATTATTAACCCATATATAATATTACTTCTATTTGATCAATCCACATACACGCACATATATATATATATATATATATATATATATATATATATAGCCCTAGCTATTCAATAGTCATATATAGTTTTGTTCAAAGCACACAATGAAACACATGTATATTTGAAGTATCAATTGAAAACATTTATCAATTTATTTACCTAATTCAGTTTATTATTTATTTATGTGTGAACCTTAATTGTTATTAAACTATTAACCTATTTCTGGGTATATCCACTGATGATATATCTATAAGAAATAATAATATCACTTTTAATTAATGTTAATAGTTAATAGTTATATAAGTGTATTCTAATTAAAATATAAATGGTGTTAATTACAGTATGTATATATACATATTATATTATGACATATATAATTTAGATATGCTAGTATTACCTTCAAGTACAACATTATTATTGTGTACAGATATATATTAGAACATTAAAATGAATATATACATTTTATGAGTATTATAATAAGATACATATGTTAATTACTTTTTACTTTATATATCTCAATATAGTATTATATAGCATTACAACCTAACAGTATATATATATATATATATATATATATATATATATATATATATATATAAAATTTGAATATTTAAAAGTAAATTTATAATTATTATATATTAATATATGTGTGACTAATGAAATTGGAAATATTATATAATTTAAAAATTATATAAATATATTCTTCCTATAATATATTCTCTTTGTATTATGTTCTCACGATAACAAATATATAATATCCCTTTATAAATAATAAATGTGTTATAACAGGTATGATACATTCAAAATCCATTCCACACTTTATTTAATACTGTTATTCTATTACTTATTAATATACTAGTGAATTTAACATACATAGTGATTGTAATATCACAGTTAATATTAGTTTGGCTCATATGCATTACAGTATAACCTAAATTGGCCACTTTAACGATACATTCAGATGTATTATTAATCCTATTTGCATACTCGTTATCTATACTTATATGCATGTGTATCTTCTATTAGTAATGTTTCATGTTCAATTATTATCAAACTATTAATAATGAATATTATGGTCCACTTCAAATTAAATAATGATAAACCTATTTGATATATATATATATATATATATTTGTTCATAAAAGAGTATTATATATATATTTTTTATTATACATCCATATATACATAATTTATAATCTTATATATTTTGTAATGGTAACTAATAAATAATTTCATTATTATAATATATAACCTACATTTCATAAATTGTTATATAATTTTTACTATATAATAGATTTATTCTAGATTGATTATCAACTATATTCTAGATTATGATGCATGTATATATTCATTTTGATAATTATTATAATTTACATAATTATATATATAATAAATTTAAATATATAACATTATAATAAGATAATAACTGTTGTATTCATGAAATCATTAAATTAAATATAATTTTTATTTTTATTTAATTTTTAAGTCATTATCAATAATAATATCTATTATTATGAAATCATCATTGAAATTGCATATTTAATAAAACTTTTTTATAAATAAGTAATTGATGTGAAACTTGCAAAAGAAACTAAAATGAACCCATGGACAGTTATAATTAGTTAGTATATAATATATATTTTCCCGAAATTTGGGAAAATTTTAAATAAAATCAATAATTAAATAAAACAATTATAAATATGAATATTAGTTTAAATATAGGTATATATATATGAATGAATGAATTCAGTTTATAGACAAAGTCTAAGGAGGATCAGTGAAAGCGATTAGCGTTATTGATTCGAAACCTCCTAACAGTATGTGCAATGTCAAATCATCATTTCCATTCAAATAAAATAATAAAATAGAAATAATGATAAACATAATAATAAAATCATATTAATATAAAAAAAACAATGAAATGATTAAATAAAAGGTTAATCACATACGAAAATAATAAAATTTAAAATTAGGAACAAAGATAAAATATAAAATTACAATAATAAAGGAGATATAAATAAAGTTGATACAGATTATAAAAATAAAAGTTGTGATTCGTGAATAGGCATCAGCATTCAAAGTTAAATTGTAAAGAAAGAAAAATTAAATAATTTGTACTATCAATATGACATATAATTTAATACTGTTTAAATAAAAACTAAAATTAAAACTGTTAAAGAAATAATTGATTATTATATAATAAGCATAAAAATGTAATAGGTTAATATCGCGATAGTGTAATATGAAAAAAAAGAAAAATGAAGATAAAATAATATACAATAAATTAAATAATTTTTTTAGATTATGTTTTAATACTGTAATGTAAACATGTTTATAATTTTAATACTATTTTTTTTAAAGATTATAATACTTTTATAATTTTTATATTTTTTAATACTGTTTAATTTGTAATAGTTTATTTTTAATACTGTTTATAATTTAAATTTTGTAATACTGTTTATAATAAAAATGTGTAAATTTTGTAATACTGTTTATAATAAAAATGTGTAAATTTTGTAATACTGTTTATAATAAATATGTGTAATTGTTTTAGAATGATTAAAAAAAAGATGTTTGCCAAAATTATAATAATTAATATTTATAAAAAAAATTAACAATACTGTTTAATAAAAAATGATTTTAATACTTTCTTCAGTTTTAAAGTATGAGTAATTGTATTAGTTTTTAAAATATTATTAAACATTATTAAATTATAAAGTTTAGGTCCTTTGAAAAATATTGTATTTTGGAATCTATTGGTTTTCATAAGTGGTAAAATAAATTTGGTTTTATTTCTATTAAATTTAAAATAATCAGTTATATCGTTAACATATTTATTATTTAAAAGATTATATATAATTAAAATATTTCTAAAAGTTATAAGATCATCAAGTTTTAAAATGTTACTATTATAAAATAAAATTGATGTATGCGATAATCTTATTAATGGTAATTTTGAATTGTCAATAATCTTTTTATTAATTATTCTTATTATTTTTTTTTGTGATAAATTTAATATATTTAAATTAGAATTATAAATATTACCCCATATTTCAATACCATATGTTAAATTAGATAAAAACAAAGAGTTGTATAATAAAATCAAATTTTTAATATTTAAATAAGATAACCTTTTAATTAAGTATATTATTTTGGAAAGTTTCATATTTAAATTATCAATATGTATATTAAATGATAATTTTGTATCTAAATACAAACCCAAAAATGTTTAGTTATCTACAATATCAATTTTTATATTGTCAATTGTTATATCATTAGTCAGTTTAGTATTAAAATATGGAAGTATTTTAGTTTTTTGTATATTAAGTTTTAAATTATTTATATCGAACCAATATTTTAATTTATCCATATATATTTGAAGTAATTTTGTTAGTTCAACATCACTATTAGCGTAAACTCTTAGTGATGTATCGTCAGCATATAAATTTAAATTAATATTATTCACATTTTTAAAAACATTTGGTAGGTCATTTATAAAAATTATAAAAAATAAGGGCCCCAGAACAGAACCTTGAGGAACCCCGTACTTAACATATTTAGTATTCGATAATGAATTATTTATTTTTGTGGTAAATGTTCTGTTATTTAAATAACTTTTTATTAAATTATATATATTTCCTCTTATTCCATATATTTCAAGTTTTTTTAATAATAATACATGATCAACAACATCGAAAGCTTTTTTCAGATCAAGAAAAATTGTTGCAATTTTTATATGTTCACTATTTTTTTGTAGAATATAATGCTGAATGTTTAAAAGCGATATCGTTGTATTAGATTTTGGAATAAAACCATATTGATTCTTATTTATTATTTTATGTTTAATTATGAAATTGGATAATCTATTATATATAATTTTTTCAAATATTTTACTAATTTGTGGTAAAAGTGCAATTGGGCGGTAATTAATAATATTTTTATTATCATTATTTTTAAATAGTGGTTTTATAATTGATTTTTTCATATCCGTTGGAAATAGTCCAGTTACAATACTATTATTAAATATATGTTTTATAGGATATAAAATACAATTAATAATCTGTTTTATCAATGACATATCATAATTATTTACATCCATGGATACTTTAGATTTCATGCTATTAGTAACGTTAATTATTTCACTATTGGTAATAGGTATGAAATAAAAACTATATGGATTATATATTAGTAATTTTAAATCATTGTTACTACTATTATGTATTGTATTCACAATATTTTCACCAATATTAGAAAAATAGTTATTAAAATATTCGCATTGATATTTTTCATTATGTATTTCAATACCATTGTAAATAAATATATTTGGAAAGTTATTATATTTTTTATTAATTAGTTTATTAATTATTTTCCAATTATCACTTTTATTATTTTTAGAAAATAATTCATTATAATATTTTTTTTTTTGAAATTTTAAATGTTTAATTAATTTATTTTTTATTTTTTTATATCTCATTAGCGCAATTTGACATTTATGTTTTTTATAAAATGAAAACAGTTTATTCTTTTTTTTAATGGCATTTTTAAGTTTATTTGTAATCCAAGGATTAATATAATCGTTTTTTATATTTGTATGTATTAAAGGACAATGTTTATCCATTAGAAAATTTAACTTTTTAATAAAACATGAGTAATAATGTAAAGGGTCATTACTTACAATTTCATTTTGCCAATTTATAATATTCAATTCTTTTTTCAAATCATTGATATTTTTTTTTTATTTTTAATGTATGGTTTAGTATTAGTATTATGTAAATTTGTATGTTTAAAATAAAAAATAAAAAATAAAATAAGTGATCTGTTATATCAGATTCTATAATACCGATAGTTAATATATTTTTACTATTAGTTATGATATTATCTATTAATGTATTTGTATTTATTGTTGTACGGGTATATATATATTAATAATGGACGAGAGACCTAATTGAGTTATTATATAATTAAAATTTTGTGTAGTATTTGAATTTTTTGAAAAGTCTATATTAAAATCTCCGCATAGAAATATATCTTTATTAATATAATTTGAAAATAAATTAAAAATTAAATCATTGAATACAGTAGTATCACTATCAGGCGAGCGGTATATAGCAGATAAAATATTGTGTTTTTTTGATTTTTCATCTATTATTTGAATAGAAACAATATCAATTGAATCTGTAATTGAAATAGATAGATTATCAATTATTGATGTTTTATACATTTTTTTCACTAACATAGCTACACCACCACCTCTTTTTTATTTTTAAATGATCTATTCATTTGGTATATATTATAATTTTTAAAATAAATAATAGGATCATCATATTTAGTAAGCCACGTTTCAGTAAAAATTAGTATATCTGAAAAAGTTAAAAAGTTATCTATATTTTTGTTAAAACTACGTATATTTAAAATAATTATCGATAAGTTATTTAAAAAGTCATAATTTATTATATTCATAAAGTGTATATATTTTAGGTTCCAATATATATATATATAATTAAAAACTTTTAATACATTTTATAATATTATAAATCATTTTAGGTGGATTGATATGTATTAATTTCGTTATATATTATTTCCGAATACAACAAGATAGGTTATATATTATTTAGTATAATATATAATATATAACATAGAGTATAATATTTATAATAATTATGTAATAAGATATTACATAATTCTAAATTAAACAAAATGTAGGGGAGGGAAGGGGGTAGTGGCCGAGGAGGGTATAGTGATAGTTAATTAACGCTTAAATGGTGCTTGATAAGATAAAAAGTTCTATATACAATATTTAGATAATCAAAATATCTATAATATATTAATTTTTTTTTTTAATAATTAATTAATTACTCTAATTTATTATATAATAATTTTTTTGTCAAATTTTAACAAAAAACATGATTATATATATTTATGCTTATTTATATGTAAGAGTATGTGTATATATAATTAAATCATCGAATCAAATAAGGTGCGTATGCATCATAAATATAATTATTTAATATTAATATTAATGTGTAATTACATAATTAATAAAATATAAATCGAATACATTATGAGACACCTATCGCATTTTCTGATACTAGCGATCACTACTAGAACCTTGCCTTATTTTAGTGTTTTTTTTAATGCATAATCAAACATTTATATTATTAGGATAAACACTTTATATATAAAAGTGAAATCACAGTATTCTAGAACCATACGATTTCTAGTTAATTCAAAATAAGAGCCTACAATTCAGTATTTATCGATATATTAGAAATCTTCTGAGGCATATTAATTATCGACCACTACTCCCTTCCCTCCCCTACCATCAATATTAAATAGTCGTTAGATTACAAATATTATTTAATATATTTATTTTAAGCTTATAATAATTTATAATTTTCCAATTATAATTTAAGTGGGAGATACACTTTTAATTTACTAATACATATATATATATATATATATATATATATATATATATATATATATATATATATATATATATATATAATATTCATTACCTATCAATTATGTATTTTCAATACCTGACTATAATTGTAAATAAAGTATTTTTTACGACTAAATGCAACGAAAACAGGAAATTAATGATTATGTGATATTAATATATACCATTGATTCTATAATAAAGAACCGTGGTAATTTAGTATACTAGTTGAATATAAAATTATTATTAATAATTATATGAATATATTCACAATTTTATTTATAGAAAAATTAAGAATGAAAAAGAAAATCCTATTATAGGTATAATTGGGTTAGTATTTGTATAGTTAAGTACATAATTAGTAATAAAAAACAAGTAATGTATTATTAATTAATTATTTATTTTCAATACATTTTCGAAAATAGTAAATTGTAATCATTTATCTTTTGATTATTTACATTATTATTATTATTTATATTAATCGATGAATTATTAAGTATATTAATTTCATGGAAGTTTTACTCTTAAATGACTAGTATACTAGTATATATATGCATTGGAAAATATTTCATTCAGTTTTAATTAATAATAATTATTATCTTTATATTTAATATTACATTATTATAATAATAATAATATATATATATATATATATATATATATATATATATATATATTAATAATCAAATATACGTTACAAAATCATCAACTTATAACAATTCACAATTAAATAAATCCGAAACTCACTTTCCATAACGCTTACATTATATATCTATAATACATATATATATATATATATATATATATATATATATATATATATATATATATATATGGTAATTTAATTTCAATTTAAATAGTAAGGACATATTGAAAGATTTGCCTGTTACGTTTAAAGAGTCCTTGTTAGTCTGTCATATATGTAAATACATACACAATTATCTATACGTATATATATATATATATATATATATATATATATATATATATAATTTTACTATATTAGTATACAAATATATTAATTAAATATATTATTTATAATTTAAAAAAAAATTATAAAATACATATAATAAATAAATGTAGATTTACTTATAATAATTAATATCGCTTAAATATCGAAACAGTTCAGTTATATTAATCTACCTTCATCCCTATCGCAATTTGATATATCAGCTATTTATCATTCATAACGTATCAAATCCCTCCTTATTTTAATGTGATAATAAACTTCCATTGATATTATTTAATTCACTTAATTCATATTATTTAATTTTATAATAAGTTATTTGTTAAGTGGCAATAACCCACATTATCAATACATTACATAACAAGTAAAGTGAACTTACATATTATAGTAGGTATATTTAGTATATATATATATATATATATATATTTATATATATATATATATATTGATAACAATATTCAAGTATATTCTTACTTATTTATTCAGCACGATTTTCATTTACACGAATCACATTTACAAATCAAATAAGTTTAATAATATATACAATAGTATATATATATATACAAAATTATAGTTCTAATGATATACAAAATTGAAATTTTAAAATAAGTTATTGTCATTTTATAATTTACTAATATTTTTTTTATTTTGTATTCTTGTAATGCTGTTATCAAGTTGAGTGGGAAAATACCTAGTCAAGCTTTGCTTTTGTATTTTCCTGAGTGTTTACACTCTATCTGATTCACATATATATATATATATATACATATTAGTATTTATATGTATACATATATAATTATATTTTAATATTATTTTATCACCTTGAATTGTGAATACAAGTATAAATTTAATATACTAATTTCTTTGCAATAATTAAATAGTTTATGATTATAATGGTGAATAATAATGTATTTGTATATACTGAATTTATAAATAATAATAAATATATATATATATATATATATATATATTTTAGAGATTTAACTAATATAGTAAATACTTTAGTATTAAGAATTGCTAATTTGACTGAGACTCTTGGTAAAAATAAATTTATATTTGATTTTTGAATAAAATTAATGATCTTGAACAATACTCCAAAATAAATAACTATAATTTCAATAATAAATAATAATCATCAAAATACAAATTAGTATCAGAATACATAGTAAAATTACATATTGAAGATGAACATTTTACATGATTAATATAAATAAGAAAAAAATAGGATCAACAATTGTTGGAACACCAATTTTAACCATTTTTTTCCATGTGGAACACCAATTTTAATTCTAATTTCATCAGATAAATAGTTTTTAAAGTTAACAGTCTGAAATATATTAGAAAAATAAAATGTAATCAATTTTAAAGAAATTATATTAAAACCTGTTATATGTCAATTAATAATAAATTATGCCACATTAATATCTCAATAAATAGTATACATTTAACTAGAGTTAAATCTACAGAATTTTTAGATATAATCATTTATCAGAATTTAGATTGTAAACTGGACATATTATATCTAAAAATAAATTAAAAAAAATAATGTTGATGACTAATATAATTTCGAAATTTGTAAACCAAAAGGGCTTACTTCATGTTATAATTCAATTTGTTTACCACATATTAATTATTGTATAATATCATGGGGTAATACTTATAAGACTAACACATTGTGCATCTATATTTAAAAAAAAATATTCGTAATATATATAATAAACCTTATCTATATCATACTATGGATTTATTTAAATTCAACAATATATTACCTTTCAATGACTTAGTAATATATAATACTTGAGAATTCATGTTTAAAGTATATAATAATGTTCACCGTAAAATAATAATAAATAATTTTATTAACAAATATAATATTTAACCAATTGGATACGTGATATAAATAACTTTAATATTCCTTCATCAAAATTAAATATATGTTCACATTGTCTTATAATTATTGGTCCCTATTTATGAAATTCACAATATAATTCTTTAAAAAAAAATTTAAATTTAAATAAATCAAAAAAAAATTATAATTATCTCTTATATCAAAATTGATTAAATTAATTCCAAATTTTATTTTTTCCAACTTAAATAAAATTAGTTTTTTTTGTTTTTACTTTTATTACTTTATGACATAATATAAAATTACAAAATATATATTATTAATTAGAAATTGTCAATATTAAAAAAATATATATAATTAAAAATTTAAATTTAAATGTATATCTTTTATCAGATTGATTAAAATAATTTCAAATTTTGTTTTTTCCGATTTAAATAAAATTAGTTTTATATTTTTTTACATTTATTACTTTCTGAAATAATATAACATAACAAAAACAGATAATATTAATTATAAAATATCAGTATTAAACAATATAATTAATTAAAAATTGTCAGTATTATAATATGTTTCATTTTTATTATACCATTATACGTATTTTTATTTAATATATTTTTTATTTTTTTCATTTGTTTCTTTTAATTACTTTTATATTTAAATCGTGGCTATCTCATATTTAGTTCCTCTATATTTTATTTATTTTATATTATTTATTATAGCTATTATTTAATACTTGATGTATTTCTTAGATTTTAATTTCATTATTTTATCATTTATTAGTATTATTATATGATGATTATATTAAGTAACATACAAAAGTTTTATTATTTTTATTTTTGTATCATATATATGTAAACAGGAAGTCATTATATATATAATATTATAATAATATTATTTATTTATTATTCTTATCTATAACGAAACTTATCATATTAAAAAAGGTAAGTGTCTATATAAGAAAAACTGCTTCTATAATTACCCTGAAATTGCTTAAATCTGATAATAATAATAATAATAATAATAATAATAATAATAATAATAATAATAATAATAATAATAATAATAATAATAATAATAATAATAATAATAATAATAATAATAATAATAATAATAATAATAATAATAATAATAATAATAATAATAATAATAATAATAATAATAATAATAATAATAATAATAATAATAATAATAATAATAATAATAATAATAATAATAATAATAATAATAATAATAATAATAATAATAATAATAATAATAATAATAATAATAATAATAATAATAATAATAATAATAATAATAATAATAATAATAATAATAATAATAATAATAATAATAATAATAATAATAATAATAATAATAATAATAATAATAATAATAATAATAATAATAATAATAATAATAATAATAATAATAATAATAATAATAATAATAATAATAATAATAATAATAATAATAATAATAATCATAATAATAATAATAATAATAATAATAATAATAATAATAATAATAATAATAATAATAATAATAATAATAATAATAATAATAATAATAATAATAATAATAATAATAATAATAATAATAATAATAATAATAATAATAATAATAATAATAATAATAATAATAATAATAATAATAATAATAATAATAATAATAATAATAATAATAATAATAATAATAATAATAATAATAATAATAATAATAATAATAATAATAATAATAATAATAATAATAATAATAATAATAATAATAATAATAATAATAATAATAATAATAATAATAATAATAATAATAATAATAATAATAATAATAATAATAATAATAATAATAATAATAATAATAATAATAATAATAATAATAATAATAATAATAATAATAATAATAATAATAACAGTTGCAACGCATAGCAACCAAATTAAAAGTCGCATAAATTTAACGCGTTATTTCTACAAATTAAAAAAAAATTAAATTTCTTTAAAACTAATTAATTTCGACATACATTCGGATAACTTGTTCTCTATATTATACGGAATTACATTCGATATTTACGTAGTCATTAAATTAAAGGATAAGGTTTCAAAATCGATTTCGAAAATAAGAAAATTGAAACATCGCAACGCTAATTTATTTAGTAAACAAGAAAAATCGAATTCGGCAATTGTTCAATTTAAAATCATAGGGAAACAGTTTGTTAAAAATATATATAATTTCTAAAACTATATAATTGTAATATATTTATTACATTAACAATGGATTGTATTACATGTAATTTAGAAATTAATAACGAAAATTATATATCATGTTCATGTGGTAATAAATACCATTATAAATGCTTATATAAAGCAAAAATAATGAAAACAAATTGGTCTAATAAATCACCACCAAAATATGCTATTCAGTTATTTAGATCACCAAATTTTACATTTAAATGTAATACATGTATAAATAATAATAATGATAATACACCAATAACTCAACCTAGTTTAAATAACTCATTATATCGTCTACTAAAAATAAATTAATTAAAAGTAAAAAAATTATCAAATGCATTTATAATTCTAGAAGTAGTTCCTATGAACTAAGATATATTATAAATAATAAAATTGACTGGAATATGTCAATTGGTGAAGATAATTTTAGTGTATGGAAATTGTCATATATTACTTATAAAAATTCCATTATTAATAAAAATAAAAATAAAAATACAGGTTCTAGATGACTAACCGGCAATAAAGATGAAAATATTAAAAATAACAATTTAAATATATATTACGCTAATGCTTGTAGTATTAGAAATAAAATGAATTTTTTGGAATTTTTACTTTCATCTAATAAATATGACATTATATGTTTAGTTGAAACATTCTTAACGGTAGATGATAGAGATTCTCTATATTTAATCGGTGGAAAAAAGTATACACTATTTAGATACGATAAATTAATTCATAGAGGAGGTGTTGCGATATTTTGTAAATCTAGTTTATGTCCTGTAAGAAATTTTATTTCACACATAGATGTTCAATATATACATTTAAAAATTAATTCAAAAATTCCATTCAATATTATATGTGTCTATAGACCTCCAAATTGTAATGATGTTTCTCATGAACAGATATGTAAATTATTTGATATAACCCAACAAAATTATAATTCATCTATAATTATAGGAGATTTTAATTTACCAAATTTTAATTGGAAAGAATATACATTTCCTAGTTACCCAAAAAGGTATGCATTACTTTACGATTCGATTATTAAAAATTCATTTTCACAATTAATAAATAAGCCAACTCGTAATAATAATATAATTGATTTACTTTTTACTAATGAAAAACAATTACTATCTAATATAAATATTGGAGACTATTTCGGATTATACAAAAATATAAGTGACCACTATTCTGTTTCATTTAATGTAAATATTGAAAAATACCCATGTAAACAGATTTTAAAATCAAACAATTTTGATTTCAATAATGCTAATATAAAATTGATTAAATATCATCTTTCTAGATTTAATTGGGAATATCTAAATTCAAATGATTATAATATCGATCAAAAAGTAGAATATTTTAATAAGGTTCTAAATAAATTATTTATATCACATATTCCTAATATAAATAATACAATAAAACAGGTACTTCCGAAGAATATATTGAAATTGAAGAAGCAAGTAAAAAAATTATTTCGAAAATCTAAAACTAATTTACAATATAAATATAATTGGATAGAAGCAAAAAAAAAATTATCCAAGGAATTAGAATCTTTAAATTTTAAGAGAGAGATTAATGCAATTAATTCAAAAAATAAATTAAAGTTTTATAAATTTATGAAAAAAAGACAAAATTTAAAATCTGGAGTATCTCCTCTAATTGATATATCAAATAATAATATTTTATTTTCAGATCTCGACAAAGCAAATACGTTATATTCATATTTTAGTTCAATTCAACAAAATGATAATGGAAATTTACCCGAATTTTATAATTTAACTAAACAAAAATTTGATAATATTGATTTAAATCTTGAAATAATTAAAATATTTTTAAATAGATTAAAAATTACACATACTTTCGGAACTGATGGGATACCATCTTCTATGTTAAAATTATTATCTAATGAATTATGTAGGCCTTTATATATTATTTTTAATTCATCTTTATTATCGGGTAATATACCGAAAATTTGGAAAAAATCTATAATCACACCAATTTTTAAAAAGGGTGAACCATCAAATTCAAATAACTATAGGCCTATTTCAATAACATGTGTAATGTGTAGAGTATTAGAACGTATTATTTCTAAACAATTAATTTTGTATTTAAAATCTAATAATTTATTAACAAAATATCAATATGGTTTTATAAGTGGAAAATCCACAGAATTACAATTAACAAAATGTTTAAAATGTTGGTATAATGAATTGAATAATAAAAAATGTGTAGATATAATATATATTGATTTTGCAAAAGCTTTTGATGTTGTTTCTCATGAAAAACTACTATTTAAATTAAAATCATACGGTATATCTAATAAAATAATAAAATGGTTTTATAATTTTTTATCTAATAGATCTCAAATTACACGGGTTGAATATTCTTTTTCAAATAGTTCTATTGTAAAATCTGGAGTACCACAAGGATCGGTTTTAGGTCCACTTTTATTTTTATTATATATTAATGATCTTCCTAGTATATTCTCTTCAAAAATTCATATTGATTTATTTGCCGATGATACAAAAATATATTTTTCATACGCATCTGAGAGTGAAAGATATCTTTTACAAAATAATTTAAATTTATTTTCACAATGGGTAAATAAATGGCAATTAAATATTTCATTATCAAAATGTGCAGTTATGACTTTAGGGAAGGTTACTCCATCAAAATATTTTATAAATAATATTGAATTAGAAAACGTTACTTTTTATAAAGATTTAGGAATAATATTTGAAAATAACCTTTTATTTAATAAACATATTGATTATATTTGTAAAAAAGCTTATTTTTCTTTGAATTCAATTTTTAGATGCATTACTACAAAATCCCCTAGAGCATTATTAAATGCATATAAAATTTATTGCAGACCAATTTTAGAATATGAATCCATAATTTGGTCACCTTTTTCAAAGGTTAGTAAATTTCGTAGTCTCATAGACCAAATTGAAAGAGTGCAAAGATTATTTACTAGACGATTAATTACAAGATGCGTAGGATATACAAATTCATCAAATATTAATTATAAAACATATATAGAGAGATTGGTATATTTTAAATTAGAATCACTTGAACTTATAAGGTTAAAAATAGATCTAACTACAATTTTTAAAATTTCAAATAATTATACAGATATAAATATATCTGATATTCTTAACATTTCGAATAATTGTAGAACTAGAGGTAATTGTAAAAAATTAAATGTAATACATAATTATGATAATACAATTAAAAATATAATTAATAATAGATCAGTTAATATATGGAATTCATTAAAAAATGATATAATAAAATCTGTATCTGTTTCATCTTTTAAAAATAAAATAAACAAAATCTGTTTCGACAAAATACTTTTTTTTAACAGAAATTTATAATTTTATATTGATTTATGTTTCATTTTGTATCTAGATTATTGCATTATCTCTTCTGGTTTTTTTAATGTGTTTTTGTTATAGAAAATTTAGGTTTTTATATATATATATTTCAAATATATTATAATATAAAATTAATAATTCATTATTATTACAGATAAAGTGGGAAGTATTATTTTATTTTTGTTTGTTCTGTATTATATTTTGTTATAAATTTATTTTTGTTATAGAAAATTCGGATTTTTTATATCTATATTTCAAATATACTATAATATAAAATTAATAATTCATTATTATTACAGATAAAGTGTGAAGTATTATTTTACTTTTGTTTGTTCGGTATTATATGTTTGTTTTATATATATTTTGTAAATATGTTTCAAATGTATTATATTACTAAAATACAATATTAATAATTTTCTATTATTTCAGATTATAGTGATAAGTATTATATTATTTTGTTCGTAATATTATTGGTATGTTTTGTTATTAACTGTTTTTGTATAGGTATATTGGTTTATTTTATTTATAACTTGTTCTGTTTTTATATATATATATATATATGTTTCAAATTTATTATACAATTAAAATATAAATATAAATTAATAAAGTACCTACTATTATTACAGATTTTGGTAAGTATTACATTATTTGTTTGTTTCATTCTAGTATTGGTTTATTTGATTTTTAATATGTTCTGTTTATAATATATTTAAAATTTAACATTTAAAATTTAACATTTAAAATTTAACATTTCAATATTAAATTATATAACTAATCATTTATTACTAAAACAGGGTACAAGATGAAGAATTCTATAAAGTTAAAGTAGAAATTGAATATTTCGATGCCACTTACAAAATAATGTATTTTATTTCTATTTTCGATTATTTTTACGCTATCTTTTATTTCTATTTTGATCATTTTTCGTTTATTTTTACTATATGATTTATTTCTACTTTCGATTGTTTTTCGTTTATTTTTACGGTAACTGTAAAACGTTTTAATTTCCTTAATTTTTTAATTTCGTATTATTCTTTATTTATTTCTATAACGTATGTTATCGTTAGCAAATATTTATACTTTATACTTTCGATTATATTTTCGGCTATGTATTTGCTTAAATAAATTATCAATCAATCAATAATAATAATAATAATAATAATAATAATAATAATAATAATAATAATAATAATAATAATAATAATAATAATAATAATAATAATAATAATAATAATAATAATAATAATAATAATAATAATAATAATAATAATAATAATAATAATAATAATAATAATAATAATAATAATAATAATAATAATAATAATAATAATAATAATAATAATAATAATAATAATAATAATAATAATAATAATAATAATAATAATAATAATAATAATAATAATAATAATAATAATAATAATAATAATAATAATAATAATAATAATAATAATAATAATAATAATAATAATAATAATAATAATAATAATAATAATAATAATAATAATAATAATAATAATAATAATAATAATAATAATAATAATAATAATAATAATAATAATAATAATAATAATAATAATAATAATAATAATAATAATAATAATAATAATAATAATAATAATAATAATAATAATAATTATAATAATAATAATAATAATAATAATAATAACATAATAGTTTTGTTTGTTCATTATAAATATTAATTAATTAAATATAACTTATTAATTATGCAGTGTGAAACATTATTATAACTTAATATTAATTTAAATATGATATTATTTATAATAAATCATATAAATTATTTAAAATATTTTTATAATTAATATATATCAATTAAATATATAATATATAACGTATACGTTATTCCATATTATAGATTTGAAAATGGATATAAAGAATCGGAAATTAATTTTCAAGATGCATTTGTGCAATGTGTTGCCGGTGTCAATGAAGATATCAACCGTGTCGATAATGATATTCTGTAATTACAATACAAAATAAATAACATTATTTTTTATTCACTATAATATATAATATTATTGACAATAATACATAATCAAATAAAGTATTAAAGATAATTAAATTACATTAATAATATTGTATATCAAGATTGGGATTATACAATAACTTTTAATAAAATCTACTAAGATTTATATTATTTTTATTTTTAAATATTTATATATATATTAATAAATATGTAATATATATAATATTTGCTTATACAAATTATAAATTCAATATTTCAAAATAAATCTATAAAGTTGCATACTATATATATATATATATATTTAAATGAAGAATAATAAATGTAAGTTCAATTAAATAATAATATATTAACTATAAGTATTAATGAAGTACGTACTATATATGGTACTATATATGGTACCATATATATTTATATAACAAACATTTTCTTTACAAAACACACTTTAATATACATATTATTTATAAAATAAATTGATATATATATTTTTAATTTATTATATATAAATATTAATTTATATCAATAATATCATGATATGATGATATAGTATGTATGTTATAAATAATAATTTAGATATTCTATAATAACGTGTATTTAAAAACAAAAATATTTGGTATTAGTAATATAATATTAATTTATTTATAAACTATGTAGTATACTATATATTATATAGTAAGATATAACAATAATTTTATTAAAACTTTACTTATAATAAAATATACATATAGAATATATATTAATGGATATTATAGGGTGTTCACAAGACGCGGGTTTAAATTGTCGTAATAACTGACAGCGGAAATAAAAAATAAAGTAAATAAACAAATATTTCAAATTCATTAATTTATCTAATATTAACTTTATAATTATATTTATTATAAGTATGAATACCTATTTAAATAATTTATTAGCTATAATAACTGGTGAGTAATACCAGAACTATATGGGCGCATAATTATTTACAAGATCGAAACGAAGAATATGCCTGTGCGTGCTGCGTTTTAAAAGAAATGATAACATATGAGTCATGCGCAATTTGTATGGTTAGCCGATATAATAAAAGAGGACATTGAGAAGAAAATCACTAATATGAGGACCTCAATTTGCTACAAAATGCGTTTAGCGATAACGCTGCATTTTTTAGCTACTGGTGATAAGTATAGTAGTATTAAAGTTGCATTTAGGGTTGGACTTTCAACCATTTCCGTCATCATAGATGAAACATGCAAAGCTAATTGCAATAAATTAAAGGCTAGCAAACTTAAATTAATGTCATCAATGAATAGCTGGAGAGAGGTCGAATAGGGGTTCAAAACTAAGTGGAACTTACCTAACTGTATTGGGGCGATAGATGGCAAGCACATAGATATTGCAATTGCAAATGCAGGTTCTTTTTATTTCAATTATAAAGGTAGAAACTCTATTGTATTAATGGTAGTTGTAGATGCCAACGGAAGATTTATTTATGCTGACATTGGCTGCAATGTGCGTATCAGCGACGGGGGTGTCTATAGACATCTATATATAGTAATACAAGTTTGGCTAACTATTTAGAAGATACTAGAAACCCACTTAACATACCCGCACCTAAACCTCTACCCGGAAGAGAGATGGCCATTCCAAATTGTTTTGTGGAGGATGATTCTTTTCTGTTCAAAACATATATGATGAAGCCATTTCCCTTTAGAGGGTTATCTATTCGCGAAAGAGTATATAATTATAGACAGAGTAGGGCACGGATATGTGTAGAAAATGCATTTGGAATGCTGTCATCGAGATTCCAAATGTTCAAGAAACCACTGCCATTTACACCATCCAAAGTATACTTATTTGTTTAACTACCTTTAACTACATGCATACTGCATAATATGTTGTTGTATGGTGTATCTGAAGATAACATAAGTACTATGCGTCCAGATGATATGAATTCCCTCGGAAGAAATACAATACATGCAAGCCGTAACAGAACAAGGTAAGTCCGTGATGAAATTGCCGACTATTGCGTTAACAAAGGAGATCTAAATTGGCAGTATGATCATATTTAATTGTTTATAAATAACACTTTGATTCAACAATTATTATTTATATTATATATTTATTACATAAAATAGAATTAAACAAAAATTTTATATAAAAATGGAAAAATAGAAAAATAGAAATATAATAATTGTTAGATAATTAAATATATATTATAAACTTGCAATATCATGCATAGTGTGAGCATAACAAATATCATATATTTGTTTTAATGCAATGCATCTTATTTATTCAGTTCCAAATGACTATATATCTTTGGCAAATCCTGCCATCAGTAAACTTATATGAGTCGTATTAATGCTCTCTGCAATACTTTGATTGATAGCCTCTGCTCTTTCGAGAAGCTCAGTATTATTAATGGTTTTTTTTTGTTCTCTTTAACGGTAGCGGAGTTTCAGATATTGTCATTATCATGGGTTAAGATGGTGGTGGTGGTGTAGTGTGAGGAATAGGGGAATCAGTAGGATGTGTAGTTATACGGGAATCAGTAATTAGAGTAGGAGTAGTAAAAGGGACATCAATAATAATAGTAGTAGGCGTCATCACAGTAAATAGGGCCGGAAGTTCAATATAGCCCAAGCAACCAAACACGTTGTCTGTCAACGTCAAATATATAACAGCGTTCCAATTTTGTATATTTTATAGGTCAAATAAACACTCTGGATATGATTATTGTATGTATTCAATATATATATTAAAATTTGTATATTGTATAGGTCAAATAAACACATTGGATATTACAACAGCGATATCTATTGTGCAATATTATATTTTATAAAATATATATCTTATCAATAAGAATTATTATTAATATAATTCTATATAAGTATATTCAATATAATAGTATAATATATACATACGCATACATACACACACATATGCACACATATACACACATATATATATATATATATATATATATATATATATTATCTAATAGTGTTAATTTATACACTTATTTCTGTTTAATATTTCTGTGATTTATTTCACATCCCACATTAAAGTACTAATGCACTAATGAAATAATTAGTTTATTAGTTTGGAAATATACACTATTATAATGGAATATGTATATAAGATATTAGGTAAAACAACTATTAATAATATAATTATATATGGTCAAGTATATATACATATAAACTTGTTATTAATATATTTTAATCAACATATATTTATAAAATAGTTACACTATATGCGATAGTTTAGTCTTTAATATAATATTATTGAACAATATATATTAGATATTTTCTAGTTGTTCTACTACATATCTATACATAGAGGTTCATAGCATTCCACGAATGGGATGTACTAAAACGCAGTTGTAATCCAGATGTAATTTTATAATATACTTACTTTTGTACTTTATACTATATATATATATATATATATACACGCACATATAAATACACAAACACACACACATACATTATAGATATAAATAGATATTATATAGTTGTTCTACATATCTACATATCTATAAATAGATGTGTATAGCATACACCGAATATATTATATTATACATGTCGTGATAATGTGTGAAATGAAGCATTACGACAAGACACGCCCAAAGGGCGTCTCCCATTGCATCATCCACTGCGCAGGTAATTGTGGTTGGCGCGAAAATTGAAATTAACGGTATTGTTTATTTACTTTCTTGTTGGATAATACTTCCTATTTATTCAAATTCCTATATTGACAATTTATCAATATTTAAATAGTTTATCATATACTACAAGTTGATTTAATAAGGTAATATAATAATCTTATTATTAAATATAAACATATTTACTTATATAATTGATAGTTGTTATCCTTTATCATACAGATAGAGAAAAAGCTCTCTAGCTCTATTTCCTTTATCCAGAATTTTATGTACTAATATTTTGTGATGTACTAAAACGCAGTTGTAATGTTATACTATATATATATAAACATACCAAATTTCGTAGAAATTTCTAGCATAATATTAATCATTTGGTAGACATGATTATTTGGAGGACAATTTCGTGTCCACCAAATAGTTTAGGGCAATAATTTATCACTGTTGGTATAAATTTGACTTATAATAAAAGTATATCATTAATATATAGGAACTAAATTTGTATATTATTTATTAATAATTTAAAATCAATAGAATAAGTAAGTTTAAATAATGATTGAATTTTCACTCTATATATATTGGATCCATAAAAATATCTGTTTAGTAGACACACCATATTCAATGAAATACGTAGTATTGTTGGATATATGTCTATAGGGAATTAATGCATTTATACTTTATATTACATATGGATCATATATATTAAATAAAAAAATAAAATATTATATTAATAAAAAATATACATTTTAATTAATTTATTATTTATTTTTATTATATTTTGAAATAATAAATGATTTGATTCATATACTAAGGTAATACTAGTATTTTTATTTATTTAAAATTTAACATTTAAAATTTAATTATCTTAAAATATATATTAAGATTGTTAAATATATACTTAATATTTAAATATATAGAATAATGTTGTGTTTAATTGTGAATTAAATATATAATTATATAAATCCATAATCATGTGTATTAAGTAATTTTCGCGTAAGAAAAAAAATGAAAAATTTTAAATTTTACCAGGTAACATTTTTAAATATTCTATTAATAATTAATTTAATTGAATTGTGTTTTACCAATAGTAGTTTCTAATAGTACACATACTATTAGTTTTTATTGTATACTTTATATGGATATTTATATTCAATATACTATTAAATATAACATTTAATATAAGGATTATAGTCAAAATCTTTTCAAAAATAATCAACACACTAAAAGGCCACATACTTCATTATACGAATTAGTCATTATAAATAACCTTGTAACCTTGTAACCAATTTGTTTAGACACTGCGATCAACATCAGTAATGAGTTTTCGGCGGTGTATCGTATATTAATTATTATAAGTTATATTAAATAGATGTGTTTTCAATTTGATTTTAAAGGTGTGGTCAGAAACTATATAAATATATTGTATGTATGTCATTATATATGTAATATATTATTATAAGAATAATCGTGTAATTTAACTAATTCGAATACACATTTTACGGGTATAGACTCTATCATAGAGTCTATGATACGTTAATCTCAAAGAAGGCCATTATTATTATTATTATGTCATAGTTCAATTTTTATTTTGGGGTTGTTTAATTTCTTTGGTTTGGTTTTATTTTTCTGTTTTTTTTAGCTGCATTATAATGAACTCTGACATTATTATAATAACAATAGGCGGCCTGATTTGAGATAATTACTATGATAGACTATATTATTCATAGAGTATTACAAAAATCACGATACTTTTACCTAGTAGCAGATATATTATATAATATACTATATAATAAGATATACAAAATTGTATATAATTTTTATATAACCTTATATTTATTTACATTTATAATATAATTACTATATATATATATATATATATATATATATATATATATATATATTATATATCAACTATAATTAATATATTATATAGCGAATACGGATGTTGGGTAGACATAAAATAACTATAAATAGCAAATTCATCTTATTTGCGGATTGATATTTGTGGGTTGTTTGATCTATTTAGTTTAGTTTTATTCTTCAGTTTTTTAGCACGCATGCCTTTTGAGCACGATATTTTACCATTTAATTTTTACCTACCGTCCGTACCATCCTATATATTAACCTTTATATGTAATAACATATATATTAACAACATTGTTAGATTATTATATTATTGAATGCATTAAAACATTAACATTACACATTAATAGGTAATGCACTTTTACTTATTGTTATATATTGTATTTATTTATATGCGTCGATATTGTACATCTACATGATATCAGAGCATGTATACGCCTATTGCCTTGTATCACAATGCACGTACATTGTACGTTCGTCGTTCATTATTGCCGTCTCGCATGACCCCACCACGCGCAGACGGCTGCGTATATATAGCGGACCGCTACTATGAATAATCACTTGAAGAATAAGTCTAACCAATAAACGTACATAAGCATTGACGTAACATCAATACGCGTCCAACCTCACGTCCAATGAATATCATCATGCCACATCGACCAGTGAGAGCACGTCAGGAAACATCTACCCTCACACACTCCCAACAACTATAAACAATCATGAACCCTACATCAATTTCTTTCTTCGATTGACACAATGAAGATCGGCTAGACGAGCTGAAAATGTTGTTGACAATTTTCTTTACGTCCTCTCCATTGTCCAATACATCCGGTATGCTATCCTGTACATCCTCACCGTCACTCATTACCTCCGTGACGCCCCAGCCACTACCCACAACATAGGTACGCTTTCGCCCTTGCCCACTATATCAGGTACGATATTCGGTACTCCCCCGCTGTCACCCACGACATCTGTGACGCATCCGACATCACACATAACACCCGATATGTTCTCAATGTCACCCGTAATCCTATCGATCTCACCCACAATATTCGTGACCCCCTCACCATCACCCCCAACATCCGTGATGCCATCAGCACTATACACAACGCATGTATTGCCATCCCCATGGCCACCTCCAATATGCTACCCTTCTTACATATGTGAGAAGAGGGAATGACCCCTTCCCCCCTTCGATAACCAATAGGAAGAACAGGGGATGTTATATATTTTATTTATATATATATGCGTCGATATTGTACATCTACGTAATATCAGCGCATATACGCCTAGTGCCTGGTATTACGACGCACGTACAATGTACCGCCCTACGCTCAGAC
Source organism: Osedax fenrisi (assembly GCA_964019155.1). Classification (NCBI taxonomy): domain Eukaryota; kingdom Metazoa; phylum Annelida; class Polychaeta; order Sabellida; family Siboglinidae; genus Osedax; species Osedax fenrisi. Next base: position 100,598,908 of record OZ025241.1, on the reverse strand, counting down.
ATCTGCGTATATATATATAGCGTACCACCGCTATGTATAATCACATGAATAATAAGTCTAACCAATTAACGTAAATAAGCCAGTAACAGTGTAATATATTAGTATTACACAACTTAGACAGTGATTAATACATAACAACAATTGATATATATATATATATATAATAATAATTGTATATAATATATTACATTATACATGTGCACATATATCCATGCATATATATATATATAGATATATATATAACAAATGCTATTGTACAACTCACTAATATTGTCTATACTACTTTATGGCTGCGAAACTTGGACACTAACAGAAAGATTGGAAATAATAATTACTACAATTAAGCATAAAGCCTATACAAGAATCCTGGGGATTACCTACAGAGAAAGAAAAACAAATTATTATGTATACCAAATAATTGTTGAATGCATATGTAAGTTGGGAATCTCATATCAAAAGTAAAGAGAAGGAAAATATCATAGTTTGGTCATATGATGCGTTATTATAGTCTGAATAAAACTGTGATACAAGGTTATATTTTTAGTAAAAGAAGAAGATCCAGAAAAAACTGGATGGATAAAATAGTGGAATGGTCAGGGTCATAAATGGATCTGATCCAACTACTACAACTACTAGATGTTACACGGAACCGTGACGGATGGAATATAACTTGTGTTACATATATTCATATACCCCTACGATCAACCGGTTAAGGGACTTAGTATGTAAGTAAATCCAATCTTTCAAATATCAAACTTGAAATATTCATAACAAATATTTGACTTATTCATATTTTTTAATAATAAATTTTCAATATATTTGTGGTCATATGACCAATATTGGTAACATAATCTAATTCTTTATATTATTTCAGTACATCGATTAAACCATAATATTGATCAAATGTTGTTTTAATAAATTGTTGTTTAAAACATGATTTTCGAAGTCCATCTTGTTGGGCATATTGGTGTCACTGTCTTAACTGTTATTAAACATTGTTATTATTAGTATTATATACATTCCGGAATTGTATAGTTTGTTAATATAATAATCCACAAACTTAAATTCAATAATATAATCATTTTAATAGTGAATACAATATTTAATCAATATGCAATTGCTATATATTAAATATTGGGCAATTATTTCACATGATTTCTATATGTATTATCAATATAATTATGATTAAAATTGTAGTTCGCGAGTCTCCTGTATTAGATTATGCTAATATATTAAAATACATTGGATTACTTAAATAATTTTAGGTTTTAAAATAATATTTTATTTATTGAAAACAGTATATTTACTTAAATATTAATTTAAAATAATAATTTATAATTAATTTGCATAGATAAAAATTAAATCAATATTTCAAAATAATTAAAAGGTATAATATTTTATTCTTTCTATAATAAAATAATTATATAAACTTAATAATAATACTTACATCAATAACTTAAGTTGAACTTAAGTTATGAACTAAAGTTGAACTTAAGTTATGAACTTAAGTTGAACTTAAGTCGTGTAACATAAGTGTATAATATATTATTTATTATTATTATTATTACTATTATTATTATTATTATTATTATTATTATTATTATTATTATTATTATTATTATTATTATTATTATTATTATTATTATTATTATTATTATTATTATTATTATTATTATTATTATTATTATTATTATTATTATTATTATTATTATTATTATTATTATTATTATTATTATTATTATTATTATTATTATTATTATTATTATTATTATTATTATTATTATTATTATTATTATTATTGAATTGAATTGAATGAATATTTATTATGAATTTTTCAAGTTCGATTTAGTAATAATTAACAATAAGTAGTGATAAATTCACAAAACGACAACAAAACGTAGATAGTACACATATAAAAATAACAATAGTAAATTAGAAACGTATCACATGTGCCGGTGATAAAAACATTTAATAATTAAAATTAATAATTTATAAAATTATATATATATATATACATATATATGTATAAATAAATATTAAGTTATAATTTTTTTAATATGATTTTTAAAGGTATATAAACTATTTGCTAATACAATATGTTTATCAAGACCATTCCACATTTTAGCTATTCGATTATTTAGTAGATTTTTTGTTACATTTAGTTTACATGTATTCATACTAATTTGCAGAGAATGGCCTCTGGTATTGTAGTTGGTCTTTTTGATATTAATAATAGATGATGTATTCATAGATACCAATCCGTTAAATAGCTTATATACCATAACAAGATCAAATCTAGTTCTTCTGATTTCTAGAGAATCTATATTTAGGTATATTAATCTTTCATTATAATGTTTATAAGATAAACCGCATCTCTCGATTAATCTTCTCGTAAAGAATTGTTGGACCTTCTCTAGTTTTATCTTCAGTCCTTTGAATGTCCTGGCATCTAATCCCGGATTCCAGACTGTCGACGCATATTCAAGGTGGGGTCTAGCATATGATATATATGCTTTTATTATTATTATTATTATTATTATTATTATTATTATTATTATTATTATTATTATTATTATTATTATTATTATTATTATTATTATTATTATTAATACATATATTATTATCATATTACATATAAACTTACGTTCAACTTACATCATCAACTTAAGTTAAACTTATAAACGAATGTTCATGTGCTTCAACCCAATAAACGAAAGGTTAGCGACTATAAGATTACAGGCAACCCCGTTTAACATATCAATAATCCAAGTATATGTCCCGACAAACGATCATACAGATGAAGAAATTGAATTATTCTACAACGAGTTACAAGACTCCATCTCAAAAATTTCAAAGATAGATATACTGGTGATTCAAAGTGACTGGAATAAAAAAATCTGTAAGGATGCAATAACAGACTAGGGAAGAACCTCCGGGAAATTTTGCAATTCAACAACAAACGAGAGAGGTTATTGAATCCTGGAATTAGCAAAAACAAATGATCTCATAGTAGCAAATACATTTGGTCCCAACAAAAAAATCAAGAATACAAACCTGGCATAGTCCTGGTGGATTATATCATAATCAAATTGATTATATCCTAGTCAGTAAACGTTTTACTATAAGTGTGAATATAAACAAGACTCGATCATTCCCTGGATCAGACATAGGTAGTGATCACGATATGGTCATGATGACATTTTTTCTTCGCCTGAAAAATCCAAAGAAAGAAAAATCATTCGAAATAAATTTAATCTTGAGAAACTTAAAAACCCAGATATTGAAATATTATTTAAAAATTATTCAATTTATCTTGCTACTTGAGAGTTTTGTAAATGGATCCTTGTTTAAAGGTAAGCCAGCTTAGTTTGTATTCAATAGAATATTAAGGGATATTAAGAGGATATTAAGAGGAACAGGATATATCCTCACTGAATAACTTATAATGCCACTAATTAACTACAGAAACTTTATACTATCACATATATTAGATATAATATATATATATATATATATATTAATCAACTTTTTTTATATATGAAACTACTGAATATGTAACATCTCATATAAAAACGTAGACAGAAATCGATTACTACCTGTCAGGTTATTAGCTCTCTTTCTATCATTTGTTTATCCCAAAATTAACTGACTCTTCAATTCTCGACACTCCCATTCGCACTATGATCGTACTATAAAATTCTCTTTTTATGAGATTTGACAAAAGTTATTAAATACTGGAATGACATCAACATTAAAATTAAAAACTGGAAACCAGTTATGATGTACTTAAATTACAAATTTAAAATCAATACGTTCTATATAATCCAACTATGTAATTATAGTATCACTCTACCTTGGCGCTATCATTAGTTATTGTTATCATTGCAAAAATGTACATATTTTTTTATATTTTCTCCTGTGCCTCACATTTATTTATAACAAGTCTACGACTTCTCAAGGGGCCATTTGTATCCGCTATTATTATACGCTATTCAATAAATAAATATTATTATTATTATTGAAATAACTAATATATATATATTATTATTATTATTATTATCTAAATAAATCGCTAACAAAAATTACACGAATATTATTCGTATATATTACAAGTATTTATAAAATAAATACAATCAATCAATTAATTACTAATAATATAATAACAATTACTATAATAACAATGTGTATTATTGATTGATAATTTATTTAAGAAAATACATTGCCGAAAATATAATCGAAAGTATAAAGTATAAATATTTGCTAAAGATAACATACGTTATAGAAATAAACAAAGAATAATACGAAATTAAAAAATTAAATAAATTAAAACATTTTACAGTTACCATAAAAATAAACGAAAAACAATCGAAAGTAGAAATAAATCATATAGTAAAAATAAACGAAAAATTATAAAAATAGAAATAAAAGATAGCGTAAAAATAATCGAAAATAGAAATAAAATACATTATTTTAAGAGGGGCATCGAAATATTCAATTTCTACTTTAAATTTATAAAATTCTTCTTATCTTTGTACCCTGTTTGTAATAAATTATTAGTTATATAGTTTAATATTTAAATGTTAAATTTTAAATATATTATAAACAGAACATGTTAAAAATAAAATAAACCAATACTAGAATAAAACAAATACTAGAATGAAACAAACAAATAATGTAATACTTACCAAAATCTGTAATAATAGTATTATTGTATTATTATAATACCGGCATAGAATAGTAATGACTATAGACCGTCGATATAAAGAAATTTCCTTTATATTGATGATATAGACATATATATCAATTCAGCCATTCCATACGTATGTTGCTAATGTAATATAATTGTCAATACGTCCTATATATATACACGTTTGTACTATTCTGTGATCACGGTTATCTGCGTCACAACCACACTGGTACCGAGCTTCGAATCCACGGCGAGGTAACATCTTATCGATAACATAATGTATACGAACAATGTCTGAAATTAATAATGTCGCTATTATAAATGTCAGTAGTAGTAGACGGTTATACGCGTATGTCGTAATACACGTGACTCGAGTTACGTAACTCTCATTGTCTCCGGAAGTCGTGAACAATTGTTCTTCAATTTATTCGTAAGCAGTTAAATCGTTAAAATGGAATGTATTACATTATAATGGAATTACTACGTAGAAATTTAATCGGGTAACCGAATCTTAATCATTGAAAAATAACATAATAATAACATATTTAAGACTTTAATTAATTAATTAAGTAAACAAGTTGTAATAAATTTTATTTTAAAATACTTAATTTATTTAAGATATTTTAATATTATTTATTTGTTAATATATTAATATTAATTATATTAAATAATAATATTAAATGTTACACATAGAACAAAGTTGTAATAATAATGTTGTATAGCATATATTTTGCACATTTTGTATTGTCCCAGTATGTAATTAGTTCATTACGTAATAATATGAAGGTTTGTATTATAATTATTATTATTAACTCGCTATATAAATATTTGTTAAATATAATAACATTAATAACTTTATAATAAACTATAGTTATATATACAATTAACAAATAAGTATAACAAGTATTATGATTATATAATGATATTCAAAAATGTTAATGAAGATGATAATGATAATTCTAAATAACTTCAGGTATGTCAAGATTTAAATATATTGAACGGAACACTATCATCTCATGTATTACTCGATGCAGAATATTACAAATGCATTTATAAAGAAATCATTAGTATACATGTTAATGCTTTAGTTTATTTATCTGATTCTACAGAATACATACTAATATATCTGGATATATCCCATAATAATATTACTAACCTTCATCCTGGTCAATTTTCAACATTATATGACCTAACATCAATAAGATTACATAATAATCTTATTGAAACAATAGGACCAGATATATTTAATAATAATACAAAATTAATAGCTATCTACTTATCGTATAATAAAATTAATAGTTTTGAATTCGAAATAAATAAACTATCAAATTTGCTAGAACTGTATTTAAGTAACAATGTGATGACATCTCTTGACAAACGTGTATTTAAACGTTTCTTACAAAACGTTAATATATTTGTCCACATGTTTAACAATAAGTTTAGCTGTGACTGTTCCATGCAGTGGATACCACAACTCAATATAAATAATGAAGACATTATTAACGAGCCTAATCCTCCGTGCAGCCATCATCCCAATTCTAATGTAACTATTTCTTGTTTCATGAACGTAACCGGCTCTAACGAAACTTGTGATCGAGTCAATAGTATGATATGCATAACATCGACTACTACAACAAGCTAGTAGATGCATACATTATAATATTAAATATATATATATATATAAAAGGAAAACTGTTTTTATATTATATTTTAATGTATTCATTTATGTAATTATATAAATATATAATGTTTATAAACATTCAGTATTTAATTTAATAAATTAATATTAAAATCTGTAAACACAATAATATTATTAATATACTGATATTTATCATCTTTAAATTGTATTATAGACATTTTGTGTATTCGAACTTTCATAAATATATTCATTATTAATCTATTCACCTCTTATAACAGCGAATCATTATATAACATTAATCATTATTAAGACTTAGCACCTACATCCAGAATGAGATTGTTGACAATCCTTAAAAATATGACTTATTACTTCATAATATACTCATACATAGAAGTTATAGTCTCGTCGCTATAAGTTGATGATGATGATGATTATTTTATTTAAACACTAATTATAATTATATAATTATTATAGTGTGACAATAATATATAAAAAAAACAATAAATAAATGTCATAATTAGTACAGACAAGTGTACAACGTGTATAAAACGAATATATTTGAAGTTTAGATATCATGAACAAGAAGGTACTTCTCTAGTTTATATTTGAAGGTTGTCGTTGATGTATTGATAGTTTTGGAAGGAGTTCATTCCAAATGAGGCTGGTACAATCATAGTATCGACGCTTCACAAGTTTTTTCGGGAGAAAGGATGGTTCAGTTAGGACCATATAGTTAGAGGATCCTATGTGGCGTCGTGCAGTATGTAGAGAAATTAGTAGATAAAGGTAATAAGGTTGTTTAGTAAGTATGGAGGAATATGGAATGGATAATAATTTAAGTTGAACTCTTTTTTTTGCGTTTGGCCAGTTAAGTCGTGTTGTTGTTACCAGTTAAGTCTGTTTAATTTAAGATTATATTAAAGTAGGATCTATAGGTATATGTATACTCTTCTTTTATTTTATCTTTGATTTTCTTTCAATCTTTCATCTTCTATAACATTTATCTACTTCTTAATATTATTGACTACTATATATTGACCTCATATTACCGTATATTATATCATATGTATATATGTAATTGCATACATATTTACAGTTTACAGCAAACCAATAATAAGTACAATTAGTTATATTACAAATGCGACATCATCATTTGAATTAACTAGCAATATTAATATACCAAATAGAATAGGTAAGTTGTTTATAAATATACTATTATTAAATATATAATTATTATAAATAAGTATTCAACCATTGATATTACAATTACTAATACTATTACTACTACTACTACTGCTACTACTACTACTACTACTACTACTACTACTACTACCACTACTACTACTACTACTACTACTACTACTACTACTACTACTACTACTACTACTACTACTACTACTACTACTACTACTACTACTACTACTACTACTACTACTACTACTACTACTACTACTACTACTACTACTACTACTACTACTACTACTACTACTACTACTACTACTACTACTACTACTACTACTACTACTACTACTACTACTACTACTACTACTACTACTACTACTACTACTACTACTACTACTACTACTACTACTACTACTACTACTACTACTACTACTACTACTACTACTACTACTACTACTACTACTACTACTACTACTACTACTACTACTACTACTACTACTACTACTACTACTACTACTACTACTACTACTACTACTACTACTACTACTACTACTACTACTACTACTACTACTACTACTACTACTACTACTACTACTACTACTACTACTACTACTACTACTACTACTACTACTACTACTACTACTACTACTACTACTACTACTACTACTACTACTACTACTACTACTACTACTACTACTACTACTACTACTACTACTACTACTACTACTACTACTACTACTACTACTACTACTACTACTACTACTACTACTACTACTACTACTACTACTACTACTACTACTACTACTACTACTACTACTACTACTACTACTACTACTACTACTACTACCATTACTACTACTACTACTACTACTACTACTACTACTACTACTACTACTATCAATCAATCAATCAATCAATACGATTTATTTATACACTCAAAGTTAGCATGAAAATGCTCTGGCAAGTGTTAAACGAGAGAAACGAAAAAATATAAACATTATAAACAAAAACAATTTAAATTAATCAGCGCATGGCTAGAATGTATTTTTTAACATTACGTTTAAAAGCATCATGATTAGAAATCATACGGATACTTAGAGGAAGTTGATTCCAGTTTAACGGAGCAGAATAAACAAAAGCTCCATTTAGAGTACGCGATAGTCGACATCTGTCAGAGGATAGCAAATATCTATCATCGGTAGAACGGAGGGTTCGAGTCGATAATTTAGGTTTTAACATCTCATTGATGTATTGTGGTTTAGCGGTTAGTAACGACTTATGTACTATACAAAGTAGTCTGTATAATGTTCTTTGTTTCATAGATAGCATTTTGATGGACTTCATCTTCAACGTTATGCTAGAGTGATCGGTACGTGGTTGTTTAAAAATCAAACGTACAGATGATCGAATGATTCGTGTGAGAGGACGAATTCGGCACTCGGGTAAACCTTGAAGGATAGAGCAGCAGTAGTCAATGGGTGACATTGCTAATGAATTAACAAGTATTCGGCAGAGGTCATTGTTGATATATTTACGAATATTACCTATCATATGTAGCTGGTAATTCGAACGTTGACATATGTTGTTGATTTGCTTCTTAAAGGTTAAGTCATCATCTATTGTAAAACAAAGATATCGTATAGAACTACTTGGTTCTACTATAATACCATTCACAGATATCACCGGGAAATCGTAGTATGTTTCCGGAATGTTGATTAGCTCAGATTTAGAAGCGTTAAGCAGCAGCATATTATTCAATAGCCATGCACGTATTTCGGTAGCACATAGTGAGAGATCATTTCTGTTGGAAGTAGAATGACGAGACAGAGATGTGTATAAAAGTATATCATCGGCGTAAAGATGATAATGAATTGATGGGTAGGATTTAATTATATTAGTGAGAGGCGCAATATAAATTAAGAATAGAAGTGGGCCTAGAACTGAGCCTTGGGGAACACCCGTAGTTATAAGTTTAGTTATAAAGATGGAAGAGCCGGTTTTCACAGCAAAGGTACGATATTTAAAGAATGATATTAGCCAAGAAAGTGCTATTCCATCAACACCTATGTCACGTAATCTATTAGTTAGAATGTCATGGTCAAGGGTATCAAACGCTGCTGATAGATCTAATAACAAAAGTTGAATAGGAGATTCAGTGTCAAGTGAGTTAAGTATATTGCTGATGATATGATTTAAACACGTTTCAGTGCTATGGTTAGGTCTATAGGCACTTTGAAAAGGGTCAATGATATTATTAATTTCAAGATAGTATATTAATTGCTTAAAAACTACCTTTTCTAGAATATTAGATATAGTAGAGAGTTGAGAAATTGGACGGTAGTTATATAGAGAGTTTTTATCAAGATTATTTTTCTTGAGAATAGGTGATATTAGTGCATGTTTAAAGTCAATTGGGACAGTGCCATAACTTAAAGAATTTTTAAATATAGTAGTAAGATATATAGAAAGTGCGGGTGTAATTTTTTTCATAAGAGATAGTGGAATGGAGTCAAGGGGAGAGGAATATTTAGATGATAGAATGAGTAATTCAATATAGTCAGTAGATGGTGGAGTAAAGGAAGATAATAAAAAGGAAATAGATGGTGGTGTATAAGGTAAAGTGGGTAGTGAAATACAAATAAGATTGTAAATAGTCTGTCTGATTATTTCAATCTTATTTGTGAAAAAAGAAGAAAATTGATTGCATAGATCAGAAGAAATAATATCAGGAAGAATTTTCTCTTTAGTTTTTCCCATAAGGCTGTCGCTCACATTATACAGTAACTTAGCTATATTTCCACAGTTTACTATTTTATTGTGGTAATATGATATTTTTTCCATTTTAATAGATTCTTTGAAGGTAGTTGAGGCTTCAATTAGTGCAATTTTATTGTTTTCCGTTTGGTTTTTGGAAAAACATCTCTCGGCTTTACGCAAGTGTTTTTTGGCTCTTATGTTTTCGGAATTAAACCAATGGTTATTATTAGTGTCAATAATATGTTTAGTTTTTTGTGGCGAATGTGTACTTAACAGGTGGGAGAGGCAGTTATTTAGATTTAGCATAGTGATGTCATTTCGATCATTGAGAATAAGTACATGAAGGTCACTAAGAAAGTTAGTAATCGAGATGTTAGATATATTACGATAATAAATTGTTTTCTTAATGGGTTTAGTAGGCATTGGGTAGTTTACTGTAAAATACACCGCATAGTGATCAGATAATAGATGTTTAGTATCTAAAATAGAAATTATTAATGACGAGTTAATACAAGAGAAAACGAGATCAAGTGTATTTCCTGAAATTGAAATATGCGTGAAAGAATTTACATTTTGTTGAAGTGAATGAGATTGCATAAGTGATATAAAGTCTATAGAGAGTTTATTTTGTTTGTTTATAGGGATGTTAAAATCACCAAGAAATATTGTATTAGTTAAGGAAGGGAGTGATGAGATAAACTCATTAAGATTATCTAGAAATGTCTGATAGGTAGATGATGGTGGTCGATAAACAAGAAATAATTTAATAGTTAAGCCTCCAGAAATAAGTAATGAGACTAGTATTGTATCACAGTCAATAATATGTACAGGGTTGGAAGATATAAGTTTAATCGTATTTTTAAATAAAATCCCGACACCGCCTCCTATACGATTAATAAAACTAAAGTACTACTACTACTACTACTACTACTACTACTACTACTACTACTACTACTACTACTACTACTACTACTACTACTACTACTACTACTACTACTACTACTACTACTACTACTACTACTACTACTACTACTACTACTACTACTACTACTACTACTACTACTACTACTACTACTACTACTACTACTACTACTAATACTACTACTACTACTACTACTACTACTACTACTACTACTACTACTACTACTACTACTACTACTACTACTACTACTACTACTACTACTAGAGTGTACTCTTAATGTACACTCGATTAGAAACAAGGTCGATATTATCATTGAACTTTTCAAAGATCTGGACCTTAACATTCTATGCATCACTGAAACGTGGCTATCCACAAACGACATACCCATCATTGCATCACTGAATAATGATATACACCATTTTGTGCACCTCCCTCGTGCTGGCACCCACTATGGCGGTGGGATTGGTATTCTCTATAACAATAATATTAAAAAGACCAACAATAAAGATCTAGAACAATTACACTCTGAAGCATTTTCATGTACATTCCATCCCATCAACTCATATCCATTCACTTTTATTACAATATATAGTCCCCCACATCATTCCATTCCTAAATTTATTGTAGAACTGAATAATCTATTAAATACCACAAACATTCATACAACAATTCTAGGTGACTTCAATATACCTATATCCAATAATTCACATTACTCCAAACTACTTAACAATACTATAGAATCCCACAACTGTATCCAACATGTCAACAAACCAACACACTCAACTGGAAACATCCTCGACTTAATAATAACCCACGACACGAACACCTCCATCACAGACATTACTGTTAACCGACTCATAACCGACCATCATATAGTCACTTTTTCAATACACTCTCCTAAACACAAACGACAACCTACAACCATACATTACAGACAAATCAAAAGCATAAACACCACTAACTTCATCGACGACCTTAACAAACTACTAAATATTTCCTCTGACCCCACTGACATCACAAATTTCGATATGCTCATTACAAAAACAATGGACAAACATGCACCCCTGATCACCAAAACAATCACTAAACGCAACAACACTAAATGGTTCAGCCCCCAACTTTTCACAACTAAACGCAAGCTGAGAGCTGCAGAAAAAATATGGAGAAGATCTAAAAGTAATGACGACCTGCTTCTTTTTAAACAGCAATCTACAATATATAGACATATGATCATAAGAGCTAAACAAGACTATTATATCGACACGATTAAGGCTGCTGGGAATAATACTAAAAAACTCTTTGAGATATCGAACTCTTTATTCGGCTGTGCTACAACTCGCATTCTCCCAGACATTCCATTACAATCAATGCCTATACATTTCGACACCTACTTCAATAACAAAATAACTAACATAATCAAATCCCTTCCATCTATAACGCTACCACAGATAACAACCTCCATATATAAATTTAACACTTTTAACACCCCAACTTTGACAACTATCGACTCGCTCCTACAGGCTGTCAAATCTACATGCAAACTTGATCCAATACCAACTCCATTACTGCATATACTATCTACCCGACTTACACCCCATTATAAAACTATAATCGATAGGTCCCTTACATCAGGTATCGTTCCTACTTCAATGAAACTGGCACTCGTCACTCCTATCATAAAAAACCCATCACTAGAAAAATCCACTCTTTCCAATTACCGCCCGATATCTAACCTGTCATATATATCTAAAACACTAGAAAGAGTAGTCTGCTCTCAACTCAATACTTACCTAAACGCTAAAAATATACTTAATAAATATCAGAGTGCCTATACGATTTATAAAAGCACAGAAACAGCACTAACACACATACTTGACAAAATACGACTCTTCCCTACTCAACATCCCTCAATCATAGTTCTTCTCGACTTATCTGCTGCTTTCGACACAATTGATCATACTATACTGTTACATCGCCTCGAAAGCATTGGACTAAGTGGAGTAGTTCTTGCCTGGTTCACCTCTTACCTCAGTGACCGAACATACTCAATATACATAGAAACACATAAAACCAAACCCCGCACACTATCACATGGAGTTCCACAAGGATCCGTCCTAGGCCCCATCCTCTTTAATATATACATATCTCCCCTATTGGATATATTTGATAACAACCCTGATATTCACTTCCACACCTATGCTGACGACTTACAAATTTACTGCAACTTACCAAACCCATCAACAAACATAGCTACACTAAACAACTGTCTAGAAGATATTCGACGCTGGCTCTCAACCAACTCACTATCACTAAACACCCATAAAACACAAGCAATATTAATCAATACCACAAAAACCATACCAATCGTCCCACTCATTCAGATAAACAACCACGACATAAAATACACCCCTGCGTAAAAAATCTCGGAATCACAATTGACCAAACATTGAATTTCACCCAATATACAATTGATTTATTCAAATCTATTAATCGAACACTACACACAATCAGACTAATAAGACCATCTATAACCACAGAACTATCAAAATTACTAGCAACATCCCTCATACTTCCACGACTTGACTACTGTAACTCTATACTTCATAGACTCCCCAAAAACTTACTAATACCACTCAACCGATTACTGAATTCCATTGCACGAGGTTACAAGGTTACTACTACTACTACTACTACTACTACTACTACTACTACTACTACTACTACTACTACTACTACTACTACTACTACTACTACTACTACTACTACTACTACTACTACTACTACTACTACTACTACTACTACTACTACTACTACTACTACTACTACTACTACTACTACTACTACTACTACTACTACTACTACTACTACTACTACTACTACTACTACTACTACTACTACTACTACTACTACTACTACTACTACTACTACTACTACTAACATTCTCCTAATATTTTATATCATTTATTTTTATAAAATTCATAATTTTCATCAATCGTGTTTTTATTTCTTTTATATTCATATTGTATTTTTGATATAAAGTTATATTTATTTAAAAAAATGCTAGTCTATTATAAATAAACTTTTCGAATATTTTTTATTTTCGTAAGGATATGCTCATTTAATACATATATATATATATATATATATATATATATTATTATTTAATTATTAATTATTTACAGACACTGTGCTGAATAAAACAAATACAACTGAATATAAATCGAATGAAGACATCGACGTAACTAATTACGATACTATAATAAATACGTTGTTATGGATTACAGTAGTAGTAGTATGTATTGTAATAGCGGTAGCAGTGTTTGTAATAACGTCTTCGTTGTGTATCGATGGTAAATATACAAAAGATAAAAACTATAAAATCAATAAGACTGAAGATTATCAATATAAAAGAAGTGACGAAACGATACAAATATCGAATATATCGGATATAAATAAGTCGGCGATACTGAAATAAAACCGTTTCTAATTACAACAAGTATTATATATTATTATTTACCTATATATAGCAATTTTGAGGTATACCTTACATATACTTGATTATTAAACTACTCAGTATACGTGTTTTTAAGAGCAGTCACGATATGTATAGAACGTACTGCCCTAGTGAATTACCGTAAAATCAACATGTTATTGTGGCTGCCCTTTCCTTGTCTACTTTCGTCTTTAATGTTTTTATATGCATCTATACCGATAATAAATGTAAAGCTTGTACTTAGATTGAATTAAATTTCTCGAGATTTCCAAATCTTCTCAAATCTCATCATTGCTGCAGTTGCTGTGCATTGTCTAATTAAAATATCTTGCTTGCCCGTTACGTTTTCGGAAATTATCGCGTTGATATATTGGGAGATTTTAACATTCTCAAGTTGCTCTCCATATGAGACGATGTTTGGTCCACATCCATCAACGCATTTATCTTGCTTTTTCCGTGACTTAATTCCATACAATATGATGCAGCACTCTTTTCTACAGAATCTGTTAGCGCTTGCAAGCTCTAATTACATGTAATTCAATTTCTGAACCATCTAGAAGATCAAAATCATCAGCGAATCGTAGATTGGAAATTTATCTTTCCCCTATTGATATTATTGACCGGTGATTTTATATAGTGTCATTCATTATTATCTCTAGAAATATATTGAATAATACTGGAGATAACGGGCAACCCTGTCTAACACCTACTGTCATTGGAAAGGGAAGACGAATTTGGTTGTTCAATAGAATAGAGATCGTTGTATAATTATATAGTGATATTATGATGCTGGTAAGTTCGATGCATATAGGTAAGTTAAATGCCTACCTATTATCGTCAAGTATACCTACTTATATATGTATATGTTGTATATAATATTGTTATAATAACGTTGTTAGTTAGTTATAATCGTGGAGAGTTTATTTCAATGAAAGTATAATATAGTAGTTTGTTAATGTAGTGTGTTTTAAATGGTAATATGTTATGACCTCGAGTTATTTCAACCTTTACATTTAATTGATTAGTTGATGTATACATATTCAATGTAAATATTCAATGTAAACACCGATATATTTACAAAACCTACATATATGTGTAATATTTAATATATATTGCAGTATTTATAATATTTAGGGTTTTGTAAATAGATCGGTGTTCAAGTGTAAACTAATTAGGTTGTTGTCGATAGTATGTAGGATTATTCAAAGAGGACTAAATAAATTATATGATGCTGCCATCGGTTTGATTTTGTTTCGTATATTATATATTAGAGTCATTAATATGTTTATCAATTACTTCAAATTGTAAATTACTACTTTTAAAATATGATGATTTGTAAATGTACGGTATTATCAATAAAAAATTATATTTATAATTAAATATATATCATCCCATTCTCTCAGATATTTATTTATAGTTTAGTACATTCTTAAATAATGTATAGAAAGTATTAATTAATGGAAACAAAAGTAATATATAAAATAGAAAAAATGATACAGTTATATTTTCATAATTTAAATATATCCAATGATAGACATTGAAAAATCGTCACATATATAATTTATAAAAATAATACCCTAATTATGAATCTAATGTATGTTTCAGTGGTAAGAGAATAGGTTATATCATATAGGATGTATTCCCATGTACATATCCCTATGCATATATATATATTATATGTATGACGACACTTTTAATAATTAGTATGAATGAAGATTAATCTTCAGAAAATGGTGATAGTTGCTTATAAAAGTTTTTAAATTAATTAGAAAAATAATTTAAAAATAAATAGTAAATCAATTATAAAGGATAGTTACGTTGAATAGATTCGTTCATCGGGCGTATATATATATATATATATACGCCATTACATATATGTAAAAGTGGATGTGTAGACATTACCTATATATATTAATAAAAATAATAATATTACACAGGTCTACTAACGTATATCCTGCAAAAACTGATATTGCATATACGTAATATATATATATATATACAAATAATAAGATATAATAATAGTTATATATTATAAATGGTAATGTTTAGGTTTCTATTTTATTTGTGAAAATGTACGCTACGTTTCATTTATCTTTCGTCGACCTATTGATATCGGATATGTTAGAGATGTAAATTATCTCCTCGCTTTTTTTAGTTTTTGTATATTTAGTTATTTTTAATTGCTCTTTGATATCGTGCATCGCGGGTGGTATTACAACAATGACTAATAGCGCAGCAATAATACACAGAATAGTTAACGTTAGCCATATAAGAGTGTTGATTATTTTATAATGTCTAGTTGTGTTTACGTCTTCGCTAGATACGTCGTTGTAGTCGGTATTATACATCGTTTCGTTAACCACTGTTTCTGTGAATCATTTATAATCAGATAATATATATTTATATATATATATATATATATATATAATATCTATATAACTAATTATAGTCCGATATCCATACTATAGTTAGGTATACCTTATATATAACACATATTTTTGAAAGTTTATAATAGACTAATACAATTCATAAACAAATGTTACATCATATCAAATAATCAATATGAATTTCAAAGAAACAAAATACAATTGGTATAAATTATAAAGTGTATACGAATATATTATATAATAAATAAACTAATAAAATAACGTTTTCTAGATTTATCAACAACATTTGTTTTGATATGATTACTAACTATATTCTATTCAACAAATTAATGATATAGATTTGAAGGTGGTTTCTAACTATAATTAAAGTACCAGGAATATATAACATGTATAGATAATACAATATCGGATATATATACGTCTAATATAGAAACAGCTGAAGGGTTTACCTGCCACATGGATCAGTTATCGGACTATTGCTTTTTATTATTTATATTAATGATTTTTCAGTAATAAAAGAAAATAACTAAAAATGTCAACTATAGTAACTTTTAAATACAAATATTGAGTCATAAAATGTTAAGACCATTTATTGTTTAAGTTTCTGTATTAGGTTACTTACCCCTATGTTAAATAATAATTCAAATATTTAAATAATGAATCTTAATATATATATCTCCCTAAATAATATATATATATATATATATATATAATTTAAATATATGATACCAAATTGCCTATATTTGACTAGTTTTACTTATTTCATAGAATATAATTGAACGCACTATCACATAGTCATATTCGAAGTATTCCTATAGGAATATAGGACTACTTTATTAAACAATATGCTTAATATAGTGGTCAAATAACACTCTTCAATACCATGAATAGTATAACTAATATACTAATATGAAAACAGTTTTAGAAAGTAGGTAGTAATTCAAGTTATCCATTTAAACTATTATAAATTATAAATTAATTTAACAATATTTAATAGTATATAGTATAGGCGAAAGTTTATAAATGAACCAGACATAGAATATTAAATAATCATATCATAAAAAGTAAAAAATATACACAACATTTTTAAATTATTTTATAATACTCTAAATTTTATAATAAATTATAATTTTTGCATATTATTTATATATAATATTCCGGAGACAAATCATGAATACCACCTATATAACATAAGTGTTATTACATGTGTATATATTACATATACATATATATATATATAATATATATATATATATATATATATATATATCTAATTATTATTTTATTAATTATGTAATTCAAATAATGATAACTATTAATTTAAAGTAAATAAATTCATTTTATAAATACAGTTTGTTATTGTAGTGTTATACTATTATATATATATATATACCTTTCATCATCACATCAAGAAACTTAGATGAATGTTTCACTTATAACCATATATGGCTCTAATGTCCCTTCGAAGCCGCTCTAATGTTAAGGCATCCATAGTTTTAACGAAAGCCGACCATTTATTTATACACAATTATATAAGATCACTTCTAAATAATATTTTAAGACCCACTTTATAAAATTAAGTAATGGTTCGGACGAGGCTCGAACCCGTGTCCTATTGCTTGTGTGTCTGACGCCTAAGCCACTGTGCCAAACAGGCAGTTTTAAATATATATATATATAATGTATGTATATATATATATATTTATATATAATATTATAATGTATATATTATAATATATATAATACTAGCTTGTTGTAGTAATCGATGTTATGCACATCATACTGTTGACTTGATCACAAGTTTCGTTAGAGCCGGTTACATTCATGAAACAAGAAATACTTACATTAGCATTGGGATGATGACTACACGGATGATTAGGCTCGTTAATAATGTCTTCGTTATTTATATTGAGTTGTTGTATCCACTGCATGGAACAGTCACAGCTAAACGTATTGTTAAACACGTGGAAAACATTCTTTACGTTTTGTAAGAAACGTTTGAATACACGTTCGTCCAGAGATGTCATCACGTTGTTACTTAAATACAGTTCTAGCAACTTTGATAGTTTATTTATTTCGAATTCAAAATTATTAATTTTATTATACGATAAGTTGATGGATATTAATTTTGTATTATTTGTAAATATATCTGGTCCTATAGTTTCAATACGATTATTATGTAATCTTATGGATGTTAGGTCATATAATGTTGCAAACTGAGCAGGATGAAGGTTAGTAATATTATTATGAGATATATCCAGATCTGTAAGTACAAATGTTTTAGCATTAGGATAAACTAAGGCATTAACATGTATGCTGATGATTTTCTTATTTGTGCATTTGTAATATTCTGTATCGGGTAATGCATGAGATGCTAGTGTGCCTTTTAATACGTCCTCATCTTGACATTCCTGTATTTTAATTAATTAATTATATTTAATCAATACAATTATAATTTGTTCATAATTAATATTATCATAATTATCATATTCATAAACATTTGCATTACATTATATATCCATAATAATTATTAGAAGTATATTTAAATACTCAAGTTTTATATTTTATTATATAAATATATATTTTCCTATTTTTAATGAAAATGTAATTACAAACCTTAATATTCTTTAGACCTACTACATACTGAAATATAACAAAATATACAACATATATGCTATACATCATTTTTATTTGATTCTATATTTAATAAATAATATGTAATATTATTTATGTAATATAATAAATAATATTAAAATATATCAAGCATATTAAATGGATTAAAACAAAATTCTATAAAAAAATGTTAATTATATAAATTAGTTTTATTCTTAAATATGTTATTATTATTGTTCATTAAATAATGATATAATTATTAACATTCTGTTCCCAGATATATCTGGTATACCACATCTGCTTAGTACTTCCTTTACAATGTAATACACTTTTTAACGCTTTAACTGCTTACGAATAAACTGAAGAACAATTGTTCACGACTTCCGGAGACAATGAGAGTTACGTAACTCGAAGCACGTGTATTACGACATACGCGTATACCCGTCTACTACTACGGTCATTTATAACAGCGACATTATTAATGTCTGACATTGTTCGTATACATTATGTTATCCTTAGTATAAGCTAAACATAGCTTCTGGGTATCCCTCCGATTATTATAGAAAATATTCGGTAAATAAAATGCATTCATTCATTCATTCATCGATAAGATGTTATCTCACCGTGGATTCAAACCTGCACTGCGATATTAATATGTTATGTATTTACAACCACACAAATTACACTGTCTATCGTTAACACCATAAACATTTACTATTTTCAACACACGGAAATATATGTTAACATATGTATACGTTTATGTACAACGTATACGTTAACACGCTGTATATATATATATATATATATATATATATATATATATATATATATATATTAACCAGTGTAATCATTATTTAGAAACTAATAATATATATTGTTTAAATGTAGACGTGCTTAAATAAAATATCACGATTACGATATAGGATATAAATTTCGATGATAAATATACAACTCGTGCAAACATACTATAAGGGCCGGTGAGTGGTAGGGATGGCGGGCGGGTAAGACGTGCCTAAAGAAACTACGTTACAATTACAATAAATGCGGGCGTTATGTAATAGGTTGTACATATAAGCTATTTAAACCTATTCTGAAAATCTAATCTAAATAAATCAAATAACACAACTTAAAAACAACAGTTATGTTCTATTTGTGTATGATATTATAAATAGTGTACAAATAATGTATAATATAAAATATATTTATAAATAATATTTGGTTAAAACAAAATCTCATGAAAAATGTATGTCGTATTAATAATGGATTTTAGTATTTCAAACAAATTTATATTACTTAATAAGTAAAAATATAGTTACTGAAATAATTTAAAATATAAATAGAATATAATAATTAAATTACCATATTTACTGTTATTTGTATTTTCTAGCCAATAATCGTATCTAGGGATGTTTCTTTTTTATGTATAGGAACGTATATAAACGTCCATCGTTTTCAACTGAGTCAATAAATATTTCTATTATTATATTTATTTATTATATATATATACATATATATATATATATATATATATATATATATATATATATATATAAATATATATATATATATATATATATATATATATATATATATAAATATATATATATATATATATATATATATATATATATATATATAATATATAAGTATAGAGTTAAATATCACTTATAATAATAATAATAACATTTATATTTATTTGTGAATTAATATAATAAAATGAATGAACTGCAAAGATATATCGATGTAAGTACGGTATATGCATGGTATACATGGTATACCATCAGTAGTCAATTCACTCCATAAATATCATAAATAGATATTATGTTCTTCATTATCATGTACTTTTGGTAATTCATACACTAATTATAAATAAAATATATATTATCATGACCTTACATTAATTTTTATTATCATAAACCGGAGTAAGTCAGCACATTTAAATATATATATATATATATATATATATATATATATATATATATATATATATAGGTTTAAATAATAAAATATCGGCACATATTTAATATATTATAATTGTTTTTTTTATACTATATTGTGATGAATATTGTGATGAATATATATGGTTTAAATAATAAAATATCGGCACATATTTAATATATTATAATTGTTTTTTTTTATAATAAATTGTTATAAATTTTTCGAAAATATATTATTATTTTATATTATAATGAAAAATAGGTTTACTACTAGAGTTTAGTAAATCGTAAAAGTGAAATTTATTTATAAAATAAAAACTAAAATTATTATTTAAATAAATTAAATATGTATTAATATTTTCGAGTATTTCATAGATGATTTAAATTGAATGAAAAATACTCAGATGGGTATGAAAGCTTTATAAGGACTATCAGATCATTTAAACCAAACAAATTTGTCAAGGTTAATTGAGATTATATCGATGATTTTGTCTCAGATTTTTATGTTTTTAACTTTTATTTCACGAATCGTAATATAAATATTAATCACGTGTTTACAAACATACAGATTACCCGACAACTCTAGGTGTGATTATAGAGCTATAGTAGAATACAGTATAGTATATAGTATAGTAGAAATATGCGAATTCTGTTATAAAATATGTATTATTATTATTATTATTAGTATTTCATTTATTATACTAAATTTCTAAATACAAAATATTATTTACAATTTTATTTAGATCGGTGTTAATACTACGAACGAGATATATCATCTGTGCATGTTACCACGTGATCTCAAGCGATAGAGTCCCCCTGCACTATAGTTGTTCACCGTGGTGATATGTCTCCAATCAACCACAGGTATATCTAGATATATCTAACGTTAATCATATAGGAGACCTAATACGGGTAACCATCGTTATATATCATGATTGCAGTGACTTTTATTAATTGAATATACGCATACAAATATAGAATATGTATTTATATTATACCTGTAATTGAATACAAATTACATGTTTAATTGCTCTATCAAACAGTATACTTATAAGTATCGATTTATCAATTATATAAAAATATGTAATAAAATTAGCGTATAATAATACATATGTATATACATAATAATATTACATGGGTTAAATAATAAATAATATATGGATACTCCAGTATCCTACATTAATATAGAAATATATTTATAAAATGTATTGTAAATATTTGAGGAATATAAAATGTTAATATATATATATATATATATATATCTAATATATTAGATTAGTATATTAACTTATTTCAATGTTGATATGTAATGTTCACTAAGTATACGTAGTGCACACTGTATACACTGCAGCCGTCAGTGTATGCGTGATCTTTCATCGAATGATTGAGATATTCTCTCCACGTAGATGTGTTATTGTCATTATGTCATGCGATAACTACTATATAAGTTACGTTCTCCACTGTAACTTCACTCAATATATAGGTCTACTACTACTAGATAACATACCATACATATCACATACTATACATAGGTTGCTTACACCTAAGTTGCTATGAATTCTAAAGATTACGTTAGAATTTCTAGAGCTATTGAACACACCGAAAGAAAACTGAATCTTTTCGTCGATCAGTGCGAAGTCATCGAAAGAGAAATCGAAAAAGAGGAATATCGTCTGCAGTTATATTCCGATAATAAAATGTACAAGACATTAGCACAGATGAGAATACTAACTTTACGCGGTGTTTACGACGCTTATTTTAATACGGCGCACAGAACTGGAGATATTCTAAGATCATTGCACAAACGACTTCAAGAAGTGTGTAAAGCCTCGTCTGAAATTCGTTGAAATATTCAAGTATATGTGGAAGAATAATGTACTCCTAAAATACCTGTTAGTAATTAGTGAACATCAATACGTAATAGTATTATATATATATATAAATATATATATATTGTATAATAATATATTATATTACAATTTAAATACTTAATACAATAAATACATTATTTTATATTTACATTAACATTATTATTAATAATATTGATATTAAATTAAATAATATTACTAATTAAAGATTTAAATAAATAATAATTAATGATAATTTCTTGTATTATAAACTAATTGTAGATATTCTCATATAAATTAAAAACTAATGCATAATATACTCTATAGGATCTATATAGATTAGAAGAGTGAATCCCTAAGAATGAATCAAGGAGAAATATATTTAGATGTATGCGAATATGGAAGAAAAATAACTTAAAAACAAATATATATATATATATATATATATATATATATATATATATAGTTAATATTTTTTATAACATATATAAATAACAATAAAAATGTGTATTAAATTATATATTAATTCGTATTTATATGTTATATATATATATATATTGGTAATTTGTAATGGCCTATATATTTATTTATAATATATTACATTATATATTTTATAAGTATTGTTCGATTAATTCTACTACTTTTTAATATAAATTTATTATTGAATAAATAATTATATTATAGATATATATTTAAATCATTAATATAACTAGATTAAATTAACTATATTAAACTATATTGTAAAATAAAAGTTAAACAAATTAATATTATAAACATATAAATTATACTTATTGTAAGTATTATATGTATACATAAGTAAATATCTATCATATTATTTTTATATATATATTCTTTAGATGTAGAAGAAATTCATATAAATACATTTTCTGGAAGTATTGAATTTAAAATATTATATTATCGATGTAAACTTTATTGGATATGTACAATTTAAAATTCAGTATATTTGAACTAAGTTATTTAAATTCATATATACATAAAGCAATAGAAATACATTAATAATATCTATACAATAAAATACACGTGCTAAATTATTACAAATCACATATCATATCATATTAATCAAGAGGTTCCTATTATGTTATAGTATCCTTGCGTAATTACATTGCGTAGAGTAATACTATTAAATATACATATATATATATATATATATATATATATATATCTATATATATATATATATATATATATAGATTAGTGAACATCAATGGATGTTATTTATCTAGTTATAGTCACTAATAATATTAATATGTAATAATTATGTCACATATGAAATTAAAAAATATATATATATATATGTATAAACTGCCTGTTTGGCTCAGTGGATAAGGCGTCAGACACACAAACAGTAGGACACAGGTTCTAGCCTCGTCCGGACCATTAATTAATTTTATAAAATGGGTCTTAAAATATTATTTAGAAGTGATCTTATATAATTGTATATAAATAAATGATCGATTCTCGTTAAAACTATGGATGCCTTAACATGAGAGTGGCTTCTAAGGGATATTAGAGCCATATATGGTTATAAGTGAAAACTTCATCTAAGTTCATTGATGGGATGAAAAGACTCCACCAAATAAAAATAACAATAACAATAACAATATATATGGAAATATTGCAATTTACACATATCGCGTATATCAACAAATCAGATGTATCAACATATCGGATTTATCAACATTATTTATTAATATACTTAAAAGCTGTCCTAAAAGTCGAGAAAGTAAGCTTTGTCTTTTAATATTGTAAATTAATCGTAATAGTCATATAATAGTAAATATATAAAAGGCTCAATCCTATAATGATATCGTTAAATATATTCACCTTTTATATAATAAACTATAAAGTAGAGTTAGTAATGCAATGAAAACATACATTTTATATAATGTATAAATATAATAGAAGTAATAATGTATATATTATTTATAAAAGATTAATATTTCATTTAACAATATATATATATAATAATAATATAATATCAGAATTTAGGCATGACCAAGGTAATCGAAGAAGCGCAATGCTTATCTAGTCGTTTACCTGAAACATATTCCCAATTAACAATTATGAGGAGAAAAAAAATAAAAGTAAAATTGATATAATATAGAAGTAAAATATGTAATTTTATAAATCTTAATAAAAAATTAATAGTATAAGAAATTAAAAGTATAATTGGAGTATATATATATGTTAGTTTTGAATGCTGTAGTTAAAGATTACTAATAAATTAGATCCAGAGTTTCCAATATTATGTTGAAATTAATGATGGTATATGATGTATCAACTTCAAGGATATGGGTACGCCAGTTCCAATGCCTTAGGGATCTTAATACCGCCAAAAATAAGAACACTGACAATACTTGCCCACTCCACAAGTATATCCCATCCCCCGACACGTATCATAATCATATCAAGTCCAAACATATTAGCCACTCCGGTCATAGAAAAAATATAATGAAAAAAAAAAAAAAAAACTAATATATATATATATATATTCCAATAATTAAAAACTCCTCATAATGTCATTCATCATATAATAATAAAATGTAAAGAAGAAAAATAAATTAATATAAAAATCTAGAATATAAATATAAAATAATTATAAAATTAAAAATTAAAAGACAAATCCTATTGAATAAAACAATTAAACATAACTAAAAATAACTAAAAAAATAAAATTAAAAAATAAATTAAAATAAATAAATAGCTATATTATATACAAAAATTTTAAAAAAAATTAAGTAAATTTATAGTAAGTCGAACACTGTAAACACATTTTTTTTTTAATATTATAATAAGTCAATAAAAAGTCAAGAATAAAACAAACAAATAATATTTTGTAATTTTATATTATGTCAAAGTTATATAAATAATAAAAAAATTATATAAATATTAAAAATAAAAATAAAAATAAAAATTTAAAATTATAAAAAACATCAGAAATGTTTGTTAAATTTATATTATGTCAGAAATTAAAATTAAAATAAACAATAAAAAAATAATTATTTAGACAAATTTTCCTTTTTAAGTCATTTTTAATTCAAGAATATATTTTTTAACACGTCTTCCAAACGATTTAATACACCTATTTTTTGTAAGTTGAATGGGAAGTAAGTTCCACTGTCTAGAGGACACATTTTTCACTCTAAACAGATCTCTGCTAGTTCTTGACTTGAATCTTACAAATTTATCCGTGTTTTTATTAATCAGAAAAAGTTTTTGAATGTTACTCGGTAATTTATGATAATATGCTCTGTGAGCAACTTTAATCGAACTTAATTTTACAATATGATCAAAATTCAAAATTTTATTTTCTCTCAAAAATACATTATACGATGAACTTGTGATTAGTTTTAGTATTCGCTTTTATAATCTATTTATATAATCAGTTAATGAGGAAAAAGTATTTCCCCATATATGGGCACAGTAGTATAAGTGAGGAACAAATAAAGCATTATATATGGATAGTAAAGTATATTTGTTTGCCATTGGTCTAACTTTCCTGATAATTCCGGTTATCCTAGATAACTTTTTGGAAATGTAATTATACTGTTCTTTCCAGTCTAGTTTGTCATCAATGAATACTCCAAGAAACTTATAGTTTTTAACTTTTTCGATATATATATATATATATATATATATATATATATACATATAAATGTATAAGTAATTTGTTCTATACACCGTCGATAGGTTGACAAAATGAAATTCTAATAGTTATACATGAACTCATAATTCCAGCTATATATATATATATATATATATATATATATATATGTGTGTGTGATAGCTAAAGTATTCACTTTCGGATGCGGTAATGAATACATACGGCGTACGGGTAACCACGTGAAGGTGTCGCGATTCCTAGCGGGAAGATAAATTATTAACCCGGCCCTCCGCTGTCTTTACAACCGCAAAGGGAGTCCACTTAACCGGTGCGTTCACTGATTACGTAATCAAGTCGCTATGTAATGCAGTCGAAGTACACGTAATCAACAACGTACGCACCCGTGGGGGTGGTTAGTACTATCTATAGTGTATCGAAATCTCGGCAATCTTCATCATATATATATTATATATGGATCCGTCTGGTTGCTTCAGCTGGCTATAGCCTATAGGTATATATATATATATACCCTTGTAAAGTACCACACGTGAATGTCAAACCTTTACGGAACCAATATAATATATACATTTAAAAATGTAATTCTTAAAAATGGTAGAATGATATTAAATAATCGTGTATAACGAATGCGTATACTAAATCTAGTTTAATCGAAGTGCACTTCGATTAATCTAGATTTAGTAACATGTTACGTTCTAACGTAGAAAGTTTATATGTATTTTAAGATCTAGATACCTATAGCTAATTCATTTGGAATAAAATTTGTTTATTGAAACAATACTATGATTCTATTATAAGTAACAAATTATTCAGACAAATAGCTCCATATTAGGTAAAATTACAATTATTTGTGTTGGTGTTTATTAACAAAAATTGAATTTATTATTATCAAACATATTATTCAAATGTTGTATTTTATATATATTATAAATATCGGTTAACTTGTATTATTCCTATAGGAGTATATTTCTAAACATAACCGTACAGGTGATATAATACATCATATTCTAACATATTATGGTTATAGTGATATTTCATAAATATGCATAGTGGTTTGGAATATTCTAAGTTGTAAGACATATCATATCATATATATATGATGTATTATAATATATGTATTAAAGTCGATATATAATTATATATATATTCGATATATATTCGAATAAAATTTTAAATATTTATCGACAATATTTCGTTATTACCAATTTCGTTATTTCGCTATTTCGATATAAATGGAATGACAATAAAACCGATTTCTTTACACATACGTGTAAGTGTAAGTACATACAGAGTATCTCTAAAATATCGCTATACATTAATTACGATATATGTGTCAGATGATGACAGCGTCTTTCACTTTATATATAAATATATATATATATTTTTATTTTTAAATGTTTTATTGACTACAAAATCACGTGGTGGTTATGTGCGTCATGAGGAGGAAAGAAAAATAAAATAAATAAAGTAGAATAAAAATGAAGGAAAAGGGAGGCTAGGTTACAATGTCAAAGTTTACATTTCAATATTGACAGGGATTTTAAACACCTAATTTCATATGGAAGAGCATTGCAGTATTTTAGAGCTACCACAGAGAAAGCAGATTCAGAGTGAACAGAGATAGTCGAGCGTTGCACAATTTTCATTGTGTGACATTTCCTGCTAGCTCGACTAATGAGTATAATACTGATCAAGTCTACTAGGTATATATGCTATGTATATATATATATATATATATATATATATATATATATATATATATATATATATATATATATATATATATGTGTGTGTGTGTGTGTGTGTGTAAATATTAATATTCATAATTTCATAGAGAGCAATTTTATTTTTAAGTTTGATGATGTTTTTAAATTTAATTCTATAAAATGTATACATAGATAGTTTCTATAATAAATTACAAATTAATTTGCAAATCAGACTTATTAAAAATACAAATTATTGTAATACATTTATTAGAAAGACGTATAGTGTACATTAGAACTTCTAGAAACTTATTTCGTTTAACACATATTGGCGTAAATTACTGGAATAATCTTCCAAGTTCATTAATTAACATTTCTAATTTAAAATTATTTTCGAAACATTTAAAAAAAATATACATTTAATTTTAATTTTATATTTATTTTATATTTTATTTAAATATTTGAATGTTTTTTTTATCCATATATATATATTTGTTTATGTAAATTTATGTGTTTATACTTATATATTTATTTATATTATACATGACTAATTATAAATAACTAACGATATTAATTTTTAAAAATAATCTTAAATATATATAGCTTTGACTGACTACCCTACTCTATTATTTGTATCTATTTTATTTGTATGTATATCTTTTATATAAATTTAATTAAATGATGATTTAGATTTTTAGGAGTTTTTTATATTATTATGTTAGTACTTTAATATTGTTATATAATAATTAGCACATTTGTTGATATTTTAATAATAATATATTGACTATTTGTTTTATGTGTATATGCTTAGTTTGTAGTGGAAAGAAAATACTTTAAATAATAGCATACTGTAATATTATTTTTTTCAACGGTAATTCTTGGGAACTATATATAGTTACTATATATAGCTAACTATAGTTATAACTATTCAAGTACTGAAGTACAAAAGTTGAATTTTAAATTATTAACGAAAATATACATTTTATTTGTATACTTGTTTATTTAGAATTCATAACCGACATTTTCAATAATACATTTCAAAAATTGTAATTTTTTATATATTTTTACTTTATTCATTTTATATCATTTATTACATTCGTTTATTGCTTTTAGTTATTTAATTTTTTCTCTTCGTTATCTTAATGGGTGAAAGAATTAACAATCCATGCTTTTTCATTCACCCATGGGTGTTTGCATTCACCCTGCAGGCTTTATGACAAATTTGATGTTATTATTATTATTATTATTATTATATATATATAAATAGCCAAAGGATAAAATGGTATAAATATATAACATTTTATCCTTTGACTATTTATATATTTAAAGTTTAATTTTTATTTTTGTTATTAATTAATAGAATATATTACTTATAATATATACTAATTAATATATATATATTATAGTTTTATATACATATTTTTATATACATATTTTAATTATATTTAATTCCTCAATAATCCAAAAGTAAGTAGAATAAAGTATAATAAATAGTCTTACTTCTTCTTCTATAGAATATATACCTATGCATACTTATGACATTATTGGCATTATATAACAATACAAAAACTATATATATACATAAAATTAATAAATAAAACACATTATATAAGAAGAATTTCATGATGCAATAATAGTTACTATAATGGTTACAATATAGTTAGGTATTCGTATATATACACGAGTTATCGCATACAATACAACTAGCGACAAATAACCACTCTATATTTTGTATTTGAACCAATTAACAATTTAAAAAATAATAAAACATACATGGAACCGAGAATATATTTATGCATAAGAATATTTAATGGGTGCAGTGGCGACACTAAAATATTGATACTAAGTAGCCAATCAGAGTGAGATCAAAGCCTATGTCCTTCGCTATACTAATGCACTAGCACGGCGAGCATGTGTAGTAAGTGACATCATAGCGGATAGTTAAGTGTGGCGCATTGTGGGCGTGTTTACGCCTTCAATAGAATTACATACGTAATCATTAATGTATATGATGTTATTACGAATTGCGTAACACATATCGAATTAATGTAGTTGATATATCTTCAGGAACCTACAGAATAGCTAGTCGATTAATGTTGTATATGTTCTTCTATTTCATGGGACTAGAATTTCTGGTTATCCATTATTGCATTATGAACATTACCGTTCCATTCTATATAAATATAAATATAAAACAAAATGTGTATGTATACTTATCAACTATTACATCATATTATGTACTATTATCAAAATAATATATATATATATATATCATATATGATCTTATATAATTGGCATTCTCTGAATCTGCTTTCTCGGTTATTGCTCCGAAAAGCTGGAATTCTCTTCCTTACGATATTCGTTGTGTTTCATCAATTTCATTGTTTAAACGTAAACTGTATGTTCATTTTAAGTCATTGTAATTCGTTCTATTTTATTTTATTATTCGTTCTCTATTTATTTTTGTTTTTGTTTTTTATCTATCGACGCCTATAACCACTTACTTACTTACTTTAGTCGAGCTCTCGCTCGACCAGATCTTGACATTTTCTTCCATCCAGCACGATCCATCATCAATGAACGTATTTCGTCTTCTTCTTCGCAGTCACAGTCGTTCTTTAGAATATCTACAAATGTTTTGGGTTGTCGTCCTCTGTTTCTTTTACCGGTCTTTGGCGTCCATAATATTAGATTGTGCGCTATTTCGTCATTGTGTCTTATACAATGACCTGCTAGTCGCAGTCTTCTATCTTTAATGACATCAGTAATCTTTGGCAGTCCTCTATAGAGTTGAACGTTGGTTATCTTTTCTTTCCATGAAGTATCGGTCACCAATCTTAACAATCTGGTATAGCATCCGTCGATTTTCTTACGTAGACTAGCATCTATTGTCCAGCACTCGCTTCCATATAGTAATATTGGCTCGATTGTCGCTTTGAAGGTTCTTATTTTCAGATTTATGTTCATTTTGGATTTCCAGATTGAATTCAATATGTCTATAATGCCTATAACCACACAGTGTTTTTTAAGTCAATAAACTATATATAAATAAAATAAAAATAATGGTGTATAAATAAATGATCGGCTCTAGTTAAACCATGGATAACATATATATATGGTTATAAGTGAAAATTCCATCTAAGTTCCTAGATGGGATGAATGGACTCCATCAAATAAAAATAAAAATAAAAATAACAATATATATTTGCATCTAAAACTAGGCCACGCATGGTAGTGAATGTTTGCATTTCTTATCGTTAGCCGTATATTCCTGAAGTAATGGAATGATAATATGGTATACGTTACATAACACCACGTGATAGATATTGCTCGTGATACGACCGTGTATAGTATTTCCCTTCTACTATGAATTATGATATTCCCCATGGATCGGTACTCGGTCCTTCACTTTTCTCTATTTATATCTACCTTCCATAATTTCTAAATATTAAAATATGTATTACAATCTATATGCAGATAATATACAAGTATGTATGTTTCTTCTCACTAATTATTCACCAGGTCTC
Organism: Osedax fenrisi; assembly: GCA_964019155.1. Taxonomy (NCBI): domain Eukaryota; kingdom Metazoa; phylum Annelida; class Polychaeta; order Sabellida; family Siboglinidae; genus Osedax; species Osedax fenrisi. Next base: position 100,566,571 of record OZ025241.1, on the reverse strand, counting down.
AATAATCAACAATCCAATTATGCTAATGATCTTACAAAATGGCTTATTTCTTATTATCTCTTCCTTAAATGTTCCCTAACTTTTCCATTATCCTCTATCTCTCCCCTAAATCGAGTTCTTCGTTCATCAATCCATACAATATATATCATACGTATTCGAGATCATTCCTATACTTCCTCGTACCAATGAATACCTCCATGGTTCCCAGTTAACAAACGATCATCATCTTCTATCAATTGATAATAGGGATTAATCCCTATTCTCCGTCACTCACAAATGAATAATCGGGATCTTAGTTATATACCTAAGTTATGGAATTCACTACCACCCTCTATTATATCAACAATATACCATACGACATTCAATACATATAGCCTACGTAGTCTAAATGTTATTCCTTATCTTAATGTATTGATATATGACTGACAGACATATCTGACATATTATACTATCCTTGTGATATGCACGACAGCGAACTGTCAATATTATTTATAATCAGCAAACAAATAAATGTATTATACCTATAGGTAGTCGAAATACTCGTCACAATCGTTATAATTACGTTAATACGTGATGACGCATCGCTGATGCATGATTCACTCGATGACTCACCTATTGGTGACTAAGCCTATAGACGCCTCCGTATTGCCATTCGTATACTTGACGGCGGTGCGCACGTTCATATGTATACAGACGCGCATGTACACACGCACGTAGACGAACGCGCATACTTAGCGATCGCTGAGACCTTTAGATGATCCGAACACCCCGCACAGTTTGCAAGGCGTACATCCATTACGTTAAGATTAAATATTCATGACGAACCATCTATTAACTGTTTTGTATCTTTCGCCGCGCGCGTGTGACTGTTAATTTAATAACGCATTATTTATTAATAAGTTGTTTATCTCGACAAACGAAATTATAATTACATGATGATATTTGAAGGTATTTAATATTAATTATTTATATTCTATAATTAATAGCATACATCAATAGCATACATTAATTAATAGATGACTACGCATGTTTTTAGGTATTTGTACGATAGTCACGTGATCGCAACTTGACACGTGACATTTATAGTAACGTATGTCACGCTTATAAATATCTATTTATAGAACGCTTGTATACACTAACACACGACCAGGCTACCAAAATCATTTGAAATAACTAGTTATTGTTATATTTACTTGGTTTGAATGGATGGTAGTTTTGGGAACATTACTGTTGTTATTACTGCTGGCTAAACACTCCTTCAATACCTAGTTATTTAGCTAGCTACCTAGGTTATATTTACTATTATAATTATTTGTTTAAGTAGATGAATAGATAGGTATTTAAATAGGTAAATAACTATGATTTAGCTGCGTGAATAGGTAGGTGTTTAACCATGTATTTAAATAGGTGAATAACTAGACACAGGTTATATTTACTCGGTTATTCTGTGAACAGTACTGCTGCATAAACACTCCTTCAATACCTAGTTATTTAGCTTGGTACCAGGTTATATTTACTGCTGTTATTTAGCTTGGTACTAGATTATACTTACTGCAGTTATTTAGCTTGCTAATAGGTTATATGTAATACTATAACTTAATGTTAGCTAGATGAATAGATACATATAAAAAACACTGAAGCTTAAATTATTAATCTGTTTTATTTATAAAATATGTAGTCCTCCACAGTTGGAGACTCCTCCACATTCGTATTTTCAGTTACCATTGGAAAAACAATAATTATAAAATATTGAAGTGAACGCGTATTATACAATAACTAAAATGAAACTGTCTATATTAACATCGTCAAGTCCCTTTGTCCTCCTATTGACTATAAACAGTTCACTAAACACGTATATCGAACTTACACCTATGTTAATGTGTAATATATGTACGTAACGATAAACCACTTAAGTGACAATCGGTTGGAACGAGGATTTTATAAAAAATAATTCCCAAATAATATATTGAAATTTAGTCACGAATCAAAATGATAACTATATTTCAAAATAACAAATTAATTCACGAATATATATGATAATAGTTAAATATTAGTCCAATACTATAGTATATATATAGATATAACATACGTATAGGTATAGGTATAGGCTACTAATTGTAATTAGCAACGACCGACGCATTCACAACACAACAATGCATGCATTATTGATATATGGCTATACAATATGACACTTATGTGACATTTGATAATAGCGATGCCAGTTAGGCAGCTACATTGTTTACCGCTAAGACATTACGTCAGTGGTATTAATTCAGTGGCATTACGTCAGGTGTATTACTATTACCATACTGTTTGCATGCTGGATATGACCTATACTTTGACTTATACTATGATAATTTACATCTAGATTTCACTTTATAAGTTATGCCTAATAGAAAGGTTCATCCCTATTAAATATATATATGACTTACTTGACTTAAATGCGTAGGATTAGCGTCCCTTTGCTTTCCACATGAATACATATTTTCCGAAAGCATCTCGTCATTTGGCTCGTCTCTCTGTATTTAATAGCGGCTCACCGCACTGTTCCCGTATGCCATCAGACCATATTTTTGGCGGGCGTCCTCTTGGTCTCTTTTTGTTGAAATCTAGCTTGTAGCTGGAATTTAGTGTTGACGTATTCCTGACAATATGACCAAACCAGCGAAGTATTATTTTAAGAACTATGTATTCTATCGTTTCGCTTATGTTTAGTTTCTTTCGTATCATGATGTTGTTGAGTCTGTCAGACCTAGAAATCCGGAATATATCTATATATATATATATATATAGTTAATATAGTATAATTACATTGTATAATGAACATGAAGCTATTTCAGTTACCACATAATAAATAATAATAATAGTTATGTATTGAATCGCATATACAAATGGACCTATCGAGAATGCATAGGAGTGTACATTTATGTAACATGTTTGGTACTTGTGTTTTGATCTCTTGATTAATAATATATTGATAACCACAAGGTGAACAACAATAACTACCTTAGGTCTAACCCGGTACCTCTGACGTTCAACAAGTCACTGTTCCACTGAGACACTGACACCGGGTTAATACAAGTGAGCACGACGGGACTCGAATCCGCAATCTGTAGATTCGAAATCAGAAAATAGAAATATCGGTACTGGGGATGTTTCTCTATTTACATTTTCAGGCAGAATATATATATATATAGAATATGTGATATGAAAAGTTGAGCCATCTATCGGTTAAACGCGTGAGCTGGTCACACCTTAAGACACACCTTAAGACACACCTTAAGTTAGCATATTAACATTGCCAAGTGTTGTTTAGTGCACCAGGTACTTTTATATTATCATTAAGTAGTTTTTAAATCGCATTCATAGATTATTTATTATAATGATGACAACATTTATTATAATTATTATAATATTTACTTAATTTTAAAAGTATATTTAGTCACATATATATGTGTATTCACATGTGGAAACTATATATATATATATATATATATTAAAGGTAGATTAACATTAGCAGTGACATTATAAGTAATCGACATGATGTAACCAGCCTCCATAGTCATAACGACATACATAGTGATTATCAATAATATTATATTAAAAACTAGGTCTACAGAAAGTCCTTTAGATCTCTCTATATAATATAGGAGATTCATATTATTCAATTTAACAGATAGATGTTTCAATATTTTGTTTTACGAATTATATTATTGTACACGTACAATGTAAATTGTATATTGTACATGTATATGATATTCCTCCAGATTAGTTAATACCTTTACGATAGACTAATGGATTATAACTACACCACGGAATATGCTCATTAAGTATTACTCTTCTCGGTATACCTACATAGCAAGTGAAGCAAGATTGTCTTTAAAAAAAGTTACTCAGTTTTTGATGTATAAAAATGATATTTTGTCGGTAGGTTTACATCTATGAATTACATCTAGGAATCACTTGATATTTCTATTTATAGTTATATATTTAAATATCACAATAATGTACAATAATCATAGATGAGAATACGATTCACCTATAAGTAATACTCTTTATCTGCGAGATGTTTCAATCAGACTCAACGAAAGCCAAACTATAAGAAAATGTTCAGCACTCGTAAATTATTCATAATAGTTTGCCTAATCTAGGGGGACCTCCTATGTATTGGTCTCCCACTTTTACCACAACATTTATTTTGATTGGTTGGTCCCCCTACATACACACCATCGTTCCAGCGCCCCTATCTGTTATGCATCATCAGTGACTGACAAACACGTTTAAAGAAGTAATACTATATCACTGCGATAGTAACGTCGTTATGGATGTAGTAGTAGTGGTAGTTATAATAGCGTAGCGGTATTGTACTAATGTGATACCACTATGAACACAAGACAGCAGACATATCAGGCGGCAATATAGTCAAGCACAGATCACGATCGGATATTCTACAATTAAAAATGTCATTACCGTTCATTCATTGACAGTAAATTCGTATCGTACAGCTTAGACGCTACCTACATACATATTATATACTAGTCTATAGACTATATATATATATAATAACTCGTATACCATAGACATGTTTATATAGAGATGGTTAATGTTTAGTATCGCATGATATTACGCCATCTTATAGAGATAATCACCAGTATTAACACAGGTCAGTTGACCACTGTGGTTTTAATTATATATATAACAATTATCACGATCGAGGATCTAATATTTGATCTTACATTATGCGTGATTCGTATCAGCTATTTTGAGTATACTATATGAATATGTGTGTATACTATTCTTCTATATCACCTTTATTATGACGTAATGTACACGTGGTAGACACGTGATAGGGTGTAAACATTCACAGTACCGTTAGTAACATTTAGTAAACAGGGTTTGTTTTCTCAGAATAAATAATCGATCTTTCAGAGAAGCCGGATAACTACATTACGGCATTGAATACAACGTATTCGCGCGCTAACAAAGCGCAGACTTGTGATAATTAGCCCGTTAATAAGTAGTATACTGTGACGTAATAGAGAGTAGGATGTTTATGTCCTATGTTTATGACCTATGCATCTATTTCTAGGAAATTTCCTTACCCGATCATCGGATTATATTTCACAACCGGCATACGTGTACATATTGGTATACCCATACATGTATACCTGTGTATACCTATGTAAATATGTCGTTTATATTGAGTGTATATAGAGTGTGGAAGTATAATAACATATATATATATATATAATCTAAAGGCTATATATACATATAGTCTAGTATAAGCTATTCTAGTATATCTCTATGAGTTATGCAGGTATAGATTGATATACAAACAGTTCAGAACCTACATGTACAGTGTACAATGTACCATGTACAGTGTATATTGTACACTATACATTGTACAGTGTACATTAGGTGTTCACTAAGGACGACAATAATACTACCCCCGTAACAATGAAACTATGGACATAGATGAAAGTAACCGAATACGGACAGTGCCAGAATACGGATACTCTCGGTATCTCAGAAACTATAAATCCTACGCAAAATTGTTTGATGAATAAAATATTCATAATTATATAAATAGTCAAAAAAGTATTTTTTATTTTTTAATTATTCAAAATATTGCTGTTATCCAATAAATTTATTTTGTATTACGTTTTTAAATTTATGAAAAAAAAATGTCAACTTAAAACCTTCTCAAGAATATACAAATATATCGATATAAAATATAACACTATATTATTAAAAAATAAAGTATTCTAAAATTATATATATAATTTCTATATTTGTTATCAAATATTAATTAAGTTATAAGCATATATCTAGAGGTCATATAAGTCCCTGATACGGACACTCTAGATGTCTTAATACGGACACCTTGTAACCAATCAACGCGCAGCGTATGAACTATTCTGATGTTCATAAAAATCGCGTGCGTTATAATATTAATACCACCAATAAAGCTAAATATAAATGTGTTATTAATTAAATACTTAATTGTATTATTAATTAAAAAATAATAAAAATAAATAAATTATTAACTAATTAAATTAGAATAAATTGTTCATAAAATTAATTTTAAATAATTTAATTGTAATTTGTCTGATTGATAATAATATATATAGTATATCTAGTGGTATATAGGGTGTCCGTATTATAACACAGGGTATCCATATTCGGACATGGGCACCAAATACGGACATCCCCGTTATCTACGGAATTAAAAGATTAAATAAAATTGTAAAATAACAATAATATCTATAATCATATAATATTAATATATTGTAATTTTTGAATATAAATATTTAGTGATACAATGTTAAGACCATGGTCTTGATACAATTAATGCATTCATTGTTAAAGTGTCCGTATTAGGTTACTAAATAATCATACTACTATGTTAATTTATTTGTATATATTACATGAAAACGTATCTAAAATTCAATAATGGATAATAATATATTAGTATACTAACAAATGTAAAATTATATTTATTTATTTAGAATACATTTATCAAATATAAATATATTTTGTTATATTAATGTAAACGTTTGTTTATGTTTATCTAAATATTATTATTTGTTGTTTATTAATAATTATTAATTAAAGATTATAATCTATTAAATTTCATTATACATTTTTTATATAAAAAGGATATATGCCTATTTTATATTAATATATATATATTACTATATTTGACTATATATATATATTATATGGGCAAATGTATCTCACACGATGCATTTGTATGTACTTAGATGCGTGTACCAAGATATGGTACAGTATAAAACGCATGTATAAACATCCTATGTTACAAACAAATGTAATCACAACATCCGTATCGTATCGTAACAAACTTCCCACACTCTCATGTGTATGAGGCCTTGATTGTACGTAATAACCCCTCTTTCGTGTGATTATCATTCAAATGTATACGCCCATTTTGTATACAACATATTATTAATAATGTACTAAAAGGTATTATGAATATATACATGGTATTATACCATTGGTATACCGTGAAAATATGTCGATACAAATAACTTTATTTTAGATTAAATTAAATATTAATAATATATAATGTAATTATTAGAATGTATATTATACTAGATTATATATATATACTTAATAATTAAGTTACGTACTATATTATATACGTAAAAGCAATGCATTGTGTACAGCTTCGCGTAGGGGAAAGTAACCTAATACGGTAACGTTAACAATAAATAATCTTAACATTGTTTGACTCATTATTTTTATTTACAAATTACAAGATATTATTGTTATTTTAAAATTGTATTTAATCTTTTAATTCAATATATAATGGGGATGTCCGTATTCAGTGCCCATGTCCGAATACGGATACCCTGTGTTATAATACGGACACCCTATATACCACTAGATATACTATATATTATTATCAATCAGACAAATTACAATTAAATTATTTAAAATTAATTTTATGAACAATTTATTCTAATTTAATTAGTTAATAATTTATTTATTTTTATTATTTTTTTAATTAATAATACAATTTAAATTAATAATAACAATGTAAGTATCTAAATAATAGAAATTTTAGAATTAGCTTTATTGGTGAAATTAATATTTTAAGGCACGCGATTTTTATGAAAATCAGAATAGTTCATACGCTATGCTCAGATTGGTTATAGGGTGCCCGTATTAAGAAGTATAGAACAAATAGAACAAATATAGAACAAATATAGAAATTATATATATATATAATTTTATAATGCATTATTTTTTAATAATATAGTGTTATATTTTCTATTTTTTTATATCAATATATTTGTATATCCTTGAGAAGGTTTTTAGTTGAAATTTTTTTTCATAAATTTAAAACGTAATAAAAAAATCAGTGTATTTTTAAACTTTATATATAACGTATACGTTAATTCCTATACTAATGTATACCATTAATAATCTTTAATTGTAATATTTTAATTTATTTATATATATAATATAATAGTCTAATTCCGTATTTTATTTTGTGTTACAATGTTAATATCATCATAACTTTATTATTAATAATATGTATAAGTTAAACTATGCATCATATAATAGAGGTGTACCATGGTACAACTGCAGTATTCATTGCGATGTTACACGTGGATGTTATTATCTTTGTACGAGCAGTATACTACGTATCATGGGTGGCTCATATTACCCCACTATCCCCTACTATATATATAATAGTATACTAGAGTATACTATATTATATATTTTTTTTTTCGGACAATGGTTGGTTAATAATCAGAGCCAATTATCCCATTTATTATCGAAAACATATTAATACAAATATGACGAAGTAGGCAAGGGAGAGGCCTGCTAATTTGGGATTTTACAATAATCCATTGCAGCAGTATTTACGATAAATATTTAGACTGCCTTTCATAACACGAATACTGAGTAGCGTAATATCATGCTTTCTCCGGCCTAACGAATATAGGTCTTTAGACGTTAGGGATGATAGTCAGCTACGCCAGTTCCAACAAGAGGCACTTAATTTAGCCTTCTTTGCACCAGTAAGTTGTTTAGCGTAGGAGAGTATTTCAGGTTTATTATAGTAGTCAGTTTTGTGTCGGTAATTAGTATCAGTATCTATTGTATCGGTTGAAATTTGCGTATTTATAATATAAAATATATCATTTCGGTAAGCCAGTAAGTCAGGTTTGCGTAAGCCAAGTTGTGTTCGTATGTGTGGTTCCAGTATAGTTGTAAATTTGTACGTATTAAGTAGAGTGATTAATTAATTATATATATTAATTATATATATAATTATATATATAATTATTAATTATTAAAAGATCGTTAACGTAATTATGCCTGTGAATAATGTTATTATAATTAAATCTACAGGTCTGCATAATATGATTTGGCAGTCATATTTATAACTACACCCTCGCCTTAAACAGTTTGTATTTAAACTCGGAAACATACGTTTACATCTGTAATGTGTATACATAATGTATACCGTGCTTAAGCTTTACCATATCTGAAGGTAGTCGAAGCCAACATCTGACGATCGACCGAATACTTCTGTCCAACGTTTTTAATTTATTTAAATATACGTTAGAAAAAGTCAAGGTATGAAGCATACTTGGAATTAGAAAATATATATATATATATATATATATATATATATATATATTACAGTTGCCTTACCATAGTTATAAATAAAGTAATGTGATTACAGTGAATTAAACTGTAATGTATCATCGCAGTAACTTGTCTTGTGTACAAACCCAGCACTTATATACAAGGCCAGTACTTATGTACAAACACCGTATATTTGTACAAGTTCAATAATGATGTACACGCCCAATAAATACAATCAACTCGGATATGACACGTGCTCTTAATGACTGAGGTAATCTTATTTATATATTGATAGACTTTATTTTATAATTGCTATATATATTTATACAATTACAATCAAATATATTGTAGTTGTATACATTCATATTTGTGCTATACCCCTGGGATCCGTAACGTGTATTCAATGAATACTACACGTGAATGTATGGAGGATGTCACTACTCATACACATATATATATATATATATATATATATATATATATATATATATACGCACACGCACACACAGTTACCTGTTACCTGTTACCTGTTACCTAATTGGTTTAGGCACTTCCATCAACTTCTTTATTGAAGTTTTCGCACGTGCTTTCAATATATTATTGGGCAAAAAGGTATGTTTTGAGCTTTGATTTGAATGTTACAGTTGAGTCAATTGATCGGATATGGTGAGGTAGATCATTCCAGATTTTTGGAGCATGGATGGAGAAAGATTTATGTTGGGAAGATGTTAAATGTAATAGAACTGGAGTTTTTAATTTGAATTTGTTTATGTGTCTTTGTTCGTAAATAGTTGTGTTGGGAGTTAGTAAGTTAGCAAGATAGTCTGGTGTGTTATGATGTGTAGCTAAATGTATGGTCTGTGCAATTTTGTAAATTATACGGGATTTTATTAGCAGCCAATGTAATTTGGTTCTCAAAGGGGATATATGTTGTCTGGAATATTTAGTTATGTTGAATATGAATCTGATGGCTGAGTTCTGAAGACGTTGGAGTTTATTTATTATAGATTGTGAGGAGGCATAGAGACATGAATTACAGTAATCAAGGCGGGGGAGAATGAGGGATGTAGCGAGGAGTTTTGCAGTATTAAAATTAATGAAGGGTCTTATTGTTCGTAAGTTGTGTAGTTTGTAGTTAATTGACTGTGATAGTGATTTAGTCTGGATGTTGAATTGTAGTGTTGGGTCGATTAATATACCAAGATTTTTTATTTTATTAGCATAAGATATACTCAGATTGTTAATGGTAATTTGTGGTGGAATGAATATGGTGGTAGATGTTTTAATATGCATTGATTCAGTTTTAAGACAGTTTAGTGATAATGAGTTGTTGGTGAGCCAGTTATGTATTTCGGTAATGCAGTTGTTAAGTACATTTATGTCGTTGTTAGGGTCTATCAATCGACAGTGTAACTGTATGTCATCAGCATACGAGTGATAGTCTATAGTGGGGTATTTGTCAATAATTCTAAATAAGGGAAGTAGGTAGATATTGAATAGTAGTGGACCAAGAACCGATCCTTGAGGTACTCCATGAGTAACTTTACGAGGTTTAGAGATTAGTGAGTTTATACTAATTTGGTAAAAACGATCAGTTAGGTATGAGATGAACCAATCAAGTGCAGTACCAGAGATTCCGATAGAAGTTAGTCGATTTATAAGGATATTATGGTCAAGAGTGTCGAAGGCAGCTGATAAATCAAGGAGAATGACCACTGAACCATGTGGTGATGCAGCAGATAGGTGAATGTGATTAAGGATATGTATCATTGCAGTTTCAGTACTTTTGTGCTTGGTATAGGCACTCTGATATGGGTTTAATATATGATTTTCATGGAGATACGAATTTAATTGACGAGCAATAACTCGTTCTAGGGTTTTGGAGAGCGTTGATAAGTTGGAGATTGGTCGGTAGTTGGAGAGGATTGATTTGTCAAGGTTTGGTTTTTTTATGATGGGTGTAACATATGCTGTTTTCATGTAGATTGGAAAAATGCCTGAGGTAAGTGAGTTTTCTATTATTTCTTGGTAATAAGATGCTAGATAAATGTGGTACTTATTTAATATAGAATGAGGAATTGTATCTAGTTCGGAAGATGTATTTACTGCACTGAGGAGTTTTTCAATGGTAGTAGTTGATGGTAATGTGAAGGAGGAAAGGGAATATAGAGGTAGATTATATGGTTCATTGAGTGGTGTAGGGAGTGATTTAATTATATTCATGACTTTAGTATTGAAATATTGGTCAAATGTATCTATTAGCGTTGTTATGGGTTCATTTGGTAGAACACGTAGTGATATTCTACCAAGTAGCTGGTTAGAAATGGAGAAAAGTTTCTTAGAATTAGTTGATGCTTCTTTTAATAGATTATTGTAGTATGATTTCTTAGACTTCTTGAGTAGGGTTCTATATAGGCTACGTTGTTTGATAAATATATTGTAATTATTGAGAGATTTAGATTTTCTCCAATAATTTTCATATAGTCGTAATTTGCGCTTTGATGATGAAAGTTCAGAATTAAACCATTTGCAATTTGGACGTTGTGTTATATATTTATATTTGATGGGGGCAAGTTCGTCAAGGGTTCTTGATAGAGATGTTTCTAATTTTGATACTGAGTTTGAAAATTGTGTGTTATTAATTTTTTTAGAGAATTCAGTGATGAAAGTATTGGTGTCAATATTGTTATATTTTCTATATTTAATATTTATAATGGGTCGAGTTGGTCTTGGTGAGCTAATATGGAAGAATACTAAATGATGATCAGAAAATAGATTCTTTATTGAGTGGGAATTGGTGAGGTTAGAATGTGCATGGGAAATTATAAGGTCAAGTGTATTGCCTGCTATGTGAGTTGGGGATGTTATATGTTGGACAAAGTTAAATGAGTCTATTAATATATTGAATTGCCTGGTATAATTAGTGTCAAGATTAATTGGGATGTTTAGGTCACCGAGAATGATAGTATGATCAGTGGATGTAGTCAGGAGGTGTTCTAATTCAAGGAGAAACTTAGGAATTGACTTATGAGGTGGACGATAGATAACTATGATGGTGAATTGACGTGAATTAGCCGGGTGAAATGTACAAGAAAATGATTCTGAGTTTTCTAGTGCGAGATCAATACTGTTTATTAGATTAATATTTGTCTTATATAGGATGCCAACACCACCACCAAGATGGGGGCCGAGTCTATTAAGTTGTGCAAAACTTAGATTGTTAATATTAAGGGATGCAGATATTGCAATATCATTATCCTTAAGCCACGTTTCTGTGAGACAAATAAGATCAAGATGAAGGTCATTAAATAGGTCAAGTGTGTGATCAACTTTATTGCGTATGGAGGAAACATTAAGGATGGCTGCATTAATCTGAGATTGTGATGTGTTGTGAATAAATGGTGGAATTGATAGTGTGGTATCTATTGAGGTGCTAGGAATTGAGATTGTTCTGAGATAATTAATAGGTCGAGTGGTTGAATGTCATTGTGAAGATTGATGTGATGACTGAGAATTACTGATTGATGAATTCAGTGAATTGGTATTTAATCTATATGCATTGTAGGATGTAGACCATGTATTGTATGTGTCATTTGATATATAAATTGGGTTCTTATTCCAGTCTATCTTGGAGTTGGTCAAATGACGAAGTTCAAAGGAGTTAGTGTAGTCATTGAAGGTACATTTGACATTAGATGGGGCTAGGTTAGATTTTGTTGCATGGAAAAGAACTCTACCATGTGTTCGCTCAGTGATAGATCGTTCAGCACGAATGTATAGGTGATTGTATATTGAGTTACTGCGGATGAATGGAATTTTGGAGTAAAAGTAGGAACACTGACTTGATGTATTAAAGAAAATAATAACAGTTGCATTAGAAAAATTATATGATTTTAGAGCATGTGTAGGTATATTGATGTAAGTGAGTAATTCTAGAAGAAATTCACGAGATTTTTCGGATGGTTTAATATGCTCAATAACTACAGAAAAGGGGGATGGGTGGTTAGGTGAGTAATGGTTGGTAGTGGAAGATGGATTAGGGACTGGTCTAAAATGAGTTGGTAATTTACCGACAAGAAAGTTAATAAGTGGAGTATTGGGGGGGTTATTAATTCTTTTCCATGCAATTTTATCAGATTTTGGGGGGAGTAAGGGAGGTATGCATGCGCGGTGAAGGTTATTAAACGAGGGGGGTTTAGCTATGGAAGTGATGGATTGTAATCGTTTAGTGGCAACAGGGGATAGGCGAGTGGGGATAGTAAGGATGGTAGGAACAGTGGATGAGTTGTGGGGTGACTGGTGTATGGACTCTGATATAGTTTTGGATGAAGGGTTGGGTGGTAGGGTGAGCGGTGAAATTGTAGAAAAAGTGGGTTGTGGTAGTGCAGGTGCAGGGGAGTGATTGTTAAAGATGGGAGGTGAGCTCATGGGAGAGGTTTGGGAGGAGCTATTGGAGAGTATCTTACGTTGGGACGGTCTAGAGTCAGTTCTGCAGATGGTACAAAACCAGTAGAAACCAGATTTTTTGAGGGCAGTCATTTTGTTAAGGGTAGATTTGGGGAGTTTGGAACATGATTGGCAAAGCCACTTACGGCAATGTTCACATTCCGTGAGTGACGTGGCGATAGTGTTACATGAGGAACATGTGAAGTCAGTGTGGATGGAGTCAGTCATAATCGGGGGTAGAAGTAGTTTAGTGGTAGTAAATGGTAATAAATATTGGACTTAGCTTGATTATAGGTAATAAAGTTAAAATTAAATAATTAAAAATGTTTAATTTAAAAGTTGTTGTTGTTATTGTTGCGTTGTCATGCGTGTTAGTCATACAGTCACATTTATATACAGATACAGTCATACATACACATACGTACACATATACACGCACATATATTCACTCGCATATGCACAGTACGTCGTACACACTCACGCACACACACATACACACATATATATATATATATATTATGGTATGATAAGTTATGGAATGATCTAAATGGAGATATCCAAATTATAAAAAAAAAAATTTATATAAAAAAAAAATAAAAAATCAACTCATTGAGATACAAAAAAAAATTAATTAAAAATTAAAAAAAAATTTAAAAAAATAAATTATATAAATAAATTATAAAAAAAAAAATAATAAATTATATATGTTAATTATTATTATTATTATTATTATTATTATTATTATTATTATTATTATTATTATTATTATTATTATTATTATTATTATTATTATTATTATTATTATTATTATTATTATTATTATTATTATTATTATTATTATTATTATTATTATTATTATTATTATTATTATTATTATTATTATTATTATTATTATTATTATTATTATTATTATTATTATTATTATTATTATTATTATTATTATTATTATAATTATTATTATTATTATTATTATTATTATTATTATTATTTTTATGTTTTTAAATGATAATAAAATATCTTATAAAACACAAGAAGAAAACGAAATGAAAAAAAGTAAAGTAATTCAACAAAAAAAAACGTTCCGGTGATGGTGGGCAGTTCTGGTGATGGTGATGCAGGCGACAGCATAGAAAAGATAATTATCTTCATCTGAAGCCTTTTAGAGGAAACAATAATATAATGAATTTAATAATTCACATGATATATATATATATATATATACAACTTTCTTCTAATAAATATTATTATTATTATTATTATTATTATTATTATTATATATATATATATATATATATATATATATATATATAGTATACTAATACACTTAAAGTGATTACGCATCGATTATAGAAATGATTAATGGAATATTCGAAAAAAGGTACGATTAAATATTAAGTTACGATGAGCGATAACATTATAATCGAATTGGAAACACACCACCCCGCCGTGTATCCCGCTGATGAACGCATTAATAATTAAGTAAACGCATTAGCGTTAGGGTACGCGTAATTAATATACTATATTTGTGTAATTGTTGTGTACGTCGCTAGTGACGGATTCACTGACTTGTATTCGGGTCGAGAGGCGCGAGTCATCTTAAGCCGTATCGCAAAGACGTGGGAGTGAAACCGAGCGAGGCTTTCGATTGGCCGACCGCGAGACGTAGTATTTCATAAATACTTATACTCGTCTGCATTTCGAGAACGTCGTCTGATTAGTTCGGTATTATTTCGCGCTGTCTAATTGGTCGGGTCACCTACGCACATCACCCTCGTCCTCCCCTACGCGTACACAGAGCTTAGTCTCGTACTTCCGGTAACCTCGTCATGTACTCTACGATATGTACGTTCATGTTCTACAGCACGGCGGCGTTAATCTACACTTACGAAGGTTAGCCTTATCGCTTTAGAAAGCATTCATACAATAGTAGTGGTATACGTAAAGAAAACTACGTTGACGACTATTTAAATCATCATAATTAGACCAACTTTTAAATTATAATAAACCCTATGTGTCGATTTTCTAAAATAATATTTATTATGATGATATAAGTTTTATTAAACACTAAAATAGGGTTATATAGACCCTTCGCTCGTTCGGGAATAAAATAATAATAAGATAATAGTAATACGATAACAATTTACTAATAATTACATTGAATATAACACGGACAACAATAATAAGTTATATTAAGGAGTGTTATATACTACAGTCTGCATTGACTCTTTTATATATTTAATTATGGGTATCTTTCACCGAAATATATCTTAGTAATACAAATGTAATGTAGGCGTGTTGAATATATTGATATTACATAATGTTATGTGCTTCTATCATATCGATAACAAGCGAATGCGGTTAATTGTGTACAATGTAGGGTATGCAGTATAGTGTAATGTATACAATATAGGGTATGCAGTATAGGGTAATGTGTACCTATGTACACATATATCTACATTTATCGGATGTGTTGATTTTGTTACAACGCGTGATACATGTAGATATGACTCTTTGTTTAATATAGTAAATTCATATATATATATATATATATATATATATATATTATAATATTTATTTAGATATTACTTCATTTATTATTGATATGACGTATACGTTAAGCATTCACTTTAAACTATCGGACATATTACAGTTTTTTTTTAAATCATACATGTACAACTAATGCAATGATAATATACTTTATGCACTATTTATTATATATTTATTATATGTACATATATGTACATATCATATATATATATATATATATATATATATATATATATATATATATATATATATATATATATGTATGTATATATAACTCAGTAGGTGTATCGAACTATAGTTCCCGTATACGGGGTAGAAAAAAAGCAGAGATTATCTAGTTCTACCCGGTTAATTATTCGAGAATGGAAAATAATGATACAAATATATGATAAAAATAATAGGAATTTTGATAACCTATACAAAACTAAAAGATAATTTAAAATAATAATAAAAATATATATACAGTCAACTCTCGGTAAGTCGGACTACGGATAAGTCGGAAACATTTAGTTGGTTTGGTTGGATTTGTATCTAGTTCCATGTTAAATTAATCGGATAAGTTGGATTAGATAAGTCGGACACATATTATAGTAATTTTTATGATTTTTATACTGGATAAGTCGGACTTTTTATAAATTGTCAGAAATATTTACTTTAAATAATGAATATTTTAATTTTAGTAAGTATACTTAATATTATAATATTATTGAATAATTTATGTTGTTGATTGTTGCATAATTCCATATTTCGGTAACCATTTAACTCGCGCTGCGCATTTCATGTATTGTTTTCATGATATTCTTAATCTCGGATGAGTCGGATATCTCGCTAAGTCGGACACTTATCCTCGTCCCTTGCAGATCCGCCTTATCGGGAGTTGACTGTATATGTATATAAATATATATATATATATATATATATATATATATATATATATATATATATATATATATATTAATGTATAAATCATGGTATATGTGTATACATATAACAATACATATGATAATATTAAATATACTAAGTAGACATGTGATAAAGTATTATATTTAGGTACATATTACATAGGGGAAAGTAAACGAATACGGACAGTGCCCGAATACGGACACTCTCGCTATCTAAGAAACTATAAATCCTACAAAAAATTGTTTAATGAATAAAATATTCACAATTATAAAATAGTCTAAAAATGAATTTTTTATTTTTTAATACTCAAAATAGTGCT
The DNA here is from genome assembly GCA_964019155.1 of Osedax fenrisi. Taxonomy (NCBI): domain Eukaryota; kingdom Metazoa; phylum Annelida; class Polychaeta; order Sabellida; family Siboglinidae; genus Osedax; species Osedax fenrisi. The sequence goes on along the minus strand of OZ025241.1, from coordinate 100,549,230 downwards.
GAAAATCCAATAAACTGATTATTGTATTACGTTATTAATTATATGGAAAAATATTTAACTTAAAACCTGAAATATTAGAAAATTAGTAGGGGAAATTAACTGAATACGGACACTCTCTGTATCTCAGAAACCATAAATCCACAAAAAATGTTTCATGAATACAATATTCATAATTATATATATAGTCTAAAAAAGTATTTTTTAATTTTTAATTATTCAAAATAGTGCTGATATATACAATAAACTGATTTTTTATTACGTTTTAAATTTATGAAAAAAAATTCAACGTAGAACCTTCTCAAGAATATACAAATGTATTGATATGTAACACTATATTATTAAAAAATAAAGTATTCTAAAATTATATATATAATTGATATATTTGTTAACAAATATTCATTAAGTTAAAAGCATATATCTATAGGTCACATAAGTCTCAAATACGGACACTCTATATATCTTAATACGGACACCATATAACCAATCAGCGCGCAGCGTATGAACTATTCTGATTTTCATAAGAATCGCGTTCGTTATAATACCACCAATAAAGCTACATCAAAAATGTTATTATTTAGTAAAATTTAATTATTAATTAAAAAAATAATAAAAATGAATAAATTATTAACTTATTAAATTAGAATAAATTGTTCATACAATTAATTATAAATAATGTAATTGTAATTTTTCTGATTGATTCATCAATAATTATTGATAATATATTATAATATATAGTTTATCTAGTGGTATATAGGGTGTCCGTATTATAACACAGGGTGTCCGTATTCGGACATGGGTACCGAATACGGATACCCCCATTATCTATGGAATAAAAATATTAAATAAAATTTTAAAATCACAATAATATCTATAATCATATTATATTAATATATTGTAATTTTTGAATAAAAATAATGAGTCATAAAATGTTAAGACAATTTATTGTTAAAATGTCCGTATTAAGTTACTTACCTACTAAGATTAACAACATCACGTGTTGTTATTATAATAAATATAATTATATATATATATATATATATTTAAAAGTAGGTAAAAATTAATAAATATTAATAATATATGAACATATAATTTAATTTTAATATATGATGTTAATCTAACGTAATTAATTATCATATAATGTAATATTACTATTAAAATGGAATTAATTAAAAATAAACATGTTATATATAATTATAAATACGAATAATAATAAATATAATAATAAGAAAGTATATCTCCAAGTAAAATAGTCTATTTATAACATGTATATTACATAATACCTATATATATATATATATATATATATATATATTTAGTATATACACCTAAACACGAATACGTGTGTAGGTGTATGCATGTGTCGGTGTAGGTTCCTGTGTTGGGCGCGTGTACATGTTAGGGTGTTGACGTGTAATACTATATTGTAAAACGAATGCGCTTCTTTGAATCTATTATGTACTACTACAATAGCCCGCAACACATCCACTCGTTAGTAACATGAAACTCCGTAGATGACCATTATATATATATATATATATATATATATATATTTATTTATATATATATTTATATATTTATACATACATATATAAACAGGTTATATATCACTTTCGGTGTAAAGATATTCAAATAGGAGTCGTCGTTACTATTACAATTGTTTTAAATCCGCGGATTACTTCTATGTATAGGTATAACATATCGGTTACAACGAACATCGTTTATAGAGACAATTCTTAAATTGCCGATTTATTAATAAAGATAAATTGTCGTTTCATTGCTTGGAATTTAATTCTCAAATAATAACTATAATATCATATTTTATAATATTAAATAATAGTATTATAATATTTAGTATACGATGTAGAATTACGTTTGTATTGATAATATTAGTATAATTAATAGCTACACTATACTACAATGTATAACTTCATTGCATAATATCCTATATACCTATATATATATATAGTACGAGTATTCATCATTATTATGTATACACTTGGGGGTAATGAATCATTGCTAATGATACACACGCTACCGGCAGAGAGAGAGAGTGTGACCCAGACGACGTGCATTGTACACAGACGTACGTAGTTCAACACGTCTAGTAGGATGCGTACCTATCTATAGATACACACTGTAGCGACTACTTGTAGCATCTGTACCGCGGTCATTACGAAATGCGCTTATATCACGTAGTATTTATTACGTAATAATCATTTTGTATTTAATTATCGCGTACAATTATTGGAGGATTATTACAGGATATGTCCCCCACTTTAAATCTAGGGAGACCTCCTATGTATTGGTCCCCGCCCCACTTTTACCACAACATTTATTTTTATTAGTTGGTCCCCTCTACATACACACCATCGTTCCAGCGTCCCTATAGGGATTTGAGTTATTCCTATTGAAATACTTGTACCTTAAGTACTTTTACCTTATGTACATATATGTACAATACGTTATACGGTCGACAAATGCGTCGCGTATACCTATAGGTATCGGTACCCCGGGTATACCTATTCGTTATCGCAACGTAGATCAACAGATCGGATGCAAAGGGTTAATTTAAGTACTTAAGGTACAAGTATTTCAATAGGAATAACTCAAATAAATGTTTAGAAGTACTCTTCTGGTGTACAATATCTTACGATCGCTATGATAATTATGGTATCATTATGGCGATTGTAATTAATTCATATGTGTACTGTTTAATCGATATTCGATATTTAAAATTATATATATATATATATATATATATATATATATATACAATAATAGCATACAACATCATATACTGAAATAAAGTTACATATAAATAATGTTTATATTCAAAATATGTTATCAACGAAAAAAATGTATAATGGTATAAGGGTAATATATTTTAAATATAATATTACCAACATTATTAATTTATGTTTCAATTTTAATTAATAGATTATTAACAATATCATTATTATAACCATTTTTATTTATATACATTTAATATACATATAGTATACCATAGTTATTGTGTATATAAATAAATTATAAATTATTTTATTTCAATAAATATGCGAAAATTTAAAATTGTAACCAAACCCCTATAAGCTATTGATTGTAGACACATATACACATATAATTACTCATACATCCGTCTTAATACGCGGGTTTCACTGTATATGTGATGCTAGATAAATGGATGGATGATTTATTTAGACACAACTGTAACGAAAATAGTTTCATTTGTGTTTTAGCAATTGCAAATCAAATTCAAATAATAAGTAAATAAATACATCATAAAATAATATACAAGTAGAAAAGTATAGGAATTTCAGATTAATAAACGTAAACAAATAGTAATAATAACAAATAACATATACAAATATTAAAAATAACCAATAATAAAATCTTTGAGCTTTCTTTTGAAATATCTTTGGATGGCAAAATATTCGTTTAGTGCATCTACAGAATGCCGAAAATATCCTTTGACATATCTAGTCATCTTGAATTGTGATAATGGAGTATATTTCTGGGAGACGATCTAGATTTTCTATGCTAAAATAGTTTTTTTAATTAATATTAATTATTTATTTTAAATAATCAATATCTGTTCTGAACATAGGAACCATAATAAAACAGAATCAGGGAATGCAATAATTTGTAAGACAGGCTATTAATGTTTGCTATAGCATTAATAGTATCAATAGTATAACTATAGTATCAAATACTGGTGGCAGGTCGAGTAGGAACAAGGTATATTATGATTATTAGTTAACTTCTATAAAATAACATCATTCAGAGATGTGTGTAAACTTATATAATATGTATAGTATACATGTAGACTGCAGTGTATACTGTTGTATACTACTATGATATATTATAATACATATATTTATTTTCATATATATATATAATCATATATAAACTATATAAATATTATATAAATATGATAAATGTAATATAAATTATAATACAAAATATATTTCAATAGAAAATATTATTCTATAAATAGTTTTGATATTATTTGATGACACATTAAGAAACAAATTAAGTATGTAAATTTATTATTAAATAATGTATATTTTTTGTACACCCATATACGGCATATTGTACGCCCATACAATCATATGCGCACACGTTTACATGTTCCTTTGTATGCGTGGTATTAAGAAATGAACATTTAATCAATAAAATATCATCAATTTTTTATGATAATTGTGATATATATATATATATATATGTGTGTGTTTGTGTGTGTGTGTGTGTGTGTGTGTGTGATTGTTTGTTTGTGTATTGACATTTATTTAAATGTACATTTAGATCTCCGGGCACAATTTATAGGAATATAACGTGATATGCATTCCGTAAATATTAATGTATTATATAATATGAAAACAAGGTCATAAATACCCATTTATATATAAATCTCGTTGCAAATCAGATAAAGATCTATTATATTTTTATATATATATATATATATATATATATATGTGTGTGTGTGTATGTGTGTGTGTTTGTGCATGTACCTATACATATACCTACACGTATACCTACAGGTATATATATACCTATATACATACACCTATACGTATATCAACATGTACATATGCTAATACCACACTCTCTTTATCGTAATACACAGATTTATTCTATCAATTTAGAAGTTAGATATTAGATATAAGTTAAATATTGTTAAAATAAAAAGAAATGAAAGTGTTTCAATCCTATACTAACAGTGAATCCCTTTACATATCCAATAGCATACATATGTTGTATTAGATCTGACATGAGTGGTATATCAGGTACCTGGTAACATTATAACCTTACGTGTACATCATGCAATAACCTTAACCTATACCGATCTTAGTTTAAAACTAGTATTATTGATTTTATATGCATTAATTGATAACGTAGCCTAAGCATATTACCACCAATATACTTTCGAAACATCTCCTCTTTAAATCAACCCTTATTTGTTAAATCCGTGTTTATTATTCATATGAATAATATTACATCTCCGCTCTCTGACCCTGACTCTATCGTTGACGCCTTCAACACGGCGCTATCTAATTCCCTTAACTTTTATGCTCCCTCAACTACTCTTACCCACCGTAATCATCCCAAAACCCCCTAGTTCAACACTGAACTCACCCATATGAGAAATTCACTTCGTCGTCCTTTATGCTTCTTCTAAAATAAACTCAGACCTGTGTTTCTTTAAAGTATGTCGCTCATTATATAGGAAATAACTCGTATTAAATCATCATACTTTACTGACTTTCTTTGTAAATATGTCACCTCCTCTAAGCAAGCCTACAACCTATCCTTCACCTTAATAGGTACATCAAAACCCATGCACCTTACTGACTAACCGAATACAGTCGGATAATCTGCCCCTACTTTTCTAATTTATTCCAGGATAAAGTATATAATATCATCGCTGCTCTCCCTAATGTTAATGTAGATCTACTAACTCTCAACTCATCTTCACTAGATTCATATAATCACTGGTCCTGGTTCACTCTCCCTACTCGTCCCTATGTGCTCTCTCTATAATGGCATTCCTAAAATCCAATTCCGCACTCGACCTTATTCCTCTTACTTTACTTCGTACCCATTCCCCATTGATAATTGAACCCATAACAATGATCATTCATGCGTCCCTTATTACATCCATCGTACCAAAGTCTATGAAATATTCATATATCACCACAATTATAAAAAAATCTACCCTTAACCACTCGAACCTATCGAGCTATCGACCCATCTCCTAGCTTTCATCAATCTCTAAGAAATTGGAGCGAATTGTATCTGCAAACTTATACACTATATATAGTGTACACGTATACATCACTAACAAATCAATTATAAGTTTCAAATTGCTTACTTACCTCATCGGAGCACTGAATCAGCCCTGAAATTAATCATTACTGATCCCTTGACAACAAATCCCCCTGCTATTAAACTCCCTCCAGATCACAGCAAAGCCGTAAAGGGAGGAAACATTTCCACAAGCCTCATGTCCTTTTGAGACATGATACATTCGATACGACAATGTTACATACGTATCAAGAAAGTGGTTTTCTTATGTTGAGTAGTTGACTAAGTAACCCACTCGATTCCTCATCATTGTGTTACTTGACCTATCCAGTGCCTTTGACACTCTAAACCATCACATTCTTGCTTTACGACACAATGAAATCGGTATTAATGGTCAAGTACCCAGCCGTTTCTGTCCTTCTATTCCTTAAGGTCCTCTTCAGTAAAAATTAACTTGTCCTTCTATACTCCCTTAATCAGCACTCATGGCGTTCCACAAGGCTCTGTGCTTGGTCCTTTACTTTTTATTATTTATATTTTACCCATAAAATCCATATTTCGTAAATATCCTTACATCCACTACCATTTCTTTGCGGACGATCTACAAATTTATAATTATTTTCCCATTTCCTGTGACTCCAACTAAATTCAACTATTTATTTTTAACTGCCTCATATAACTTACTGACAGATTCTCCCATAATTACCTATCACTTAAATATGATCAAAACTGACATCATCATTCTATCCAAACCTACCCCCTAAACATCACCCAAACTCTTGGTTTCACCATCAACTCCCATCTAGATTACGCTGATCACATATATATAATGATTCGTAATGCCAACTATTGTCTTTATAACATTAGAAAATTGACTTTTTCAATTACTATAAGTCGAATACACTCGCTAGTCTTCAGTATACTTATATACTGCTGCTCACTTTTATGTAATCTACCCCTAATATGTATGCTTACACTTGAGATGATACAATGACGTGCTATACGCACCTTATAAACGCAATATATTTATAAACTAAAGTTCTCTTCAATAGTATCAATATCATCCCTAATTCGATCACTCGGATGGCTTAAGTTTAGGTATCTCTGCAGGTACATACTACTATGCATCACCCATAAGGTGATCTATCTTAGATCTCCCGATTACCTAGCTGACATGATTCATACCCTTAGTCTAGCAGCAGGAAATCTCTCACGATGACAATTGTGCAACGCTCGAATCTCTCTGCTCACTCTGAATCTGCATTCTCGGTGGTTTCCAAAATAATGGAATGCTCTACTATATGAAAATCGGTGTTTGAAATCCCTGTAACTATTTAAATGTAAATTCTCCATGCACTTATTAACATTGTAACCTACCCTCTCTTTTCCTTCATTTTTATTGTAATCTATTTATTTTATTTTTGTTTCCTTCTCATGACGCCCATAACCACCACATTATTTTGTAGACAATAAACTATTTTAAAATAAAAATAAATATTATATTAATCCATATCACAGATTATATGTATTGTAATTAGTCAATATTAATATTAATAACAGCAAATGTGCAATAAGATATTTTATTAATTTAATGTCATATATCTAGTCTAAATATATAGAAATTTATTATACTAATTATGTTGTATATATAGAGTATGATGCAATAAGCTAATACTTATTCAATATCATCACGTAAAGTGGTAATAAATTAATTGTATATTAATATAAGAACAGGATGTTATTTATACTTACTTCAGTAGTAGTAGTAGTAGTAGTAGTAGTAGTAGTAGTAGTAGTAGTAGTAGTAGTAGTAGTAGTAGTAGTAGTAGTAGTAGTAGTAGTAGTAGTAGTAGTAGTAGTAGTAGTAGTAGTAGTAGTAGTAGTAGTAGTAGTAGTAGTAGTAGTAGTAGTAGTAGTAGTAGTAGTAGTAGTAGTAGTAGTAGTAGTAGTAGTAGTAGTAGTAGTAGTAGTAGTAGTAGTAGTAGTAGTAGTAGTAGTAGTAGTAGTAGTAGTAGTAGTAGTAGTAGTAGTAGTAGTAGTAGTAGTAGTAGTAGTAGTAGTAGTAGTAGTAGTAGTAGTAGTAGTAGTAGTAGTAGTAGTAGTAGTAGTAGTAGTAGTAGTAGTAGTAGTAGTAGTAGTAGTAGTAGTAGTAGTAGTAGTAGTAGTAGTAGTAGTAGTAGTAGTAGTAGTAGTAGTAGTAGTAGTAGTAGTAGTAGTAGTAGTAGTAGTAGTAGTAGTAGTAGTAGTAGTAGTAGTAGTAGTAGTAGTAGTAGTAGTAGTAGTAGTAGTAGTAGTAGTAGTAGTAGTAGTAGTAGTAGTAGTAGTAGTAGTAGTAGTAGTAGTAGTAGTAGTAGTAGTAGTAGTAGTAGTAGTAGTAGTAGTAGTAGTAGTAGTAGTAGTAGTAGTAGTAGTAGTAGTAGTAGTAGTAGTAGTAGTAGTAGTAGTAGTAGTAGTAGTAGTAGTAGTAGTAGTAGTAGTAGTAGTAGTAGTAGTAGTAGTAGTAGTAGTAGTAGTAGTAGTAGTAGTAGTAGTAGTAGTAGTAGTAGTAGTAGTAGTAGTAGTAGTAGTAGTAGTAGTAGTAGTAGTAGTAGTAGTAGTAGTAGTAGTAGTAGTAGTAGTAGTAGTAGTAGTAGTAGTAGTAGTAGTAGTAGTAGTAGTAGTAGTAGTAGTAGTAGTAGTAGTAGTAGTAGTAGTAGTAGTAGTAGTAGTAGTAGTAGTAGTAGTAGTAGTAGTAGTAGTAGTAGTAGTAGTAGTAGTAGTAGTAGTAGTAGTAGTAGTAGTAGTAGTAGTAGTAGTAGTAGTAGTAGTAGTAGTAGTAGTAGTAGTAGTAGTAGTAGTAGTAGTAGTAGTAGTAGTAGTAGTAGTAGTAGTAGTAGTAGTAGTAGTAGTAGTAGTAGTAGTAGTAGTAGTAGTAGTAGTAGTAGTAGTAGTAGTAGTAGTAGTAGTAGTAGTAGTAGTAGTAGTAGTAGTAGTAGTAGTAGTAGTAGTAGTAGTAGTAGTAGTAGTAGTAGTAGTAGTAGTAGTAGTAGTAGTAGTAGTAGTAGTAGTAGTAGTAGTAGTAGTAGTAGTAGTAGTAGTAGTAGTAGTAGTAGTAGTAGTAGTAGTAGTAGTAGTAGTAGTAGTAGTAGTAGTAGTAGTAGTAGTAGTAGTAGTAGTAGTAGTAGTAGTAGTAGTAGTAGTAGTAGTAGTAGTAGTAGTAGTAGTAGTAGTAGTAGTAGTAGTAGTAGTAGTAGTAGTAGTAGTAGTAGTAGTAGTAGTAGTAGTAGTAGTAGTAGTAGTAGTAGTAGTAGTAGTAGTAGTAGTAGTAGTAGTAGTAGTAGTAGTAGTAGTAGTAGTAGTAGTAGTAGTAGTAGTAGTAGTAGTAGTAGTAGTAGTAGTAGTAGTAGTAGTAGTAGTAGTAGTAGTAGTAGTAGTAGTAGTAGTAGTAGTAGTAGTAGTAGTAGTAGTAGTAGTAGTAGTAGTAGTAGTAGTAGTAGTAGTAGTAGTAGTAGTAGTAGTAGTAGTAGTAGTAGTAGTAGTAGTAGTAGTAGTAGTAGTAGTAGTAGTAGTAGTAGTAGTAGTAGTAGTAGTAGTAGTAGTAGTAGTAGTAGTAGTAGTAGTAGTAGTAGTAGTAGTAGTAGTAGTAGTAGTAGTAGTAGTAGTAGTAGTAGTAGTAGTAGTAGTAGTAGTAGTAGTAGTAGTAGTAGTAGTAGTAGTAGTAGTAGTAGTAGTAGTAGTAGTAGTAGTAGTAGTAGTAGTAGTAGTAGTAGTAGTAGTAGTAGTAGTAGTAGTAGTAGTAGTAGTAGTAGTAGTAGTAGTAGTAGTAGTAGTAGTAGTAGTAGTAGTAGTAGTAGTAGTAGTAGTAGTAGTAGTAGTAGTAGTAGTAGTAGTAGTAGTAGTAGTAGTAGTAGTAGTAGTAGTAGTAGTAGTAGTAGTAGTAGTAGTAGTAGTAGTAGTAGTAGTAGTAGTAGTAGTAGTAGTAGTAGTAGTAGTAGTAGTAGTAGTAGTAGTAGTAGTAGTAGTAGTAGTAGTAGTAGTAGTAGTAGTAGTAGTAGTAGTAGTAGTAGTAGTAGTAGTAGTAGTAGTAGTAGTAGTAGTAGTTCGAATTACCAGCTACATATGATACGTAATATTCGTAAATATATCAACAATGACCTCTGCCGAATACTTGTTAATTCATTAGCATTGTCACCCATTGACTACTGCTGCTCTATCCTTCAAGGTTTACCCGAGTGCTGAATTCGTCCTCTCACACGAATCATTCGAGCATCTGTACGTTTGATTTTTAAACAACCACGTACCGATCACTCTAGTATAACGTTGAAGATGAAGTCTATCAAAATGCTATCTATGAAACAAAGAACATTATACCGACTACTTTGTATAGTACATAAGTCGTTACTCACCCCTAAACCACTATACATCATTGAGATGTTAAAACCTAAAATATCGACTCGAACCCTCCGTTCTACCGATGATAGATATTTGCTATCCTCTGACAGATGTCGACTATCGCGTACTCTAAATGGAGCTTTTGTTTATTCTGCTCCGTTAAACTGGAATCAACTTCCTCTAAGTATCCGTATGATTTCTAATCATGATGCTTTTAAACGTAATGTTAAAAAATATATTCTAGCCATGCGCTGATTAATTTAAATTGTTTTTGTTTATAATGTTTATATTTTTTCGTTTCTCTCGTTTAACACTTGCCAGAGCATTTTCATGCTAACTTTGAGTGTATAAATAAATCGTATTGATTTATTGATTAATAGTAGTAGTAGTAGTAGTAGTAGTAGTAGTAGTAGTAGTAGTAGTAGTAGTAGTAGTAGTAGTAGTAGTAGTAGTAGTAGTAGTAGTAGTAGTAGTAGTATAAACACCTAAGCGGAGTGCGTGGTTCGTATACAGCGTTTATGTTATACGAAGTGTACACCATATACACTATGTAGACTATTTATAGAGTTAAGTGTGATTGCTACATATAATACTGATACATAGTATATATTTATATATATTTATGACGTAATGTATATTATTACATCACTCATAGTATTACATCACCTACGCAGGTATATTTAAAAATCTTACTGCGTATGACCCACAATTAGTTAATTACACAGTATTAATAGTTAGATAGTATGATCAATATAGTATAATTATAGTATACTATAACTGTTATGAGTTATGGTACTATATTATACTATAGTATACTATAGTGTACTATATTATAAAGTAATACATTGTAGCAGTCATCGAGTGTGTCACTAATTACAGTGTAACAGGATCTGTTTGGTATCGCGGTGATGCTGTAGCGGAGATACGTGACTTTGTATAACCTTCAAAGTATATATATATACATATATCGTACATTATTAAACAAATGTTCCGTAAACAACTATACTTTTAAAACTGGGTTGCCGTGGTTACACTCTAGCGATTATGCTAAATCTATAGGCATAACCTACATATAGATTAGTCTACTCCATGGTTAGCCTACCGCAATGTTAGCCTACGTATAGGTTAGCCTACATACAGAGATCCTTTTAAGATTAAATAAGTGCGGTTATTATGCAACATTATTCACCAGTCATCGCTACAGGCGACATAGTACGTGCAATCCCACTCAACATATGTCCTAATATGGGTATGATATATAATGATATAGCATTAGGCTGAAGATAACGTCGTATCGTGTGGTCGCTTATTAGATATCAATAGAATGACATTTGAAACCTATTAAATTATGATTAACGACGCGAATAACATTTGAATATTCGCCGAATTGCACTTCCGCGGTGACTATTTCCTTATTTCGGGGATTAGACATTTATAAATACTTAATTACACCATTAATGTTGATGTATCTTGTTATTATTATATATAATATGTAGTAATACTTAATAGTTGTCATATTTATCATATTAATTATACATAAAATGTCAATGTATCGTACAATTATACCTATATACCCTACATACCATACCTATATCTTAAATAGTAGTCATATATTCGTATACACTATATATATATATTAATAGTGAAACAATGTAATCACACACCACTCATATTTAATCTTTACATAATATTGATTATTTTAGATAGTGAATGAAAATAATAAGAATACATCCTCGGGCAGATTTCCGAAATGTCAGACGATCTTTTAATATTTATTTGTTATACATTGTTTAATATTGTAAGATATTTTTTTACATTTTATAAATAAAATAGAGTATATTATTATCGTTCTAGTAATAATATTCTATTTCTGGTATTATTACTATAGTTATAATATTTTATCTATGGTATTATTATAAAATATGATAATAAGTATAATGAATAATCGTTTTGTAGCACTAATATTAGGAAAATAATAATATGCAAATATAAAAACAAAGTTTTATTTACACAAAAAAAGACGAACAATTTATTTTACAATAATAATAAAAAATAAAAAGATACTAATATCGAATACAGAAAGAAAAGTTTAGGTGATTTATATATTGGAAGAATAGATGAATAATAAATAATGTGAATACTATGAATAATGTGTGGGTAGTTAATGCTTAAGTAATTGCTTATCTCCCTTAATGCTATAAGGGAGGATATTTAAGAAAGTGAGATTCGTATTTTTACACATTCTAGAATTGAATAGATGTTTTTCTAACGTTCCATGTGACGAGGATATAAGTATTTGGTAGCGTAGAGAAGGTATACCATATATTATAATATAAGTTTATCAGAGATATAGCTAATGATGATGGAATAGTATATGTATGGATAAAGGAAATGATCGCAATTTACTTCATAAGAAAAATGATAGCCACATTCATCATTATTCGTGATAAGTTAACTTACAATTGTAACATAATAATCTATGCGATCTGTACAGAATATATTGAATATGTTTGGAATTAAGAGATGAAATAATATTAGTAATGTATTAATAATGTATTAGAGTGAATTCATACAATTATTAATTTTTCTCACTCGATTAATTCAGATTTAATGATATTATGGGAATTTATGGGGAAAGATAAATACTATATAACTAATAATACATATTTTCGTAAGTACCTTATATAATAAAACAATTAATAGTAAAACGTTATATATTAGATATAACCTGAAAATACCTATCGATTATTTAATCATTATTAAAAAAGAATTGTAATTATTATTATTATAAATTAAGGTATTATTAAGTTATTACATTTATAAATCCTTTCTTATTACCTCCATTCATGTTATATAAATTAGTAATATTTATGATTATGTAATTATAAATATAAATACTAAATTTTCGAAAGAATTAAAGATTATATATAATTGAAATATTAAAAATTAACAATTCATATATCATAATTAAAATCACTACATAAATATATGTACATATTTGTATATTTAAATATTAATATAATCAATTAATTATTTTAATAATGTGTATTTAAAATAGTAATATAATCAAATAATTCCTTTTAATAATATAATAATGAATGCATAGTTTATATGTGTAACTTAATTAATTATTATTCACACAGACGATTATATAAGCCACGCCTCTTCTAAAGGAAGATTAATGGACGACTGGAGAAATCGAATTTCGCAGACGATGAACGTGCAAAAGAAATATTCCGATACGCAAAGACTCTACGACCCACTAGAATACGCAGCCGGTGTAGACGGCATTCAGAAGCGTATCGTCGTCAGTTCGGGCATAGCGTACACGGGTCTCGGCAAACGTCACTCGAAACGAGTATCGGCCCTAGGAAAGGGAATGGACTTTCTGGGCGTAGGTAAACGGGCTTCCCCTTACTCGATTCGGCAACGTCGCATCTCAGCTCTGGGAAAGGGAATGGACTTTCTAGGGGTGGGTAAACGGGATTCCCCTTACGTTAGTCGGCAACGTCGTATCTCAGCTCTGGGAAAGGGAATGGACTTTCTAGGATTGGGTAAACGGGATTCCCCTTACGTTAGTCGGCAACGTCGTATCTCGGCCCTCGGTAAGGGTATGGATTTCATGGGTATCGGTAAACGAGCGTTACCATACGACGCCAGACAACGTCGCGTTTCCGCACTCGGAAAAGGTATGGACTTCATAGGTATCGGGAAAAGGGGCGCGGATATGTCCTCGGAGGACACGAGGTTCGACGCTTTCGTTGACCAGGTGGCCGAACACGTGATCGAGAAACTCGAGTCCGGTGGCGTCGATGCTGGCAAGACCGTACAGGCGATTACGTTTAAACGCGGTCTAATAGACGTTACGCCCACTTTAAATAAACGCCCCCACGGTAAAATAGATCTAGGCATCGCCTACACCGGTATAGGTAGACGTTAACGTACGCGCGCACACACGCGCATAGCACTACGATTACGCATGTCTATACCCACGTCCGCAGTGGTTAGGAAATAAAGTGCAAACGGCTTTTGATTACGCGTTAAATAATTATGTTTAACTAATTAAATACTATTTTATAATACCAATAAAATTGTATTATAAATAGTGTTCTATATATATATATATTATATCATATAAAATGTTAATATATTTATATTTAAACATTTATATAAGGTAATATACGTATATTTAATTTATTTATTTATCATTTATTTTAATTATAATAATAAAAAATATTAATAATTATAGTTTTTAATAATTATATCATCACCTAAATATATATATAGAATAATTAATGATTTTTAACCACCAATAATTGTTTAATAATATACAAAAGTACTCATCTCAATAATTATATTATATCTTCAAATAAATTTAAATATATAAACATATATTGTTAGACTCTAATAAACAGAAAATAAACTTAAAGTATATATATGTAAATTTCCAAATTATTATTAATAATTCATTAATCATATATGTCGATGTGAAAATATAGAATTCCAAAGTTGTAGTGAACTACTGGGTAGAAATGGGAAGAATGTAGTCGTACTTCTTAAATTCACATCGATCAAAAACTTTAGCCATCAATGTACAGATTAATAATACAGAACCATCTAGAATATCGTGCAACTAGCATCTATTTTGTCGACCTCCATTTCTCTTGCCTTCAACTGGTTTTTGACAAAGTACTATGGTATGAATATATAAACACCTATATATCGTCCATCTATACATGGATAAGATTCGTAATTGCCTACTAATGCTGTTATTACGTAACATTTAGTATTCTTCCACTAGTTTTATTTCCAACTTGTTTATTTTATTCTCGACTCTTCAAAAATCTTACACTTAAGTGTGCGAAATTTCGCAGCCAAATAGTAATGTAAAGAGAACGAGCTAGTTGTAGAATTAGATTTAAGTTAAATTGATATATCTATAGATAAAGTATACTTTTCAATGTTCTGTCTGACCAGTATCGATATTTCTGTAGCCAATCTAATGTTAAATACCTGTTTTAATATTTTATTTACCCGTTAGTTTAGCGTTTAGATAACTCTTAACGGAGTTATCTATAAATATACCTGTATGGTAATGTATTCATTGCGTATTAGTTTATTTATCTTTATCTTTTCGCGGTTTACTTCGAATTAATAAATGACTACGTATACCCTAAGGGTGTGTTTTGATCAAACACGGGTGGTGCGCAGTTAGTAGAAACAAATGTCAAATGTTGTTGGCCAACCACTAGTGCAACTGGTTCAATCACTAATACAAGTATGTATGTATAGATATGTTTTTATTTAATTAACATGCATTATATTACATATATATATATATACATATATTGTGTACGACATGTACTAGCAAATAAAATGTAATACATACTTTTATATGTATATATATAATATATATTATAATATTATTATATTATATATATATAATAATATATATATATATATATATATATATATATATATATATATATATATATATATATATATATTATTATTGTTATTATTATTGTTATTTGTATTTGGTGGAGTCCTTTCATCCCAATCAGGAACTTAGATGAAGTTTTCACTTATAACCATATATGGCTCTAATGTCCCTTCGAAGTCGCTCTCATGTTAAGGCATCCATGGTTTTAACGATAGCCGATTATTTATGTATACACAATTATATAAGATCACTTCTAAATAATATGTTAAGACCCTTTTTATAAAATTAATTAATGGTCCGGACGAGGGTCGAACCCGTGTCCTACTGCTTGTGTGTCTGACGCCTTATCCACTGAGCCACACAGGCAGTTCATAAATAGTAACCAAGAACACGACATTAATTATTTAGTCACACGTGACGATGTCATCGTAGGGGAAGCTCCATGATATAGAAGATCATATCTTCATACTTACACTATAGTGTTTCTATAGAAAAATATATATACTGAAGATAATAGAAAACCTGCCCACCAACCCCGTATAACACCTACTATCATTATAAAAGTCAGATCAATTATATTGTTCAATGGAATAGAGCTTGTTGTAGAATTATATGTTGATTTAATTATGTTGATCAGTTCGATGTGTATTCCCATTATCGTCATGGCATGCCATAGACCATCATGTCATACTCTATCAAAAACTTTTTTAAAGTCGATTTAATTGTGATAGAATTGACTTTATTGATATGTTATCAATATATTATCAATATGTTTCTCCATTAATAGTCTACAGTTTGAAATGTGTTCGATTGTGCTTCGATTTATCTTAAATTCTGCCTATGCATTATCTAAAATATATCGCGTATGGGAGGTTAACTAATTTAATACGATTATAGTAGAGTTTTCTCATGTAGCTTATGAAACTAATTGTGCAGTAGTTTGAGAACTTTGGGAGATCGCCTTTCTTTTATATATATATATTTCATTTAATTTATTTTAAAGACTCTTTGTGCCAGAGCAATCAAGCGTCTAAAGTAAAAACAACAAATAATATAACGGAATATAAAAGAAAATAATATAACTAATAATAACGAACAATAGGAATACAGAAAGTACACAACATAAATATAAATAGTGATACAAATAATGATAAAAATAGTGATCATGGAAATATAATAGTAAATAGATATGTTTTTAATAGAAATTTAAATGTGTAGGTGAATTGAGCGGAGCGTAGATTATGTGGTAGTTTATTCCATAAATAAGGGATCGATATGATCAATGATCTACCATTATATTTAGAAGATAATAATGTAAAATGTACAGTATATGCAGATGATACTGCTATAACTTTTACAGCTGATAATAATATAGAACTAACAAATTTAATTAAAAAAACCTTAATAAAAATAGAAAAATGGTATAAATATAATAAGTTAAAACTCAATATTAGTAAAACATAAATGATAAATGTCAACTCAAATAAATATCCAAACAATATTATTTCATTAAATGATACATTAATAAATAACGTATATAATTATAAATATCTTGGTATAATTCTTGATAGCAAACTTGATTTTAAAAATCATATTATTAAATTAAATAACAAACTCTCCAAAATTCAATTTTTAATCTCAAAATTGAGCAAATTCATTAAAAAAAATTCATTGATAATTATATATAATAGTATTTTCCTACCATACTTAAACTATGTAAATATACTTTGGGGAAATACATTCTCAAATAATACCCTAAATACAACAATTATTCAAAAAAAAACCTTAATAGTAAATAAAAGAAAATTTCGAGATCATACAAAAGAATTATTCACATCAAATAAAATACTTAGATTAGATAAGCTAACATATTATAATACACTAATATATATATATGCATAAACAATATTATAATCAATTACCAACAAATTTAACTAAAATACACACAAAAAATAATAATAAATATATCCTACGAACAAATAAAACGTATACTATACCAATTTCAAAATCAACAAGAACAATAAATAGTTTACTGATAAAAGGTCCAAAACTTTGGAACTTACTTCCAACAAATATACAAAATATAAAAAATGAAAATTTGTTCAAGAAAAGAGTAAAAAATATGTTACTCAATGATGAATTATATTATAGATAAATTAAAAAATTAATGAATTTAAAATTAATTTAATAAAATTAAAAAAACATATTAAATATTAAATATTAAACATATTAAAAAAACTAAAAAAATAAAAAATAAAAAATCGATATCAAATATATATGTATGTATAGATTATTTTTGTTATTATTATTTTGATTTTGATTTTTGTTAATGTCAAATTTTCTGTCTACTTAATGTATTTTATTTATGTATTATTATCTTTTATGTAAATACGAAATATATAGCTAACTATTATAATTAAACAATCACAGTTCCTGTCCCATGTATGAATAAATCGCTGGCAACAACCCGAATAGACCAAGGTCTTATTTTTAAGCCATTTGGAAACGAAGAAAGAAACGAAAAAGAATAATAAATGAAAAAAAAAGAACGACATTAATTAATCCAATAAAATATATCTATCTATCTATCTATACCAGATTGTTAAGATTGGCGACCGATACTTCATGGAAAGAAAAGATAACCAACGTGCAACTCTATAGAGGACTGCCAAAGATTACTGATGTCATTAAAGATATAAGACTGCGACTAGCAGGTCATTGTATAAGATACAATGACGAAATAGCGCACAATCTAATATTATGGACGCCAAAGACCGGTAAAAGAAACAGAGGACGACAACCCAAAACATTTGTAGATATTCTAAAGAACGACTGTGACTGCGAAGAAGAAGACGAAATATTTTCATTGATGATGGATCGTGCTGGATGGAAGAAAATGTCAAGATCTGGTCGAGCGAGAGCTCGACTAAAGTAAGTAAAGTAATCTATCTATATATGGCATGCACGAATATTAGTGGTATGGAGATTAAGTTTAGAGGGTAGATGTAAAATGTAAGAAGTAGTAGAATGAAGAGATATAGGAAGTTATATAGTTTGAGTGGGAATATAGATTAAATAAGATATATATTCAGGTCGGTTGTGGTGAATAGAGTTATGAATTAATAGAAGAGTTTTAAATATTACTCTAAATTATATTGGTAGACAATTTCGTATTCAATTTCTTTAAATATGGAGAAATATGTATTTGAGAAATGCGATCAATTTTAAAAATTAATCGTACTAACGAATTTTGTAGTATTTGTAATGTTTTAATTTGATAAGGAGAAAAGGAGAATATTGCAATAATCAAAAAGCGGTAATATAAAATATGAGGCGAGATTTATAGAAACACTTAGGGAGATGGAATTAAGTATTAGACGGAAAGAGTGAAGATGACATTTTATAGAGGGAATAAGATTTTAAATTTGGCGATGAAAAGATAGAGAACTATCGAAATAAACACCAATATATTTAACATTATCAGATTATTATGATTGTCAACCATGACAAAAGGTGGGACCTTAATGGGCGTTTGGGAGAATGGAGGTTAATAAATATGGTTTCTTTTTTATTGGGATTCAGTGATAGAGAGTTATTTGAAAGCCAATTATGTATAGATTTAATAAAGTTAAACATAAATGTGGAGAAAAATGTATATCAGAAGTGCATTTTATGTTAAGTTGTATATCATCTGCGTATGCGTGAACTGATTAAGGGGAAATTTAGAAATTAAATTAAAAATAGGAAGTTGATAAATATTAAACAGAATCGGAGAACAGAGCTGTGGGGGACGCCGTAAAGATTATTTCCAGGAGATGATATGTGCCCATTGATATGAATAGAAGAAGTAGGTATACGGTCAGAAATGTATAACGTAAACCATTAGTGCATTACCGGCGATATCAATATTAGCCAATCGTGATGTGAGAAGATTACGGTTAATTTTATCAAATGCTGAGCTTAGCTCTGTAGAACAAGTATTGTTACATATATATTATGAAGGTACATATGATATATTTGTTGTTACCCTGGTTATTGATGTTTCAGTAGATTTGTTCAGTACTTTGGAAAGTAAAAAGTATATTATTAGTAGTTAGGAAAGAAGATAGTTGTTTTGAAACGACTCTTTCTAAGGTTTTCAAAGTATTGAGAGATTGTAAATAGGTATATAGTTATTAAAGGAGTAGGGGTCAAGAGAAGGTTGTTTAATGATAGGAGTGATAAGATACTGTTTGAAAATGAGGGGGACAGTAACAGAAGTAAGTTATTCATGGATGTAATGAGCTATATTTGATATTATATGAGGAGCTATATTTGATAGTATATGAGGAGTTATATCATTTAGTAATTTTAAAGGAATTAGTTCAAGTGAATAAGTTGCGATAATTGTTATGTAGACAAATTGTTGATCATTAGAAGGTAGAAAAAAGGAAGTGAGTGTATTAGTAGTAGAGGGCAATAGAGATATAGATATAGGTTTGGGTAATTATTAAATAATATTGGTGATTTTGTCATTGAAAAATTAATCAAATAAATTAGGTAAGTCAACATCAGTAAAGTCAGGGTATGGCGATGTTTGTCTTCTACCAATTATGCTATTTTCTAACTTAAAAAGTAATTTACTATTATGTTGCATAGAAATATATATATGTATAATCAATGAACTAGTTCATGCTTTTGTCCATTCCTTTGTGATCCAGATGTTAACAGATATTATTAAATATATCAGTTACTGAAGGTGCAGATTATTTGATAATATAGCTAGATACATTATCGAATCACTTTGATTTGTCATTCTACATACAATTTATTGGCTTTTTTTTACTTATGAGTTAAACTCATATACGAAATGTATTTGCAACGGTTGTTCTATCTTAGACGGATGATTGTCGTTTTGTAATTTATTGCAATCAGGATTAATTTTGAAGTTATAAAGATCTTTGCAATACTCTGCCCATCTTTCTATTATGGAATTGCCATCAGCAAGCGGTACTATTTGTTGATTTTTTCATTCTTTAACTTTTCTACATTGAATCTCACTCTACAATTCTTGCTCTTTTATATGTTTAGCTTTAACATAATATTACACAAAAATAAATGATTATCGCTATTTATATTTACTCTCGGATAGGTTATTTATGTATTATTTATTTGAACCGCTGAGGCGTCAATTTAATTACGAGTCAGACCATTAAGAGAATGCAAAGTAGATTTGCGTGAGTTATTTTATTGGTGTAGTGTATTTGCAGTCATTAGATTGTGGTTGGTGCGAAATTTAAGAAGTATGTTATTTCTTTGGTTATATGCGACTAGTATTAATCTGCAAACCACATATCTCCAGTAATAATGTGAGTATCCTATAGCTGCATTCCAATCATATTAATAATAATTAAGTCTTTTCTATGTACATTTTCCATTGTAACCTCGATTTCCTCATAGAATTATGTAATTACTACTTCTTCGTAGTCACTATAGTGACTATAGTAACTATAGTTAGAACATTAATATGTATACATCATATATGATTGGTAAATTCATTGAACGGAATGCTTAATGAGATGAGTCTGCTAGAGAATGCTGAATAATAATGAATATCTGAAGTCAGCTCCTTCCATACAATGAAAGCCACTCCCTGTTGATAGTATTTTTCTGTCCACTGTAAACTATCTTATGACCTTCATCAGTAAGAACTTCACCAGAATGTTTAAATCGTGTTTCTGCCAAACTAATTATATCCTATAGGATATAATTAATATATACATAGTATTATATATAGTATTAACACATATTTATAGCTACTTATCTCCCTCGTTAGTTCATGAATTTCGCCGATTCCTTGCAATATACGGTCGTTCCGTATACCAGGTACACTGTACATAGTGTCGTGATACTTGTTAGTAGTTTAATTATCTTTATGATTGCCTCCTTTGATACCTTTGTTATTGAGGTTACTCTTGTCGATGTTGATGTCGTCTTTGTCAATATTTTATTTCATATATCCAGACGGGACAGGTTGAGCCAAATTTAAAACAAATAATTATGTAATTATATAATTACTTATTTATTATTACACTGTTTTATGAATGTTTTTTATTTATAAACTATATTTATCTTGTGCACTTTATTTTATTAAAATATATTAATAACATTACTAGATAATTGTGTTTTTTATTTTTTTAAAACCGGCTCAACCTGCCCCTCTCTCCCCTATTACTGATATTAGTTAATTGTTCTCTTATAACTCCATTTATATTAATAATTCATCATTGTATATATCCTATATTTATATACTATTTTTATAAATATATAGCTATTTTTGTTTCATCTGACACATAGACTACTCTGCACACATTAATAATCTATAATGTTATCTATAATTTCTTAATTTATGGTTTTAAGGATTCTAAGCGGAAGATTCTAGAATTTGTTATCTTTTTTTTATAATAAATGTAATTACTTCTAAGATTTGATAGATTCAAATTCTTGCAAATATTTTAAATGTTTTACCCTAATATATACATATATATTGTTATTGTTATTGTTATTGTACTTTTATTTTGGTGGAGTCCTTTTATCCCATCCAGGAACTTAGATGAAGTTGTCATTTATAACAAATTTATTCCATGGAATACAAAAGAAATTAAAAAATATAGGATTAAACAAAAACTTTATAAAAAATATAAATGAACTAATAATGAAAATGACTTACTCAAGTACTAGTTGTTTAAAAATTCGTTAACTACTTTAATCCGTAATACTAAAAGAACATATTATTCAGATAAACTTCAAAATTGCTCTGACAGTAAAAAATATTTGGGATATTTTGAATAATGTGATAAATAAAAAAAAACCTAACTTACTCTCTGATACATTTAAATGTGAAATTGAAATCACAGATCCATATAAAATATATAATACATTTAATATTTTTTTAGAGATATTGGCATTGAATTAGCTGAAATATTAGTAAGGATAATATCGATGATTAAAAATATTTCTTAAAATCACCAAATATCAATAGTTTATATATTACTCCATGTAATGAAAATTAGCTTTTAAAAATTATATTAAATTTTAAATCTAAACTATCTATAGATAATTTTGGTATTTCAATGAAGTTATTAAAATGTATTGCAATTAATATAATAACTCCTTTATCTTATTTAATAAATGTATCTCTTGAAACTGGTATTGTACCAACTATATTGAAAATGTCTAGAATAATTCCATTATTTATAAAGGGTGATACAAAATTATTTACTACTTACAAGTAAATTCTCAAAAATGTTAGAAAAAGTATTTTATGATCGTTTTTATACATTTTTAAATCACTTTAATATTTTATCTAATAGTCAGTTCGGTTTTAGAACAAATTTAAATACTACTCATGCAATGTTTATCTTCATACTCAAATATGTAATAGCTTTAGAAATAATAAAATATATTTTATTATATATACCTATAGGTGCAGCTATTTGTATTGATCTTACAAAGTAATTTAACACTATTAATCATGACATTTTATTTAGTAGGTTTAGTAAACTAGAAAATATAGGTGTACGTGGAATTTCCTTAAAATGGATTAAAAGTTATTTTACAAATAGGTAAAAGACTGTTAACTTAAAACTTTAATATGTATATGATTAAATTAGAGTTAAAATTGGTGTTTCACAAGGAACAATTTTAGGTCCTATTTTGTTTCTTATTTATATTAATTATTTAATATGTTCATCTTCAATATGCAATTTTACTATGTTTGCCGATGATGCTACTTTGTATTTTTATGATTGTAATCAAGTATTTATAGATACACTAATAAAAAAGGAATTATTAAATATAAATAAATGGTTTATTTTAAATAGACTTACTTTTAATATTAATAAAACCTGTTATATGTTATTTAATAATAAATTATTCATATTAATATCTCAATAAATAATATAAATTTAATTAGAGTTAAATCTACAGAATTTTTAGGTATAATAATTGATCAGGATTTAGATTGGAAACTACACATATTATATCTAATAAATAAATTAAAAAAATAATTTGGATAACTAATATAATTTCTAAATTTCTAAACCAAAAGGCCTTACTTCATGTATATAATTCAAATTTGTTTACTACATATTAAGTATTGTATAATAGTATGGGGTAATACTTAAGACTAACACATTATGTATAAATATTTTACAAAAAATTATTATTCGTATTATACATAATAAACCTTCTCTTTATCATACTAAGGATTTATTTAAATTCAACAATATATTACCTTTCAATGACTTAGTAAAATATAATACTTGTGAATTCATGTTTATAGTATTTAATAATTTTCACCGTGAAATAATAATCAATCATTTTAGTAAAAAATCTAATAATTATCCAATACGTGACATAAAAAACTTTAATTTTCTTTATCAAAATTAAATATATATTCACATTGCCTTATAAGTATTGGTCCCTATTTATGGAATTCACCATGTAATTGTTTAAAAAAAATTCACATTTAAATAAATTCAAAATAAAATTAAAATTATCTCTTATATTAAATAATTGATTAAAATAATTTCAAATTTTATTTTTTCCGACTTAAATAAAATTAGTTTTATTGTTTTTACTTTTATTACTTTATGACATAATATAAAATTACAAAAACATATATTATTAATTATAAAATATAAGTATATACTTAATATTAAAAAAAAAATTATTACAAATTTTCAGTATTATAAATATTTTCATTTTTATTATATCATTTTACCAATATTTTATCTAATATATTTGTTTCTTTTCTTCTCTTCTTTCTTTTATTTTCTTTTATATTTAAATATTGGCTATCTCCTATTTAGGTTATCTATGTTTTTTTTTTTTTTATTCTTGATGTATTTCTTAGATTTTAATTTTATTATTTTATCATTTATTTATATTATTACATGATGATTACATTGAGTTACATGATAAGTTTCATTTTATTTTTGTTATCATATATATGTAAACAGGAAGTCATAATATTATAACATTATTATTTATGTATTATTCTTATTTATAATGAAACTTATCCTATTAATCAAGGGGTAATTGTCTCGATAAGCAATACTCCTTCTATAACTACCCTGGCATTGCCTAAATCTGATAATACTAATAATAACCATATGTCTCTAATAGCCATTAATTTCTCTTAAGGGAATTCGAATTCGAAGCCTCTTCCTATTAAGGCATCCATGGTTTTACCGAGAACTGATCATTTATGTATACATAATTATATAAGATCCTTCTAAATATTACTTTAAGAACTATTTAAATGGTCCGAAGCTTGAATCCATATCTTACTGCTTGTGTTTTTGACGCCTTATCCAACTGAGACTCACATGCAGTTGTATATATATATATATATATATATATATATATATATTTATAACTCATGAATTTATATTATACTCTGGAACTTATATCTAAACATATTTTCTAATTGATCCAAAGTTGTTTGTTAAATTAGCTATTATATTGAATATTGGATAATGTTATTTAAATATAACATATTTGTTCTACTATCAAGTTATTGGTATGCATGAATGAATATATAAAATTTTTCTATAACAACAACATCAGGCTACAATATAGGTACTAGTAATTGTAAAGAAATGTGGTCTACAAAATTAATCACAATTAATCACATATCGATACAATTACAAAGAATATATTACTTTAATCTAAATAAAATTAGAACATCGTATACATCTAAATGAGGTGTATATTATTACAGAGTCAATCGTTGACTTATATATTAATTATATATAAGTATATTATATATTAATTGTATATAATTTTATATATTAGGATGATGTCGATCTAAGTTTCAAAATCGTTGATAAACATGAAGATATTAATTCAGCTTTAATATAAGCGAATTGTGAAATGTATGATGTATTTATTACTGTCTTAGTTAAACGATTTTAGAATGACTTATATTCTCTAACATACTATAATAATGTACTTGACAATATTATATATGAAACTAACAAGGTTTACGATGAGGTAGGGTAATAATTATATTTCAAATTAATAAACATACATAAATTATAGCTTACAAAGTATCCTGAAATTGACATATATATGTTAAAGTTCAATCGCGTTCAAATGAATGTGAAAGTAGCACTAGTGACGTTATTAGGCTAAAGGGGCCATGGAACAACTAATACCGGAGCTAGAGAATATATATTCTATAATTTATAATCTATATAGTAGATCTTAAGTGAACACAGTATATTGATTATTTGAAATTGACAAGGGAATCAATATCCATACATCAATCAACAATACATCCATGTCGCAAATGTGAGATAATAAAACTTTCTGTAGTATTTATCTCATCTATTCTTTTTGATGTTTTTTGTCACTGTTTATGCTCCCACGTATTGGAATAGTCTATATATATATATATATATATATATATATATATATATATGTATATATGTATATATGTGTGCGTATGTACACATGTGTGTGAGTGATGATGATGATGATTCTATTTAAACACTAATTAAATTATAAAATTATTATAGTGTGACAATAATATATAAAAAACAATACATAAATTTAATAATTAGTACAGACGACTTGTACATTATACACGTTATACAGTGTACACTGTATAATGTGACGATGACAAATATATTTGAAGTTCAGATATCACGAACAATGAGGTACCTCTTTAGTTTATGTTTGAAGGTGATCGTTGATATATTGATGGTGTTGAGGGATGGAGGGTTTGAGTTTATTCCAGTGGAGGATGGCGCAAACAGAAATATATAGTTAAATATGTGTAGTATCAATAATACATTACTATAAAATAAATACAAAATATCTTAATAAATATCTTATATACAAATATTTTTCACACAAAAATGGATCCCTCTTTATGATAAATATTGTTTTAATCCAAGATTATAAGGGTTAATATAAAATTAGTATGTTATTAATAATAGCAGTATACAGTTCTAAAGATATTCTAGACATTAATATTATCTTTATCTTCATCTAAAACAGTGGTTCCCAAACTGGTAGTCGTTTTTTTGAGGGTCACGTGATTTTATATGTTGCATAACATTAAAATAACAATTTATTTTTTTAATAATTATGTCATAAATATAGCGTTGTCATTTATTTATAAATATCCATTCATTTATAAATTACTGATCTCAAAATGGTTACATTTATATTTTATTTATATTTCTTATAATTTTTTTATTAATTTTAGGTTATTTGTGACGTCAAAAATAATTCAATATTTAATATACAATTGGATGAATCCACCGATATAACTAATATGTCATAATTGATGGTATTCGTACATTATATAGTAAATAAATCTATAAAAGAAGAGTTCCTTTTATGTGAACCAATTACAACGACAACTAAAGAGTGGGTGTATTTGATATATTAAATTTATTTTATATTACTAACGATTTATAATGGATTAAAGTAATTTCGATGATAACCAAGTATGTTGGGCATAAAATCAGGATGCATTAAACATATCAAAGATAAATCACCAAATGTAATCAGCACACACTGTTAATTCATAGATAATCGTTAGCTTCACGAGTTATTCCAGAATATGTATCAACAAAATTTAAAAACAGTAATAAAAACCGTGAATTACACATCGATATAAATAAAGCTTTCTTTATATCGATGGAATTAGGTAGAGTTATTTGAGAAATCGACTATTCAAATAATGTGTGAAGAAATAGACTCAGGCTTTGACAACTTGTTATATTATACTCAGATCCGATTAACTTCAAGAATAAAACATGATTGAACTTCCAATGAAATGGTAAGCACATAGGGGAAAGATGGGTAATGTGGCCACTTGGCGTATCTCATAAACTATGAGTCCAATCAAAAAAAATATATACATTAAATATGCGCATTGGTAAGCATTGTTCAAATAAGTACAAATAAATTGTATATCATAGCCCCTGACTACCTTGCCTCCCTCCTACATCTACACACACCCATCACTCCACTCCAGACCCGTTCCTCCAACACCTTTATCCTTACCACTCCCCATCTACATAAATCCACTCTTCCAATATACGATCCTTTGCCCTCTCTGCCCATTACCACTGGAACTCCCTGCCCAATCACCTACGAACAAACACATCAACTCCCTCCTTTAAACGCCACCTTAAGACTTATTATTTCTCCCTTGCCTTCCATCCTACTCAATAATTCTCTCCCACGGACGGCCAATTGCTAACGCACTGATGCAGTCCATAAACCAAAAAAAGTAAAAAGTAAAGTATCTATTAATAAAAAAAAAATATGTAAAAAATACAAAAAAGTCAATTTACTTTTTAAAAAATTGAAATAAAAGTTTAGTAAAACATATATTAAATTACTAATATATAATATAAATTGAAAATGTATGTTGAACTATTTAATTACAACAAAGTGTGTAATCTATTTATTTTAGTGAATAACATTTATTATTATATAGTGTATATAGCGTGATACCTAGAATCGGGTAATGTGGCCACTTCACGATGATTTAAGCCAATCATATGATCTGAAATCAATATTTATGTATATTGATAAATTGCGTGCGTCATATGAATACGTTGAATCAACATCTACTATATCCTAACCATACAAATATATGTACATGCATATTGTAATCGTAGTATAACTTTTAAATTTAATATAATATCTATTAACACAATTATAAAGAACAACAAATATATATATACATTATTTATTACATATATATTATATATTTAATATATATATATATATATATATATATATATATATATATATATATATATATATATATATATATATATATATATATATATATATATATATATATATATAGTTACTATATATAAGGATAAGGATAAGGATAATTTATTATTGGCAACCTTACCCTCCATGGATGGTAATGTGGCCACCTTAACCATTTCAATTAGATATGCTAAAATGAAAAACTGATTCGGCAGTCCTCTTGCATATCATAAGATGTATCTATAATGAACAAATTATCGTATCAGATCTAATATTTATAAAGTTATACAATATTATCTAAAAGTGGCCACATTAGCCATCTTTCCCCTAAGGACATATTGGGATTTTCATATCTTGTTTACATGTTTGATTTACTTAATACATTGCATACTTCTTTACATGGTAATATTTACTTATATATAATCTGATATAATATTTAAATTATTTATCTAGGAAAAAACAAGTATTTGCCTGAATTAATATCTCAAATTCATGGATTTATTGGAAAATTTGATAACTGTTATCGTAAGACTTTAAACAAGAACTATATGTTCTATGCGTATACTGAATATGTTGATTCTTCTAATTAAATTCCGAAAACTGAAATACAAGACAATATAACAACGCATTTAATTAACATTTCAGATGAATTAAAAATATATATTCCAGAAATTGACAATCATCTTTATAATATAGTACTTCATCCATTCTATACTGATATTAAATATATTGATGAAAATAACTTGTAACATAGTGAACATATAATGATGCAACCATCTATATAAAGAAACTATATTTATATCGATAGATGCAACATGATATTATTGAAAGCACAAATTTGAAACAAAAGAACTAGGATTTTTTAGGATATAATTTTTGGATTTCGGTGAAAATATCCTATCCACATTTATTTAACTTAATAATTAAACATATTTTACCTTTTTCAACCACATATCTATGTGAAAGTGCCTTTTCAGATTTATTAAATTTGAAAAATAAAAAATAAAAATTAGAATTCGAACCAGACCTGATGTGAATTCTATCAGAAACACAGCCAGATATTGATAAATTAGTATCAAAAATGCAAATATACAATATTTAAAAATAATATATTACATATTTTATATATTTTTAATAAATTTATTTTAAAAAGTTAACTTATTTTTTTTAATCTTTTATTTTTTTTAAATATACTTAGGGGTCGTTTTATATAAAAAAAACTTAAAAATGGGTCGCCGAAGAAAAAAGTCTAGGATCCACTGATCTAGAATCTAGTTTCTAGAATAATTGTGATGCATATTCTTTATCCAAATATAATTTAAAATCTTTATAATATAATTGCTATATAATTGTTTTAATTATTGTAATAAATAACCATATTATAAAGCCACTACGATAGATTTATAATTTAATAAATACATTACTTTCAAAAGTAAAATCGTTTACTAAACTATATATGCTATAACTATATATCTATACTTCTACAATCAGTGATTAATACAATTATAAGTGTGCTGGTTCATTACACTTAAACTTGTATTAATGTCCTTACTAAATATGAATCTATATCCTATTGATATAATAATTGTTAATTTATGATCAAGACTCACTTATTATGTTGTTAAGTTATTCACATTTATATATATATACTAATACATATAAATAGTATACCCGAGTCTGGTAACCCGACTACTATTATTAATTTAGTATATATATATAATTGTATGCATACTCATACTTGATAGTTACTTTTAAAACATGTATATGTATGATTTTATACATCCATATATTGAATATAATTAAATATTTTAAATATATGATTTATATTAACTGTATAAGATGTTCATATCCACTACTAACGTGGTCGCTAATACTTTTGCCGTGATATTCAAAGAAAGTATTGGCCTCTCAACAGTAACTGGAACCATCAATGAACGATAGAGGTGGACATACCTGGGACTATACTGTATACTACATTATAATGTATATCATATACGATTCTGTATAGGTATAGTATAATAAGAATGTCGAAGCTATAGGGCACCACAGCTATCTGCTAGCATACGGTATACTCACTTTGAAACTGCGTGTAAGAAAACTGCTGATAAAGTAATCCCATTGAAACCTTGTTGAAACCTTAAGTTGAAAAATGTATACCCTGGGAAACAGATAGTAACCTAATATATGTCAAACCGTTACATATACAGTTCTACCGACCCCATGTGATTTATAATATCCAATCAAAATTGATCCGTATTTTACTTTAAAATATGTCGTAAGTTGTTTATGTATCATTGATATAGATTTAGGATGTATGATTCCAGTTGATATAAATACTGATTAATAAATAAATATTAAATAATAATATACACTATTATAATATAATTACTATAAAGTTAAAATTTAAATTTAATATTACTATTAAAACATAAATTCAATAAAAAACAAATTATATTTATATATATCTACTATTTTTATTTGATATTATACTACAATTATTTATACCTCGATTATTTTAGGGGGTCGGTAATAGGAGAAGTAATAACTCAATTATTATAACTATATAGGATAGATAGACAATATTTACATGTTACTTACTTAGTTACTTAGTCCCGTGACGTAGGCATCGTAAGGGGAGAACATGACAATGTTATTATTAAATGTTTCCATTTATAACGATATTTTGCAATAACTAAAAGTTGCTGAAGATGGAGATTAGAGTATTCAAAAATATCATTTAATCAATTTTTCTTTGGTCTTACTCTTTTTCTATTACCTTCGACATAGCCTTGAAGAATTATTTTGGACATTGAATCGTATCGAGTTATATGTCCGAATTTTGTCATTTTCCTTCGCAAGATTATGTCTAGAAGAGGTACATACGAGCCGACTTTCTCATTTATTAAATTATTGACCAATATATTCATCTTTCTCTCTTTATAGCTTATATTCAAGATACTTGTGAGCTTTTGACTCAAAACCTCTGATCTTCTTCTTTGATTCTTCTAGCAGAGTCCATGTTTCACAGCCATAAAGCAATGTTGACAGAACTAATAAGAATTCGATTTCTCCGCTACGCCAGATCTTTTCCAGTTTTACTACACTGTTAGAAATAAATGGTATAATATTGATTAAAAAATGGTATAACCCCGTGGCGTCCTGGTATACCATTTACGGTATAACTAAAAAAAAACAAATGTTATACTATATAATTTGTGATCTTATACCATTTAAATTAAGCTAGCTTATAGCTATATGGTATAACTAAAAAAAACAAATGTTATACCATATAATATGTGATATTATACCATTTAACGTAATTGTATGGTATAACTCGTATTTCCGTATGTTATACCATATAATTCTTAATGTTATACCCTTATTTACACAGTATAGTGCTGAAACTGCCGTAGCTAATCTTATACGAATTTCAATTTTTGAGTAGCCGGAATTCGTAAGCATTGCTCAGAGGTATTTAAAATGTTCCACATTTTCAATCTGTTTATCATATAGTTTTACATATAAATCATTGGTGTTGGACCTTCTACATTGACAATAATTTTGCATTTATCATGATTAATTTCCGTGCCATATGCTGTCGATGTTTTTTCTAGTTCAGTTTTTCATGTATAGGTACCTTTCATGTATACCTACATGGTATATATAGTTATATAGAAGTTAATTAATGCCTTAAGGGGTTAAACTAAACTACTTTTCTATAGCACACATAATATATATTTAAAAATGTTTAGAAATATTTAAAAAGTGAGTATTCATTATTTTCCATATTATTGTTAAAATATTTGTATTTAACATCTACATGTAAATATTACCTATATATCCTATATAGGTATAATAATTGAGTTATTATTATTATTATTGTGAAATATTTTAATTAATGAATGAATGAATGTTTATTTAAACACAAAAATAACGTTAAACGTTCTCTATTGTGTAAAAAAAATATAAAAATAATAAAATATACAAAAAATATAAATCAGTTGAAAATAATAAAATTAATTTTTACGAATTATTAACAATACATTAGATTTAAAATAAGAATAAGAATTTTATTAGTTCTTGAAGGTATATGTAATGCATTCCATAGACTGCAGCTATACTGAAAGATCATTTACCATATCTTGATAGCTTGTATTTCCTCTTTAGTAATAGCCGAGTAGAAGAGTTTCTTAGATTCCTCTTGTAAACTTTGAATTTTAGGAGGTCATTCAAATAACTCGGAAGACGATGCTTTAGTACCTTAACAATTAGTTTTAAATAGCTGAAGGTAGATCTCTTATAAATATTTAACCATTTAGAATTAACTAAGTGATAATAGACTAATTCATTGTCATATCATTTTACACGATGGTAAACTCGAGTTGTTAAGACAAGATTTTGTCGATGATCCAATGATTCTCTCTAAGGATTTATTAGAAGTAGGAGGAAGGTCATAATATAGAGAACAACACTAATTTATATGTGACATAACTTATGATTCTATTAACAGTTAGAAATTATAAAAGGTAAGAATTTCCTTATTGATCGTATTTTATATAATTATTTTACACACATTAGCTATCTGATTGGATAACTTTAGGTTATCATCGAAAATAAATTAAGGTTTTTAACATTATATCAAGGAACAATTGTGATAGAATCAATTATAGAAAGACAAACTGATAATGTTCTATATTTATTTAAAAGTTTATATAAGTTTATATAAAATAATGTATAAGTTTATATAAAATAATAGAATCTATTATAGATAATCTTTATTTAATTCACTTTATATTTATTTTATTATTAAACATGTTTATTTATTTTCTATAGCTATATATATATCTACACATATTTTGTTAGTAGCTATTCAATATTCACTTGAGTAATTCATTCTCACGGTAGGAATTGATAAGTTTTTATTATTATACACAGAATTCTCAACAACAAAATATATATCAAATATATTAGTTATATATATATATATATATATATATATTGTATCATTTTAATATAAAATAGTATATTATGTATATATATATACTATAGTAAATAATATAGATCTTAGATTATATAATATATTTATGTTTATTATTTATATATTTATAAACAAAATTGATGGTAAAAAGTTGTATTTATTAATATGAATATCATATGGAATATATATAAATATAATACTATTATATTATAATACATATTAAATAATTCTAATAAATAATATACATTGAGAGGATGTGTTTATAATATATATATATATATATATATATATATACAGATGTTTTAAATTGTTTACAATATTCATAATACATACCTTACCGGTACTTACAAGCATATGTTTTTAAGTCCAATCATAAGTGTATATGTTTATATCTTTATAATTATATAAATATATGATTTTGTGAGTTTTTATTCGAAATTTTGATATAATCGTTATGTATATAAACTGTATATAAACTGTATATAAACTGTATAAACGTGGGTTAATTATAATAAATAGTGACGTTGCTGCGATAGTGTATAACTGGGCCCCCGAGTAACTGAGCCCTGGTGACGGTTATCAGAACTATTATAAACGAGACGCGACGGCGACGGCCAAGGTTAACACGCAGGTCAAGGTCAACCACGACGTAGGTGGCGCTAGTAGTTGACCGCAGCTTTTCGACTCTCTAATTCGGGCTTCGACGGCCACTTCATTGTTCAGTTCGGCCATCGTGTCCGCTTTGTCTACTTTGTATACGTTGTCAACATTATCCAATTGGTTCACTTTGTAGACATTTCTATCTGAGGGTACCCTAGCCGACTTTACCGTTTTCTTCTTGTAACCTTGGCAACGAGTGCTCCAGCGAGCTTTACACAGATCGCGATGCGGGAAAGTCTTCAAATCTACAGTGGCGTCATAATGTGAGATATAGTGAGACAACGTGAGATAACGTGAGATAACGTGAGATAGCGTGAGATAACGTGAGATATGGTGAGATGACGTGATATATAGTGATATAGCGTGAGATAGTGTGAGATATAGTGAGATAGCGTGAGATATAGTGAAATAGCGTGAGATAGTGTGAGATATAGTGAGATAGCGTGAGATATAGTGAAATAGCGTGATATAGCGTGAGATAACGTGAAATAACGTGAGATGACGTGATATAGTGTGAGATAGCGTGAGATAGTGTGAGATATAGTGAGATAGCGTGAGATATAGTGAAATAGCGTGATATATAGTGATATGTAGTGAGATAACGTGAGATGACGTGATATATAATGAGATAGCGTGAGATAATATGATGTAATTTAAGATTAGTGCGACCACTCTTCACAGATATACACTATGCACTCGTGTATAGGTGTAGCTAGATATCATTAATTGACTCGTTGTAACATTACCAAATGTACTTAACGAATCGTTGATAGAACCTATCGTACATTTTTTAAGTTATTACATTAGTACTGAATTATAAATACAATATATATATATATATATATATATATATATATATTTATATGATGCATATGAAAGTATTATAACACTTTCATATGCATCATATACTCACACAGATACACATATGTAAACATACACTGTACACAAATAGGGTACAATAACGTTTATCAATTAGGGTACAGAATCAAGAATAATTTAGGGTACAGCATCAATAGTTAATTAGGGTGCAACATCAATAATAAATTAGGGTACAGAAGACTTGATGGACCCTAATTAGGGTACGGTTATGCGGACATGGTTTGTACCCTGATTTATACTACTCTTGTACCCTAATGTTGTACAGTGTATGTAAACATGTATAATGAGAGAACTATCTATCACATGCATGTACAGTGAACACTGTACATTGTACAGGCGGATTAGCACACGCCCACAAGTGCAGCATGTATGTAGGATATATCCTCTTTTAACGTAATAAGATACATAAGTTTAAGGAAACATGCTTTTCAAATGTGAAACTATACGTTAATGATGCCAACTCTTTAGTGTATACTGTACAGATGACACTGTACATACTGAACACTGCAAGGTATAGTGTGTGTAGTGTTCAGTGTCTACTGCACACTGTGTAGTGTATAGATTGACAGGTGTACTTGTAATGTATTTATTTATGTTTCGAATCAGAACTATCACATATATATATGTATATATATATGTATGTGCGTGTGTGTGTATGTATGTAAGTATGTATGTATATGCATGTGTGCATAACTATAAACATACACATTAATGTGTTTATATTTATCACTTGTGTATATTGTGTATTATTAACTTGTTTATATGTATCCCCTTTAAAGATTTTTTTTGGGATTTATTTAAAGAAGAAATATTGTGAAAATACCTATTTATTAAAAAGTTATTTATACAAATATAACTCTATGTATATAGCAATAGTTTATATTCTTCAGAGAATACAATATCACAATTATTATCTAATCATTGCAAGATGTACAACCTATTACTTGTACATTATTGTATATTACTCATTACGCATTCTTATGTATAATTATAATTGCATACACTTATTTTAATATTTTTGTGTTTGTATATATATATATATATATATATATATATATATATATATATATATATATATATATACATATATACATATATATATATATATATATGTTTATTTATATATATTTATATGTTTACTTGTATATAATCTACATAATATATATATATATATATATATATATATATATATAATAAGTAATGTACTATATAGTATCAATATACTATAATTAGTATATATACAATACATTATATATTTTAAAAAAGGTGATAATTTATAAACAAAAGTATATATATATATATATATATATATATATATATATATATATATATATATATATATATGTATACATAGTGTACTTCTATTACCAGTATAGGATGAGACATATATAACAAGTGTTGCATGCAGAATATTATAGCCAGCATGTTATAGCCCCTAAAACCTAGTGGTTGCATATCTTATAGATAATAGACAACATAACTAAAAATAAGTATTACTTAATATATTCTATAATTATAAGTTAACTTATGAGCACAACTACAAGCCCTGACATTACCGTTAACGCTGTCACTCCCAATGCTAACACCTAACTCGTTAACTCGTTAACTCGACGTACACGTGAGTGTCGGCAATGTCGAGTTACCGGGAGTCTACTTGTAATAGTATAATAATATAATGATATATTACAACTGCCTGTGTGGCTCAGATAGATAAGGCGCCAGACACACGAGTATACTCTACCCTATAGGGTTCGAGCCCCTTATACCACATATCCGTATACGGATTATTAAAATAGGTATTAAAATAATATTTATAAGTAATATTTATAATTGTATATATATAAATTATCGGCTCTCGTTAAAACCATGGATGCCTTAATATGAGAGCTGCTTCGAATGGAAATTAGAACCATATATGGTTATAAGTGAAAACTTCATATAAGTTCCTGTATGGGATGAAAGGACTCCGCCAAATAACAATAACAATATATAATAATAAAATTGTACTCTAATTATAAAGGTATACCGCTGATTATTCGAAGGTCATCTCCACAGTTCTCCGTGACCTTGTCGATATTACTAGCGGTCAGTGACACCGGATCAGCCGGCAGGTGGCTATACGTATCTCCAGACTTCCTTAACCACAGGATGTATTTCTTACGGCTGCGAATATCCAGA
Organism: Osedax fenrisi; assembly: GCA_964019155.1. Lineage (NCBI taxonomy): Eukaryota > Metazoa > Annelida > Polychaeta > Sabellida > Siboglinidae > Osedax > Osedax fenrisi. Next base: position 100,512,127 of record OZ025241.1, on the reverse strand, counting down.
TTAGCGCAGAGTCCTTGGTAGGTACCTATAGGAAAGGGCGGTCTCTATTATAGATTATTCGTTATACACAATGTACAATGTACAATGTACACTGTACAGTGTACAGTATATATTAATTTGTTCTGGATTATATATTATATATTATACAGTATACTATATACTCTATATATATATATATACAATTTACATTGCACAGTGTATATTGTACATTGTACACTATGTATTGTACAAGTTACAGTGTACAATGTACACTGTACAATGTACATTGTATATTATATATTACACAGAGTGTAATGAATGTGTACGTATACGACTGTATAATATATTATATATGTGAACATACAAGTATATGTTTATACCATCGATATAAAGAAATCTTTCTTTATATCGATGGTTTATACACACACACACACACACACACACACACACACACACACACACACACACACACACACAATTGCATCTCGCATGCGTATGAATACTATCGATATAAAGAAAGAAACTTTCAAAAACAAATATTACTTTCTTTATATCGATGATGAATACACTACACCTATAGAGAGCTGGTCAACTATAGTAAATGTATAATTAGCTATAACTATATTTAAGTAGGTACTCTAGTATATACTATAGTATATTATAGTGTACTAAATAGTGTACTAAATAATATACTATAGTACACTATTTAGTATAAACTATATGTAGTTGTTGTATAGCCTATAGATATACACGTGTTTCAAGCTGTATCCGTATGTACCAATCAGTGCGTTAATAAGTGTACATATATGTTATACTGTGTTATCATATATGATAACACAGTATAACAGTGATTCATATAATGCTTTCCTATTTTAATATGTATATTTTTCGTGTATATATATATATATATTTATAATTGTATAAATATGCAAGCATAAATTATCTTGAAAAAGTTATAATACATGTATACGTATATATGTAGTACATATTATCGGGGGCTCCCCGATATACAGATCTGTCGACTCCCGAGATGATTTACCTACCTATACCTATAGGTAACTTATGAATAACTAAGTATTATCAGGATAATTATAATTCTATCAGCTGTATAACAATAGGAATATATATACCAGGTATACCTGGTTATATAACAACAGTAATGGTTCATTACTAATGGAGGAACCTGCAAGCTATAACCACCCCCTCACCAACAACACATTAACGTATTATAATCGCATCAATATAATCGGGAATGTCCCGTTATAACTATGTGTGTGTGTGTGTGTGTGTGTGTGTGTGTGTGTGTATGTGTGTATGTGTGTGTGTGTTTATGGGTTATCTACTAGTCGTTAATAAATATATATTAATAATGTTTTATGATCCTATATGTAGGTTATATTTAGCATGCCATAACTTATATGTATATATCATATATATATATATATATATATATATATTATATTCCCACACGTTTCCAATATACGTACTGTATATTTTACTATATACGCATATTTCATTATAATATAAATTAGGACTCATCCAAGCAACTATATCATTTATTATTATGTTATATCTTCGAATAAGACCGTGTATGTGTGTGTGTGTTTGTGTGTTAGTATATGTATGTGTGTGGGTCCCACACAGTGTGGGTGTGTGTGTTGGTGAATATGTGTATATGTGTGGGTGAATATATGTGTGTGTGGGGTGGGTTTGTGTATATGTGTGTATGCACAATATGCGTTTATTTGTGTGGGTGTGTATACATATTATATATGCGTTTCCGTGTATGTAATTATATATATATATATATATATTTATATATATATACATTTATAATTACCTAAGTATACTCATATATATATGATAATATTATATGTAATATATATATATATATATATAGTATGAATGGTTTTATTAGTGAACAAGTACCTTATAACTTAATACCGTACATTTACAATGCTATACTACCTAGTAGTGTATACAGTGTATACCTAGTAGGTAGTATAGCATTGTAAATGTACGGTATTAAGTTATACTACACAGTGTATAGTGAGTGTATAGTATACACTCACTATAGTGTCACTCATTATAGTATACCAGTGAGATCATATGCGCATGAGCACACACTTAAATCTATATAATAATACTGACAAAGGGCATACACCTACTGTAACGCACATCTATATTTATGAACAGCGAGATTACACGTTAGTATTGTAATTCTATGTATAGATAAAATCAATATGTATTGATGAATCGCTACACATACATCAAACGTAGATATACTGATATATTATATGTCATAGTTCACACATATATATATATATATATTGTTATTGTTATTATTATATATATATATATATATATATATATATATATATATATATATACTATAGTATACTATATGATACTCTCAATACATATATACACCTATATACATATATGTTCATTTTACATTTCACATTTTACAATGTACAGTGTACATACTGTACAATGTACAGTGTACATACTTTATATACAGTATGTAGTATATACACTAGTGTATACACATATTATATTAAACATTAGTAATATGTAGATCTCAGTGAAGATGATGCAATATAAGTATTACATAATATACATAAAGTACAATAGCATTACTAATATAATGCGTTGAGTATACTAGAAAAATATCCTCATCTTTATAATATTCAATATGTATGAGCTATCATTATTATATCGTATGTATATAGTACTACTATAGTACTATAGAATATATATATATATATATATATATATATATATATATATATATATATATATATATATATATATATATAGTTCAGGTATCTACTATATATATGTAGGAGATATATCATTATATATACTATATATGAATATCTATTTTTTCTTTTACCTATAGGTCATGATAAATTCATGCAATATCATATTGTAAGTATAATGTTTCATTCATTTGTAATACATTGTTTTGAATCACAATTATATTCACATCGGCATATTCCTTCGTGTGTAACTATTAAGTTATGTGTATACACACCTATATATATATATATATATGTATATATACTGGTATACCACGACGTCATTTCCCATTTATAGAACAATACATTTCAGCGGGAAAACTATTTATTAATTGCGTCGGATTGTACAATGAGTCATTGTTAATGACCTCTATAAATATAATAATGACCTTGTGTTCGGGATTTGTAATGACCTCGGGTTATCTCTAATCTTATCTGGGTGTTTAGCATAACTATGTGGGAGGTTAGGAAATGTTTACTATATAATTACATTTCTATATAATATGTATATGTGATTATATATATATATATATATATATATATATATATATATATATATATATATATATATACGATACACAGATATTTTACTATTTTATATAATAAAGAATATATGTAATCCAATAATGGCACATGTGTACATATACTTTACATAACTGTTATTGTATGCTGCTAACAACAGAAGCTACGGAAGCATATGCTTCTATCAAACACAATAGTGTTCTAATATCTCGATTACATAACATGTATCATTGTGATGTAATATTACATCGTGATGTTATATATATATATATTATGTAGTATTACATGATATATAATTTCACATAGGGGAAAGATAGGTAATGTGGCCACTTTTAGGTAATGTTGAATACATTTATAAATATTAGTTTTAATTCGATACTTTTTTTTAATATAGATACATCTAATGATATACAAGAGGACTACCGAATGATTTTTTCATTTTAGTGAATCTAATTGAAATTATTAAGATGGCCACCTTTTGCGGGTAATATGGCCATGCATTAATTCACTAGATGTCGTTACTTTTATCAAGTTCAGTCTAATTATATCACATCAAGTATAATCTTAAATAACACACGAACTTGTGATACATTAGTAATGCTTGTTAGTTTAATTGTATAAGTTATAACTTATAGTATACTATAGTAATTAATAGTATGCCATTAAGGGGCGTGCGACGTTGCAGATAAATATATCAATAATATAATTCACCATGTTAAAATATAGAAGAAATAGACATGGAGTATTATTATGTAATATGGTTCAATTTCTTATCTATCGTAGCTAATGACCTACTTTTTTTCTTCTATATATAGCTAATAAATACAGCTTTATATGCAATAAAACAAAATTCTATATAAATATATACAATGGAAAAGTATACAATAATACAATGGCGTTAATTGTTTGTATTTGAAAACAGGAAATAACATTTGAAATCGCCATCTATATATTTAATTCATAATGTTAACAAAGATATTTCCAAATTGTATTGAGTTTTTAAATTTTTTAAATCGATCTTATATTCATAAAATGGAATGCATTTATAATACTTATTTTATAATCATTATATTTTATTATTTTATTTATTTAGAAAATGAGAGACTATAGTCTACTATAGTAGGTGTCATAAAACATCACATTTTTATAATTATAACTATATATATATTGCAAATTTCTTCATGATTTTTTAAAAATCGATCTTATTTTATATAATAAATGCACTAAATGGAATACATTTATAAGACCTAGTATTTTACAATAATTATTATTTTTTATTTCAGTTATTTACAAATAATTTAGAAAATGACAGACCCGTAGGACCTACGGACCTAGGACCTACGGCGTAGGTGTCATAAAACATCGAATTTTGATAGGTATATTGCAAATTTCATCACGATTTGTTTTGTAACTGAAATATAATTAATTATGTAATAAAATAAAAATTGAATAATAAAATGTGTTAGTAAAAAAACTGACGTCGCTCACCCCGCTCACCCCCTTAAACTTATTTATAATATTATTAATATGGAAAACCCAATGTTATCAGTAAATGACTTCATGGAGATAAAATACCTAGATAAAATAGTAATTTTGAAAGATAACTGATTTATATTATCTCATTTCTCTATATATATATATATATATATATATATATTTAATTTTATCAATATATAAACATATGTATTTCATATCATTATTTAATATGATTGGCTTAAATCATCGTGAAGTGGCCACATTACCCGCTTATAGGTATCATGCTATATACACTATATAATAATTAATATTACTCACTAAAATAAATGGACTATACACTCTGTTGTAATTAAATAGTTATTTAATATCCAACTTTAATTGATATTATATATTAGTGATTTAATATATGTTTTACTAAACTTTTAATTCAATTTTTAAAAAGTAAATCGCATTTTTGTTATTTTTTACATAATTTTTTTTTATTAATATATAAATTATTATACTTATTTAAACAATACTCACCACTGCGCATATTTCCTGAATGCATTATTTTGATAGGACTTATAGTTTATGAGATACGCCAGCTGGCCACATTACCCTCCTGTCTACATTACCATCCTGTCCACATTACCCTCCTGGCCACATTACCTATATTTCCCCTACATATACACCCCTATGTCGGCTATAACATACAATCAACAACGTATTATCACAGTACATTCTGGCGGTTATATATAATTACGCAATACACGCGTCGAGGTTACGTCATACACGCGTCACGTGTCAACATTCTATAGAAGTATCCGGTTAAAAGTGTCAGATTCGTTTAAATTAAGAATATTATAAATATTCGGTCATTATTTCATGCGTGTTCCATGTTGGAATAGTGTTTAGTAAAGGCCTTAACCACGTGCTAGTTTAGTTACCACACGATTAACCACGTGATTCTGTTGTACTATGACCTATATAGTGAACGAACATCGTACGACGTACATAAAGTACATTAATATCAAGGACATGTCCTTGCTAATATATTACTGACAATGCTAGTATGCTTGTACTATTGTTAATAACAGTGTATTTCATGAATACGTGATATTAAGCCTTTTAACACCTCTGATTATAGGATGCCCATAGGCTACGCACAATATTGACATAATAGTTTAACTTGACTTAAAAGTATGTATGTTATTTATGTATATTAATAGTATGTTTTACATTAACCAGATGTCCTTATTATAACAATCTTTATAATAATACATAGACACACATACACACACACACATATATATATTTAACCAAAATATGTCATATTAATAGGTTTATATAATAGTTGATATATATAGTTGTTATAAAGTTGTTATAAATATACATATACATATGTACATGGTATTTATAGACATATAAGTCTACATATATATATATATATATATATATATATATATATATATATATATATATATATATATATATATATATATATATATATATATATATATATATATATATATAGATATAAATGGTTCAAGGTTTGCCTTTAATAGAAAATATTCAATTCATTATAGATATTTGTGATGTACTGCAGTATAATCATGATTCACCGAATAGCATATTGTATATTATGATCATGCTATACCATGCATATTATATTATATATATATATATATATATATATATGTAGATTTACATGTCTATAAATACCATGTACATATATATATGTATATTTATAACGTATATGATATCATACCATTATATCAGAATAACCCGCACATATACAAATATGTATTCAAGCTATATATAGCATTAAATGTGAATACTATACCACCACTACCCTACCTATCGTATATCTCAATAATAGATGCGCTACTGCTTCTGTTGTCCCGAACACAACCAATGTTACGCAATATGTGTATTACGTAACACGTCAGTAGCATCAGAGGTCATAGGTCACAACCTGATGATGATGATGATGATGGCTGACGGAGCGGTTGAGGCGTGACTGGGGTTGTGCGGTCCGATATAATATAAATGTGTGTGTGTGTGTGTGTGTGTGTGCGTGTGTGATGTAATGCCGGTTACTATGGCAACGCATCGTTATAATAGAGTGTAGGTAACCTAGTTTGTAACACATAACGTCAATAAATATAAGGGATATCTATCATATATATCATAGGATATATATATATTATATACTGATGGATTTTACTGTTTACATATTCTCGTCTAATGTGGATTATCTATTAATGTAATCTATATATGTATCTATTATATATATAGTAATGCATATATTCATTATATATATATATATATATATATATTTATATATATATATATTTATATATATATTAGAAAACATATATCGTTCTATATATTAACTGCAATATTTAATGCGATACACGAGTTAATAAACAATTGATGTGGGATGTATGGCATATATGCCATGTACGCCGTACGTATAGAGTGTACGGCATGGAAGTGAATAGAGATCACCTTTCTCCATATCTGTGGCTTCATGTGTACATCGTGAAGTTAATAAATATCGTAGTTTTTCAGAATACATAATATATGATCGAATTTTAGTTATGCATCAGATGCATGTAAACCCTTATGCATTATATGTATGTAAACCCTTATGCATTAGATGCATGTAAACCCTTATTCATTAGATGCATGTAAACCCTTATGCATTAGATGCATGTAAATCCTTATGCATTAGATGCATGTAAACCCTTATTCATTAGATGCCTGTAAACCCTTATGCATTAGATGCATGTAAACCATTGTGCATTAGATGTATGTAAACCCTTATGCATTAGATGCATGTAAACCCTTATTCATTAGATGCATGTAAACCCTTATGCATTAGATGCATGTAAACCTTTATGCATTAGATGCATGTAAACCTTTATGCATTAGATGCATGTAAACCCTTATGCATTAAATGTATGTAAACCCTTATGCATTAGATGCATGTAAATCCTTATGCATTAGATGCATGTAAACCCTTATTCATTAGATGCATGTAAACCCGTATGCATTAGATGCATGTAAACACTTATGCATTAGATGCATGTAAACACTTATGCATTAGATGCATGTAAACCCTTATGCATCAGATGCATGTAAACTATTGTGCATTAGATGCATGTAAACCAGTATGCATTAGATGCATCTAAACCCCTATGCATTAGATGCATGTACACCATTATGCATTAAATGTGTAAACTATTAATCTAATAATAGTAGCAGTATTCTAATATCATTATAAATATTAGTATTATAATATACAGAAAGGCATATATATATATATATATATATATATTATAAAAATGTCATAATGTAATTTTATATTAGTTTAAAAATGTATTATATACCTATAATTATTGTTATTATTTATAATTTACAGTATGTATTTACTATTTATTAATATGTAATATGAATAGTTTATAAATAAATAATAATATATATATACTTATATAGCACTAAACAATAGCATATGCATTCAATAGAATGATGGCTCTACTATGGCTGCAATAACAACAAACGTCACGTGATGTACTTACATCGGTCACGTGTTCTGTATTATCTCATTCATGGTGAACGTATTATATAACGTATAGATAATATCAAATACATATAATATAGTATACATTATAAATGTATATGCGTGTGTGTGTATAAGCGTGTGTGATAGTAGGTATGTGTACACATATGTTTGTTCGCGACCAACGGGTGGCACACGTTGAGTACTGTGTGTGTATGTGCGTGGGTATGTGCGTGGGTATGTGTGTAGGTATATGTGTGGGTATATATGTGGAGCTATGTGTGTGGGTGTGGAGTATAGCTAGTATTGTATATATACAATGTTGTTGCATATATTATTGCATGGTGGGTGTGTTGTGTTATTTATCGCAAGGTATAGCTGCAATGTTGTGATGACGTATGCATAACGTCATCATTATGACTCAAACAATGAGGTTCAGAAACTAAGGCTTTATTACAACACGAAGGCTTTGTTACAACTATATCCACTTAAAAGTTAATTTAGACAATTGTAACTGACTGGTGTATAGAGTACTATAGGTACCTATATATATATATATATATATATATATATATATATATATATATATATATATATATATATATATATAATTGGATATATTTTTGTTATGTTTTAAAAGGAAAGATTAAAAAACTAGTGAATATGTACGTGAATAATGACGTCAGTTTGATGCATTGTCATCAAATAGGCATTATATCTATATTTGAAAGTTGTTATTGTTTAGAAAAAAATATACTTTACATGCTATATATGATATATCCTATGTATGATATATATATATAAGTATACTAGTGACTCACTAGTAATTTTGTAGGGCGTTTTTCTAATAATAATAATAATAATAATAGGTAGATATAATTAACTTATCAAACATACAAGTATACAGAAGTGTAAATATATCTAGATGTATATGAATACATATCGTATACACTACAGTACTACTTATCGATATGAGAACTATGCGACTGCATGTCGTGTAGGGTGTTCAGCGCACACTGACTACAACACACACACATACACACACATACACACACGCACATACATACACACGCACATATGCGTATGCGCAGTAACAGTTATACTGCGTAGCACTATAGTGACCATCAGTATTACGCCTAACGCGTGTCGTTGACCCAGTGACACGGTTTCCTCGCTTCGATGACCTATATTTACTGGTTTGTATAACCTCTATAACTACGCAGTGGGTACACTAGTACTGGATATCTAATGAATCACATATACCTCGCTCTATCTATATCTCTATCTATATCTATATCTCTCTCTATATATATACACTCTCTGTGATCGCGTGTTGATGGTTAACTATATAATGTTAACTTATAAGATGACACACTATATAACAGATTGTCTAGATATATATATATATATCACGTGTGTACAATGTGTGCAGCAGTTACACGTGACACTGAGAATGACTCATCGCGGTCTACTACCACTAGTAATAACTCATAGATAAACGTTGATGTTGATACATTCTCCACTATCTATGCCTCTCTATAGTGGTACACTTCTACTACTACTACTGGCACTCGCTTCGTCATCTTCATCAGCTGTAATGTGTGTCACAGTACATTATGTCTAGCTATGCGTGTGTATAAAATGCTATGTATAATATGTATATATATATATATATATATATATATATATATATATATATACATATATATATATATATATATATATATATATATATATATACAGAAACCTAGTAAACAATAGATGAGTATACTCGTTTATTGTTTATAAACAATACGATGTCGTTAATTATATCCGCAATATTCGTATACATACGGTGGGTTATTGGGCACTTGTTATGTGTATATTGTATTTATGTTGTATATATATATATATATATATATATATATATTGTTATTGTTATTGTTATTAGGTGGAGTCCTTTCATCCCATCCAGGAACTTAGATGAAGTTTTCACTTATAACCATATGGCTCTAATGTCCCTTCGAAGCCGCTCTCGTGTTAAGACATCCATGGTTTTAACGAGAGCCGATAATTTCTTATACGAGGGTCGAACCCGCGACGCAGGTTCGACCCTATAGGTATACTGATTGTGTGTCGGACGTCTTAGACACTGGGCCACACAGGTAGTATATATATACACATATATATATATATATATATATATATAAATATGTATTATGTGTGTGTGATTTTGTTTGTATGTGTATTTGGTGGTGGGTATGTGCGAGGTTATGAATGTGTATGCCATACACTATATGGGTGTGTGTATATACATATATTTAGAATATATATCTTTGACTAATTATATAATTAAATATATACATGAATTCCTTATTTTTTATAAAAACCGGGGATAAAACTAACTCTAGATAAAGTTATACGTTCACCTTATAACAAGGAAATATATGGGTTCACTATGTATATATATACAACTATAGTTGTATTATAATATATTATACTACTATATACTATGTAGTGTATATATATATATATATATATATATAAACATATATACATATATACATTACTTATATTTTAATATTATCCAATTTACTGTATATTCAAATTGATGTAATGTATTCATATTTTGCATTTTGACAATCTTACGACTATATATTTAAATGTTAGACATTTATTCCAAATTTATAAATAAAAATATGTCTATATGTTAACATACAGTTGTTATCCTTTTGAATACAATCTCTTCGGGATAACATTTGTACAAGTATTACAATAATACATTGTAATAATTTACATAAATCATACATATATATATATATATATATATATATATTATAAATAAATTATAAATAAATACATATATAACTTTATAACAATACACGCAGAATATTGTATACAACTTCTAAAGAAATATATCAACGAGTTTTATATATAGGATACTAGTTATATATAACATACTAGTTTATATGTGATTATGTATATATTCACATGCGTAGTATCTATAGAATATAGTGGAGTATGTAAGATGGATCATCGCCGATAGTACGTTGGCATAATGTCAAGACATCCTATAACCCAGTGATTATAGGAGGTATTGATAATGTGCGCGTCGATTGTGCGCCGCGTAGTGTGCGAATGTTATATGAAGGACATGTCCTTGGTACATCGCGCGCCTCACATACGTGTGTAAACGGAAGCACACGACGCGTGTGGTTCGCGCACTTATGTGTGCGATATCGTACGAACCCATCACTGAGACGGACAGGAACTGAGAGGTCACGGCGTCACCTTTGAACTGACAGTACACGCGTACCCGCAGCGTGAGGATACCGTCACTTCCGGTCAGAGCGCGGTCAATTCGTCCAGATACGACCGTGTCGCTCATGTTGTACAGGGTTTGCGGGGAGAGGTCGGAGGTAGGCGAACAGGAGTCGGCGAAGCGGGTTGTTATGGTAACCATGAGAAGTATCAACGTAAGGTGCCATACCACCGGGCCGGGGTGACGAGGGTGGTCGCGTGGCAACGTATAGGCCATGTGACGCCGAGGTAGATAACCGGTAGGTATCACTATCTATAGCTATATTATCGACTTTTGTCGGCTCTTATCGACTTGTTATCGGTTTGTTATCGACTTGTTATCGGTTTGTTATCGACTCGTATCTGGTTGTTTAGTTTAAGTTCGTTCCGGTGGCGAGATGTCGAACGCCTAATGCCGTGCGAATAGTGTTTAGGACGTAATTACCGAGTATCGCTTTCGTTAAAATCCATTAATGTGATCGCTTCTGTGACGACAAGACGTTTATGTAATCTTAGCCTAGTGGCGTATTCCGAATGAATCGATTCCGAGGTGCGATATCTGCGAAAATGAGGCGAACTATACTAACTACTACTATAACTATACGTATTTAGGCTTTGTATGGCGCGATAAAACTATATTAAAATGACGATGAACTTAAATAATCGTAAACTTGCGAATTATATGATAACGAACGTTTTTATACAATGCGTGCGTCGAAGAGTTCGAAACGCCTGTTTATGTGTGCCGTTTTTCACTGAATGGGAAGCGGTTGTGATTACCTTCGGCTCCGAAACGCGCGTGGCGGGTGCATCTAGATAAATAATGCATTCTTAACATTGATTGACTGACGGCGTTTAGTAAGCGAAAGTGCGCTCGTATTTACTCGGTAATGTGACTCATTAATAGTGACTCATATTGACGCATATGCAACCACTAAATTCTATTTAGAAAATAATATACCCAGTAATTATTTATATATTAATATAGAATACATATATAAATATATATAAATATATATAAATACAATAAATTATAATTCTATTGAATGCTTATGTTATTATTTAGTACTATATAAGTATATATATATATATATAATATATATTATATATATATATATATATATATATATATATATATATATATAGATGTATAATTATGACTCAAGATTAAATATTTAGATGTACGTTTATTTTAGTTTGGTTTAATTACATTTTGTTTCTATATATTTATAGAAAAGTATACATTAATAAGTATGTGTATAGAGGGGAAAGTAACCTATAGGTTACTTTTATTATAATACGGACATTATCGGTATCTCAGAAAACATATAAAATGTTAATGAATAATATATTCATAGTTATATATATACATTAGAAGCTCGGTAACTCAACATGCCGATAACTCAACATTGCCGATAACTCAACATCCAAAAAATATTTGGTTGGATTCGTATATTTTACATGTTAACAAAAACCCTATTACTCAACAAATATAACTCAACATACATATAACTCAACATCGTTTTTATAATCCTAGCCTATACATTACATGTAAATATACATCCGATAACTCAACATTTATGAAAAATCAAAATATCACAAACATATGTTGTTGGATTCGTATCTTTTACATGTAAAACTACATTGCTCAACAAATATAATTCAACATACATTATTCAACATGGTTTTATTTAATAATATATGGATATAAATATATAAACGTAAAAATACAATTACAATTATTATATTATCATACGAGTACTATTTTGAATGCATTTATGTGAACAAAACATTAATTAAGTCATTCATTTATACATCCGATAACTCAACATACTCGCTAACTCAACATGAAAACTCCGTCCCGTCAATGTTAAATAATAATTTAAAATGTTAATAATTTAAAATAATATATAAACCTATCCAATAAACAAATTTTTTTATTACGTTTTTAAATTTATAAAAAAAATGTGAACTTAAAACCTTATAAAGAATATACAAATGTATCGATATAAACATAACAATATATTATTAAAAATAAAGAATTTATAAAACATTATATATATAATTGATAAATTTTTTATCAAATATTAATTAAAAAGCATATATCTATAAGTCATATAAATCCCTAATACGGACACTCGAAATTTCTTAATTCAGAAACCATATAACCAATCAGCTCGCAGCGTGTGAACTATTCTGATTTTCATAAAAATCATGTGCGTTATAATATTAATACCACAAATTCAGCTAAATATATAAATGTTATTATTTAGACATTATCTTGTATTATTAATTAATAAAATAATAAAAATTAATAAATTAATTTATAATTAAATTATATTAAATTATTCATAAAATTAATTATAAATAATATAATTATAATTTATCTGATTTTTCATTAATAATATATAGTTTATCTAGTGGTATATAGGGTTTCCGTATTATAACACAGGGTGTCCGTATTCTGACATGGGTACCGAATACGGACACCCCCGTTATCTATGGAATTAAAAGATTAAATAAAATTATAAGATCACAATAATATATATAATCATAATATTAATATATTGTAATTTTTGAATACAAATAATGAGTCATAAAATGTTATGACACTTTATTAAAGTGTCCGTATTAGGTTATAAGTATACTTGGAAGGTATATACTCGGAAGGTATATATACCTTCCCCTACTACCAATATTGCAAGTCTATGGGGAAGTAACCTAATACGGACACTTTAACAATAAACTAGGACGTCTTAACATTTTATGTCTTAAGTGTCTTAACACTTTATACATTTTCATTATTTGTATTCACAAATTACAATATATTAATAATATATGATTATAGATATTATTGTTATTTTAAAATTTTATTTAATATTTTTATTCAATATTAGGGGTGTCCGTATTCGGTACCCATGTCTGAATACGGACAATTTCCATAGGAAACCCTATGTTATAATACGGACACCCCATATACCAATAGATAAACTATATATTAATGATGAACCAATCAGATAAATTACATTATTTATAATTAATTTTATGAATAATTTAATATAATTTAATTAGTAATTTATTAATTAATTTATAATAATTAATAATACAAGTTAAGTAAATAATTGAGTAATCTAATTAATAAAATGTTTAGATGTAGCTTCATTGGTGGTATTAATATTATAATGCACGTGATTTTTATGAAAATCAGAATTATTCACGTATAAATAACGCCCTGCGATTATTGGTTATTAGGTTAATTTACCCTACTTAGGGTATATATATATATATATATATATATATATATTGGTAGGATAGACTACATATGTTATTTACATATAGTAACATAAATTAGGAATATAGCTTTACTAATTGTATCTCTCAATAGATGTTATAACTATAGGTTGAACAAATAAACTAGTCCGAGTAATAATACGCTATAGAAATGTCAACAATTAAAATTAAATAAATAAATTATAAAGCAATACAAAATGGTGTACACGTGTTATAAGATTTGCTTTTTATTCTATTTATAAACTGATTTCATAGATTTATAATTTGTTGACAAATCTATATATATAGATAACAACAGATATTTTTCATCTGCATAATTACTTAACCAATTTAACTCTAATTTTGGGTTAGATATTGTTGCTATAATGGAACTATTAATGTAATAATAAAATAAAAATAATCGTTAAACCTACGTTTTAATCTTTACTTTAATACATCTAATAATAGTTGACAATAAACTAATTTCGATCGAAATGACTATCGTTGACAAATGGTCTAGTAAAAAGATCGAGAATCGATGATCGTTAGAAAATATCGACGAAATGTATCGACGATCTTGAAAAGTATCGATTGTGCCCAACATTGCGTGTACGTCGTACGCACATTGTACGTTTTATATGTTAACCTATATGTTAACTATAAAGGATGAGTGAATCTATAACGAAATAATTGATATTAATGAATATAATACCGATAAACAACGATGTCACCCTTCATACTGCCGCCAGGTGTCACTGTTGATGTCAACACTATCGTACCCGTATGCGCCTAAGGTGCCATGGAGATTATGTAATTTAGTATGTGATAATACATTGGATTGTTATTGGATCAACACCTATAGGCGTTATATCACCTATATATATATAGGCGTATATGCTAGAATACAATGAATTATAATTATAATTATGTATACTATACTATATTATGTATACATATGAGCGAAGACGTTTAATACATTTAAATAAAAAAACATCCGTTAAACTTATTTCACATTAGTTTGTTATTTCACAATAAATATATATATATGAACCTATATATTTAATTATATCTGATTGGTTCATCAATAATATATAGTTTATCTAGTGGTATATAGGGTGTCCGTATTATAACACAGGGTATCCGTATTCGGACATGGGTACCGAATACGGACACCCCCGTTATCTATGGAATTAAAAGATTAAATACAATTTATAAATAATAATAATATCTATAATCATATAATATTAATATATTGTAATTTATGAATAAAAATAATGAGTCATAAAATGTTAAGACACTTTATTGTTAAAGTTTCCGTATTAGGTTACTTTTCCCTAGACTGGCAATATTGGTAGGGGAAAGTAACCTAATACGGATACTTTAACAATAAATGGTCTTAACTTTTCATGACTCATTATTTTTATTCAAAAATTACAACATATTAATATTATATGATTATAGATATTATTGTGATTTTAAAATTTTATTTAATCTTTTAATTCCATAGATAACGGGGGTGTCCGTATTCGGTACCCATGTCCGAATACTTACACCCTATGTTATAATACGGATACCCTATATACCTCTAGATAAACTATATATGATTGATGAATCAATCACACAAATTACAATTACGTTATTTAAAATTAATTTTATACAAAATATATTGTAATTTAATTAGTTAATAATTTATTTATTTTTATTATATTTTAATTAATAATACAATTTAAGTGTCTAAATAATAATTTTTTTAGAATTAGCTTTATTGGTGGAATTAATATTATAACGCACGCAATTTTTTTGAAAATCAGAATTGTTCATACGCTGCGCGCTGATTGGTTATAGGGTGTCCGTATTAAGACATTTAGAGTGTCCGTATTAGGAAATTATATGACCTCTAGATATATGTATATTACTTAATGAATATTTGATAAACAATATAGAAATTAAAAATACAATTTTTAGAATACTTTATTTGTTAATAATATAGTGTTATATTTTATATCGATACATTTGTATAATCTTGAGAAGGTTTTAAATTGAAATTTTTTTTCATAAATTTAAAAACGTAATAAAAAAATCAGTTTATTGGATATATTAGCAATATTTTGTATAATTCAAAAATTAAAAAAAACTTTTTTAGACTATTTTTATAATTATGAATATATTATTCATTAAACATTTTTTTGTAGGATTTATGGTTTCTGAGATACCGAGAGTGTCCGTATTCGGGCACTGTCCGTATTCGGTTACTTTCCCCTAGTAGGGGAAAGTAACCTAATACGGAAACTTTAACAATAAAGTGTCATAACATTTTATGACTCATTATGTGTATTCAAAAATTACAATATATTAATATTATATGATTATAGATATTATTGTGATTTTAAAATTGTCTTTAATCTTTTAATTCCATAGATAACGGGGGAACCCCGTCGGGGGTGTCCGTATTCGGTAACCATGTCCGAATACGGACACCCTGTGTTATAATACGGATATTAGTCGGACACCCTATATACCACTAGATAAACTATATATTATTGATGAATCAATCAGAAAAATTATAATTACATTATTTATAATTAATTTTATGAACAATTTATTTTAATTTAATTAGTTAATAATATATTTATTTTTAATATTTTTTAATTAATAATACAATTTAAGTATCTAAATAATAAAAATTTTAGATTTAGCTTTATTGGTGGTATTATATTATAACGCACGCGAATTTTATGAAAATCAGAATAGTGCATAGGGGAAAGTCCCCGATTACCGACCCATAAATAACTACATCTTGTTTCATCTAAAATAAAATCCAGAAGGATGAGAATGGCTGGTCACTGTATACGCCATCTGGAACTATAAACACACCCGCTCATGTTATGCCACACAAGGCAAAGCTAACATATGTCGCCGTGATTGAACTATGTTGATGTGTTAAAAAAGGACACTGGTCTCCTAGAGAAGGAAGAGATAAGAACCAGCATGCTCGATAGGGATATGTGGCGGGAGTTTACTCATACTGATCCTAGAGTAGACGATCAAGATCATCCTCGAAATTGAGCGAGTAAGTAAGAATTGGATATATCAGAAATATTTTGAATAATTAAAAAATGAAAATACTTTTTTAAACTATTTATATAATTATGAATATTTTATTCATATATTAAATATTTTGTTGTAGGATTTATGGTTTCTGAGATACCGAGAGTGTCCGTATTCAGTTACTTTCCCTATATATTACTTTATTACAAAGACATTATAAGGTCAATATATTGAAGGTTGAATATTACCTATATTGATTATATAATATACTATTATGTAATGTATATGTTTCCTGACATGTTAAATAGTTATGCTATACACGGAGGTTTGTTTACTACGAATATCTTCAATTTCTAAGTAGTCTACACTAGTTAAGTTTATAGTAATGATATCAAGTGGTGTTATATATAGGGAATATAGGTACTAATATACCTACTAATATCAATATATATATATATATATATATATATTATTATGCATAAATGCCTATAAGCTTGTATGCAAATTAATGTTTATAATGTCATATATGACATTATAGTATAATATAATACTTATATATAATATTCCTTACTTTATTTACCGATTCATATTAATCATGACATTATCAAGTCTGTATCGTCACTGATTTCTATACAGATGTACATGAATAGCGAATATTTGAAAATAATTTAGATTTATAATGAATAGTTCACAACAAGTTTGAAATTACTACCGAATAATGAACCTATATAAGTCACATTATTGATGAATGTGCCGTGGTGGATAGATTAAATATAGAAAACTTTCAAATTTAGCTGTTACGCCTGTTCTGCCCATGTATACACAGTGTACACTGTATACTGCTTACATATTATCAGTCGAAAGTGAGATGTTATTTGAAATGTAAATAGATACTATTAAATCATATACAAAATCGATGGTTTCATTTTTTGTAATATCTATTAATTTGTACTATATAATATTGTTAATACTTTTAAATTAATATTCTCAGACTTTATTACTAATTTATTTAATTTGTATTATAATCATATATATACACGTAGCAATATATACTCTAATGAAAGTAATTGTTTACATGTGGAATAATACAAATCAAAGTATAGAATGACTAAACATTATAATATCTAAATATAACTAAGTTAATCTCAACTCTTTGAAGAGTATATATTAATAGAATACTAAATTACAACTTTGTTATCTGTATATATTAATAGAATATTAAATTACAACTTTTTTATGTGTAGTGTTTGTTTATAATTATATTTAGAACTATTCCAGTAAATTCTATATTTACTTTTCTAATAATCACTATATTACCTTTATTTTATTTTAATATAAACATAATAGTTGTTAAATAACTAGTAAGTTCATTTTATTTATTGTATAAATTGATAATATAATTAATCAATAAATACACAAAATGTAAATAATATTTAGAAATATAAAATTATATGAAATGTAATCTAATAAAAGTATAAATAATTTAGAGTGATAATAGAATGATAATATTACATGTGTACATGAATGTAATAATGTACATAGATTAATAATGTTAATAGTAATTATATCTAACATAAGTTAATACCTATATTATTAATACTATTATTTAAATCCTTTAAAATATCTTACGAATTATAATTATTAGTCATTTACGAAATTATATAATAATACATATTACATAATATGTATAATATAATACATATATTCACTGAAATTAACATGTCATAATTTCACTGAATTAAATTAAATAAATATAATAGTAATTTAGAAAAGATCTAATACCTATAAAAATAGTTTTTTTATATTTTTTATAAATTATTTTAGAATATTAATACATCAAGAAAAGGAATTATCAATATTGAATAATAAGTATGTAATTTTGAATGCATTTAATATGTAGGTTAGTTAAATTTAATATTAATTATGAAAAATATAGTTCTGATATTTATCTAATTAATTAAAATATAAAATTATTAATTAATTTATTTATCAAATTAATATAATTCGCTTATTATGCTTATTCCTTTTTAGCATAGATTTTTATAAAAAAAATCAAAATATATATCTAATAAATAAAAATAAATTTATAATAAACATCAAAATGTTAAGAATCTTAATTGAAAATAAATGTATGCAAACATAAAAATAACATATTAATAAATGAATACTATATATTGGAATATATACATAATGTATCTTAATAACTATATAATAACATGAATCAATAATTTTATCGCAAAATAAATAATACATTTTATGAAAATAAATATCTCAATGCAGCCTCATTCCTTCACAGATTATTAAATGCCGACTCTTTCATTGTCTGCCAAGTAGTGATCCCCTGTAATATTCACAAGTTTCATTAATTTAATGGAGATCAGTATAATATAGGTAGTGTAACTTGTTATTCTCAGCTAAAACTATAAGTAAGCTAAATATATTGTGACTTTTTTAGCAAATATAAATAAGTAAAATGTTAATAAGTTAAAAAAATTATTCTACATATATTGAAATATTTAAAATATTAGCTTATCTTTGAAATCAATATAATATAATTAAATATACGACTGGAAGATAGTTATTTTAGAGTACAAAAAGTTACCATTGAAAATATCATATGCAAAAATCTTATCCTTTGAATTAATATTAGTTAGATAATGTAGTTGAATTTAAAACTGAATAAATCATAGTTATCATCGTTATTATATTAAATATTATTTAATATGAAGTAGATTTATTATTATCTCATACATTAATAGTGGTTTTAATAATATAGTGAACTTAAGGCTATATAGTATTTTATTTATACATATTTAAAGTATAAATATACAAATTTATAAACTAATAATTTATGTAGAAATGATTAAAAATCGAATTATAATTAAAATAAAATAAATTGAGATAAATATATAAAAAAATTAAATTAAATTAAAGAAAATTATCTTAATTAAATGTTATTAACCAAAATTAGATTTGAATAATATATCAAACTCAGCATATAAATAATAGAATAAGTATTAAGAGGGAGGCGCGCGTTCATCTAAAAAAATGCTATTTTAGCGCTATCTAAATATACTAAGGATAAAAAACCAATAGAGATAATTACTTAATTTGTATTACATTATTATATTCTAATAAAGTGAACCTTTTTCATTCTTTCTATTTGTAATATTGCATAATTAGTGAAGATATCATTGAAATCTTTGGTTTTCTGTCGATTAAAGCGATTATATTCCTTCATGGTCTCTTGAATGAACTCACTGTGAATATTAGGAGGTAATAGATAGGTAATAGGTGTATGTGTGTATATAAGTACAGAGATGTATTTGTATGTATAAGTATTTCATAATTAAATGATGAATTATTACATTCACAATATGTGTATTATTATAATGATATTTGTAATGTGGTTGTATATATTAAGTGCATTTTAATTATAGAAACATATAAGTTATTAACACATATATACATCTAAAAGTAAGTACAACTTTTGTTCATAAATCTAATTAATTATGAAATAATAATACACTCAAAAATCAGTAAATAATATCAATAAATTAATTAAATAAGTCAATTTAGTTTTTACGATACTAGTGTTAATTATACTATATATATATATATATATATATATATATATGTGTGTGTGTATATATGAATAAACAAACTCATATTTTGTTTGAATTTCATCCAATTGTTTCATAGCGATTTTGATTTCTTCATCCAAAATTTTAATTTTATTATCTTTGATATTTTGATTATCCTCCCCGAAGATCTTCGTACGCAGCGAAGACTTGGTCGGGGTGATCTATTGAGACGGGGTGGACATTAACAATGCAATGATTGTTTCGCTTGCTATGATGTAATAACCAGCTGTTCTCGGGCGTTCTGTTTCGATAACAGGAGATCTTGTTGTTTTTCTAATTGTAACTGCATCAGCTCTTGTTTCCTGCATATACTCCTGCGCGTATAAGTAGGTCATCACTTTAATGTAATAATTATGTGAGTTATATATGTTGATCATATTTAAAACTTGTTACATGAAATATTGAGATAAACTAACATCAACATTTGCATACATGTACACATACTACTACTTACTATATATTAACTTTAATGACAGGATATCCATCGTTCGATTGCATGTAAATAGATATGAAAAACCATAATTTTTTTTAATTCGCCAATTTTAAAGATATTCAATATTTTTTTCACAGATATAATAATAATGTATCATTCTATATGATCACCGTTATTTTTTAAATATATATTATAAAATAAAGAATATTACATATATATTAAAATAATCAATATTAACATAGATGGCTTTTATAAGTTATCGTCTATATATATATTTCATATATTTTTCATAAATATATTGTAAATCTTTAGAATCAATATACTATCAATAATTATATTGACTAATTTTACTCATTCAAAAACTATTAAGATCTTAAATAATGCTTTAAATTAATTGAAATTTTCAGACAATATAGAATATATATAATTACACAATATTTGCTTTTTTTTAATTAACTGATTAATCAAATTTAAAATATTCATAATGTTTTCTTTTATTTTCAAAATAAACATAATTTATATGAAATATTATCATTTATATTCTATACAAAATTCAATTATTATAGATCTATATAATATCTATCACTATGTTTAATATTTAATTGAATACTTAAAATAAAAAAAATTAATACACTCTTAGTAGACCACTATTTTCCTATTAAATAATTTAAAAATCTATTTATAGAACAGAGGTTGCACCTACCCTTAAGAGAAGGATTATGACACGGACTTGGTCCCTCTTATTTATAATATTTAATAGAATAACTATTTACAATTATAATATTATACCTGTAAATATAGTTAATTCAAATATTGTATATTGTCAAGATACACATTGCTATTATTACTAACCTGAGAGCTTCAGAAAAGCCGATATATTCCTTCATCTGATCAGCAAACTGTTCCTCATCCTCCAGCACCCCATCAACAGACTGTGAGAAGCTAATGGGAGGGGAAGGTGGTGGGGAGGGCATCATCATTAACATGTGTGTGTGTGTGGGTGTGTGTGTGTGTGGGTGGGTGTGTGTGTGGGTATTTGTGTGTGTGTGTGGGTGTGTGTAATGTAGTATGAATAAGATAGTAATAAAACAAGTTAATCGATAAGTGTGTCAAGTATACTGATGCACTGCAGATTCTAACAAGTGTACAAGTATACATAAAAAGGTAACACACATGCATGTATTGATATCTATTACTGAATATGTTGTTAAATAATAATAAGAATGATCAATATAATATTATATGACTATATCATTAGTCATATCATTAATCATAGCATTAGTCATAATTTATGACTCATAAGTGAAGGCAATCAATTATTAATACATATCTACAGTACAGATCATATCATTGATATACATATCTATTATTTATAATGATGTGGCCTAGGTGATACATGTCACTTCAATTATAAAAGATATATAAGCCACGCCGCCATATAGATACCATGTTAATTCTCAGTCTGGCGGAAATTATCAAAACAAGATTTACATTGACTTTATATGGAGGAGTGGCTTAGGCTATATTTTGAGGCGTGGCTTATTTTGTATATAGAGGCATGGCTTATTTGGTATATGGAAGCGTGGCTTAGGTTGTATATAGAGGTGTGGCTTATGCTGTATATGGAGGAGTGGCTTATATTATATATGGAGGAGTGGCTTATATTATATATGGAGGTGTGGCTTAGGCTGTATATGGAGGTGTGGCTTAGGCTGTATATGGAGGTGTGGCTTATGCTGTATATGGAGGTGTGGATTAAGTTGAATATGGAGGCGTGACTTAAATACATGATGAGTCACCACATTGCCCCCAGCAGTGTGGGCTAACTTGTCCATGTGATGTCCAGCCATCTGAAGGTAGTCGGCCATACTGTCCTCTATAGAACTCCATTCACTGAACACTTTACCATAGTTAGCATGAAGCTTATGTATTCCGTAAGTGCTTTCCATCATAGACTGTGTGTAGGTAAGGGTGGAGGGGTGTGAGGGGGTAGATAGGTGAAGGGGGTAGTAGTAACGCATTCAAATTGTGGTAATGGTTCCACATGCATTGGAAAAATATGAATACAAAGTAGACTTCACAGTAAACAAAGGAGTAATATATAAATGTAAATAAATGATTACTGAAAACAATGAATAACTAATCATTCTATACACATTATTGGATATGAAATAGACTACTATATTCAACAAAATCTATAAGTTGTACAGTATATTATTGACTACAATATACACGTATAGTGTGTAGTATAGTATAGTATACCTATAGCGTATAACTAACGGATCGTAATTTAAGAATGGATGAGATGAACAAATTCAAGTTGTGGGCGTAGTATTTGATTTGTTCAAAGTCTTCATTGGTTTGCCTGACACGTAAAGAAGCGCTGTATTCCTTTAGTTTCCATTCTCCCTAAATGTATTATAATCAGTGTTTGTGGCTAGTCAAAGTTAGCCAATCGAATAATATTACTGATTACATATATTACTGTAGTTTACTTGTATAAGATGCTGAAGAGTACACCATTGTATAAGCCTACTACTTTAAAACTATTTTTACTAACTATATTAGCCTATAATAATTACTGAGAGTATATTTATATAATGTTTTCTGTTTATACAAAATATGATAAACTCACTATATGGTATTTAATAAATACTATTTATATTTGTTAAATTATAAAACACATGATATATAATATTTATTTTATAATAATTATATAGAGTAGAACAGGGCATTTAGTAATTTAAATAGTATTTACATATGCTGGAAATGTCAATAATAACAATAATAAACTATTAGTAGTAGGGATTTTTCTTTTGAGTAAGGTAAGGTGAGTAGGGATTTAGGTAGAGTAATTTATCAAAATCAGGTTTAAAGTTTAGTGAAATATTTATAGAAATTAAGTCTAAAAAATACTAATAATATATATCACTATAACTTTATAATATCAAAAAATGGTTATATGTCAAGATACAATATACAAATATAAGTCAACTAAATTGTATGCGAAGGACAGGACATCTGCTAATTCATATGTTGTTCCACTTTTATTTTATGCTTGGATCATTTTATCAGAATTTATTTTATTTGAATTTAATATATAAATCAATGCAAAAATGTGATGTTTATATGATTATGTAAAAGATATAATAGAAGCAATACACATTGTAGACTATAAATAATATGATAAACAATGATTCAATTTATACTCCATATACAAATAAAATATGAATTTATTTATAAATGCGTATTTTTAATAACACATTTATAAATAAATATTATAAAAAAATAGATTAAAAAAATAAATTCATTTTATTTTACAAATGAATAATTATCCAATATCTTTGAAATAATTAAAAAAATAGATTACAAAAATAAATTCATTTTATTTTACAAATGAATAATTATCCAATATCTTTGAAATAATTAAAAAAATAATAAATATACCACTGAAAAACCCAACAATTTACCATAACAGAGATAGTAATTCCAAAGATTTTCGAAGCAAAGATATAACACTCCCTATGCATGCAACGTAATTTAGTAATAGCCCCAACCGCTGCTAGCAGTAGTATCGAAATCACTGAAATAGATTTAGGTTCGGCTCTGTTTGCATACAACAATGTTTTCATTGCTCTATTAAATTACATGCAATATAAATTAGCTTTTAATCACTAAATATATACTTATAGCATTTAAAACATACATATCATATTTGTTTGTTATATATTAGTAATGAACACTTAGTTTTCATCATATAAATATTAATTTAAAGCATATTATTTAACATTTTAAAAGTGTATAGTTAAATACGAATTTACATTATAAACAACACATAGTTCCTAAAAGTAACCCGCTATAGGTGGCACCAGGGTATTTTGTATACAAATTCGAATTACACGATTTCGCGTAAGTGTTATATCTTTCCTTCGGAAAATCTTTGGTAATTCTATGCTGGTATTACTAAATAATAGTTATATGACAAGATATATATATATATATATATATTATTTTGTTAAATAAAGTTTTTACTAATTATAATCAGAAATTGAAGATAATATTATTATCTGAAATTATAGATAAATGATTATATAAATAATTGTATAGATAAAATTAACAATTTGTTGTTAAATGAAAATTCTATATATATAACTATATATATTTCATATAACATGGAAATTAGTCTATGAATACACAATACACCTAAAACTAGTAAAAGATATTCTTTTAATAATTACACAATTAACAAACATACTGTAAATATTTTTTATTAATGAATACCTTATTAAATATATTATTATAATTTAAAAAATAATCATCTTATATTAATTGTAAAATAATAGTTATCTGCTAGTTTAGTATTTATGTGAAATTGTGACATAATAACTATTAATAAATGAATATACATATTACAGCATTACATACAACTAAACATAATAGGTAAATCTGCATAAACCATTATAGTGTAAGGGCAATGATAATGTATTGTTTAAACCTTGCTTTTATAATCCGTATTATTGACATTAGTTGTCCATTTATCTTCATCATCTTCCTATATGTATAAAGGTAATCATTAATATCTTTCTCTATACCACCTTATATATTATCAATACATCGGAAAATTAAATTTGGAAAAATTATATACAGTAAAAGCCGCTTGTATCGACATCCCAGGAGATCCAAAAATATGTCGATACATCCGATTGTCGTTACATATGATGAAGGCGTGGCTAATTTTAAATTACGCCCACTTAATAGAATATGTACTTGCAAGTACATGTATTATCAAATATATGCTATCCTTAATTTCTATTATATCGTTAATTGTATATTAAGTTAATACTATTAATTATTACACTAAGGGTGCGTTTTTTGTAACGTACCACAGTACCACAGTCCCACAGTACCACAGTACCACAGTACCACAGTTCCAAGTTAGCAAGCGTTTTTCGTAACGTACCACAGTACCACAGTCCCACCTGTATGCTTATACATGTAAAATCAAGTGGGACTGTGGTACTGTGGTATGTTATAAATCATACGAAATATCCCAAAGTACCACAGTACCACAGTCCCACAGTACCACAGTACCACAGTACCACAGTCCCACTTGAGTTTACATGTTTAAGCATACAGGTGGGACTGTGGTACGTCAGTGCGTTTTTTGTAACATACCAACGTACCACAGTACCACAGTACCACAGTACCACAGTCCTACAGTCCCACAGTACCACTTGTTAAATTCGCGCGCGAGTTAAATTCGCGGGCGTTTCAGATGGTTCATTGGAAACATCAATATAAATAAACGCTCTCTATATCTATATCGAGGATGGTACTGTGGTACTGTGGGACTGTGGTACTGTGGTACTATGGGACTGTGGTACTGTGGTACTGTGGTGTGGGACGTTTAAAAAGTAGTACCACAGTCCCACTTGAGTTTACATGTATAAGCATACAGGTGGTACTGTGGTACGTTACAAAAAACGCACCCTAATATAAATTATATATAATTATATAATAAATATATTAAATTAAATAAAAGTATTGTTGAAATATATATTTTATTGTATTATTGGTTAAGTAAAATAATTAGTAATATTTGTTTGTATCAAAACAATGGATATATTCTCCACATATATCCATTGTATTTATATTGTATTATTAAATATTATTAATTGCAATTAAAGAAACGTGGTCAAGATATTACTTATCAAGAGTGAGCATTCGAGTGATCATGTGCACATATACATATGTGCATATGTAGTGAATCTACAATAATACAAAGATTAATTCTTCATATCATCATAACTTATTTGATAATATACATATATATATGTACTATAGTCCATAGTTTATTAATATGCTCAACTCTATATCATACATACTATAGTATATATGGGAAAAATGTGTAATATTTTCATAATGTCGATACATGTGATGAAAAATTCTAAATTGTATAGTAAAATTTTGTCGATACAGCCGATTTGTCGATACAGCCGATTGTCGATACACGCGATATTCTGTAACATGTATTAGATGGAAATTCCAACAAATATATTTGAAATTGTCGCTAGAACCGATATATCGATACAAGCGGCTTTTACTGTATATATATTATTAGAATTAGTAATCAAGTATGCATGTGTGCATTAATCATGAATTATGCAGGTTCTACAAGTTATATGATAATGATGTATATACATCATTAGCTCTTTAATGACTCCTTTAGGTGTATAGTTAGCCAGTTAGATAGTTATATAAGTTAGGTATTAGTTATTTATAACACCTAGTTTATATAATACTATTAGTATATAATACTTGTATATATATATACCTATATTAAGTGAGTCTACTAGGTGAACTAACTCTAGTACAATAAGTGTATAGGGTTACAGTGTATGCTATTTAAGTAGTAACACACATTTCACTAGGTCGATTAACTTCTATTTAGTTATATGGATACACAATATTTATAGGGCTGAATCCGAGGTTTAGGCTGAATGTAATACATATCTATATATATATACTAACACACACTACATTAATACATACACTACATTGTGCGGACACTTACTTCATTGAGGAAGCTGATGAATATTTCATCTTGCGACAGAACGGAGTGAGAGGCTACTCTTAACAGGAAGTTCTGAAATAATAGGTGTGAAATAATCATCTGTTATCATGTTATATGTATAAATAATAATCTGTTATGATTTTATGTATTTATATATATATATATCTATATATATTATATGTATCCTATAAACATAACATTGTTTACTTGTAGACAAAAAGTTCAATATCATATTTAAGAAATAGTTTAATAAATAACAATTAAATTATATTAAATTTAAATTACAATGTTAATGATTTATAATATATGAGAATACTTATAATATTTATATATTTAATATTAGACTATCTAGGATTTTAAACTAATAAGTATTACTTTATTATTTGTTTGTTTTATATAATTATTGGTTTTATATATATGTTTCAAATTAATTATACAATTAAAATATAAAATTAATAATGTACTCTTATTAAAAATTTTAAATGTGTTACATTATTTGTTTGTTTCGTATTATTATTGATTAATGTAATTTTTAACATATTATGTATCATTTAAATATTAAACTATATAATTAATAATGTATTACTATTAAAGGTTAATTGATTAAGTAGAAATGAATATATTTAAAGTAGACATAGACTATTTTGATGCCCTAATTAACAATGTATTCGATTATTTTTAAGGTAACCGTAAAACGTATATATTCTTTATTTTGTTTATTTCAATAAAATATGTTATCATTAATAAATATGTATACTTTATACTTATGACATTATATTTGCTTAAATAAAATATCAATTAATCAACATTCTGTATAAATCATGCAATAATTTATAGTAATTTTCAAATTCATTTTACTTAAATAATTATTTTGTCAGTGTATTAAAAATATGTATAGCTTCTCATAGTGTAAATTGTATTCTAAACTCTATAGTGTATATATATATATATATATATATATATATATATATATATATATATATATATATATATATATATAATAATAATAATAATAATAATATTTATTTATTGAAATCTCTTATATATATTGAATACAATACAAATAGCGGATACAAATGGACCCCTCAAGAAGTCATAGACTTGTACATGTTATAAATAACTGTGAGAGGCCCCGGACAATACAATACAAATAGTAACATTTTTTTTTCTTGTGTTTTGATTTATTGTTTAATAAGTTCTTTATAAACACAAGAGAAATTCAAGAACTCAAATACTTAAATATATATATATATATATTTAAATAGTTCATATAATATTATAAATTTTATATTTTATCATTTTATTTATGTTATTTATTGTTCTCATTGATTATTAAATACACTATATTGTTATTTGTCTATAGGTTGGGTGCACATTAGACCGGTTCGTACTCAATTTTTTTTCGTAATTTTATAAACCTTCACATCTGTGACAATTATGTATGCTATGATAAATAAGTGTTTAAAATTTTAGACCTATATCTTAAATATTGTTATGTCACGAGACCTTTTAATTTTAACATTGAATACATATAAAATTTAACATGGGGGAGATATAGAAATAAGTTGTATTCAATTTTTATAAAATTGTATGATTTTTTTTAAGCCAACTATGGATATATCCTAGAAACATATATTACAAGTAGTATAAACAATACAAAATATTTTTCATAACAATCTAGATGCCCACATTTTATAAAATAATTTTAGTAAAAAAAAATTTCTAAAAATCGTATAATTTAATAAAAATAAATTATTACAATTTAATTTAAAAAATTAAAATATATAATTTATAGATAATAATAATACAATTCAAATTAATTATTAAAAAATTAAAAATTATTATTAGAAAAAAAATTAACATCATTTGTAAATTTTTTTGGATTTTTATTTGAAATATGAAATACAAAATAATTTTACATATTTTTTTTTTTTTTTATTTTATTTGTATAAAGGACATTTATATCTAACTTATATCCACAATTCAATACAATCTGATCACTCAAATTCATGTAAAGTATAATTATATATATTAATTTTAAAAAATTAATTATTTTTTTGAATTATTTTGAAATAAATACTTTGTAAAATGAAGTATTTTCTCGAGTTTTAGGAGACATTAATATAGGTAATTTGTAGATATAAAAATGAAATATAGATATTATATTAATAATAAATATAAATAATGGTATATATTATATTAATTCATTAAATATAATACAAATACATCATTAATTTTAAATATTAATTTAAAAATTTATAAACATCAAAGATAATAAGATGGCGTTTTCATTACTATTATACATGGAATATTATACATTTTATCTTAAAATAATAATTTATATTTCAAACTTTAAATGCTTCGTGACCAAAGGTAACTATTTTTTTATAAAAATTGTTAATACATATTATACTAAAATATAGATATGTATTATATTTTATATGAAGGATTAAAAATTGAATCGAACGATTGTTTTTTTTTACAATTTATTTATATGTCTATATAATATAAAAGGTAAAAAAAAAGATATTTAATTTATAAAAATATAATATTTATAACACTTTTACTATATTTTTTGAGAAAAAATCAATATTTTTCAAAAAGGTATAAAAAATAAACCAACATTTTTTTTCTCACTTTTTATGATATTTTTAGAAAACAGATATCATATATACTAGAATGAGAGCTAGTGATAATTTTTTTTAAATAATCAAGTTGTATCAACCATTTTCATGTATTTTCGTATATTTTTTGTTATAATGTATTTTTCTATAATACTTATCAATGTAATTTTGTACTAATTTTTAACGGATTATCGTGTCGTCAATATGAACTCAAATTGAATAATTTTTTTTGCAAATGTCTGAAAACATCTTCCTTTACCTTAGAATCACTGATCAAAAAAAAAAGTTATCCACTGATCACTCTTAGTGCACATGCACCTATAGGTGAGGGATGTTCACACTTATGATAAATGCAAGTAAACCAAATTATCATTATCATTATCATCAGTTCAACTTTGAATAGGAGTATTCTTTTATATAGTTTTTATACATGATTATATTCGTAATGACGTTCTGTAAATAATATTATTATTACTAATTTTCAACATACTATTATGGATATAACTATATAATAATATTATTTGAATGAAAGGAAAATTGGATATATTTGTTATCTAAATATAATATAATAACAAAGAAATGTTGAACATTTTTCTACAATACTTATAAAATAAGTTTCTAGATTGGGAGCACATCTCAGCTACATATTTAAACATACATTCCCTCAAGAGGATTTAATGTGGTAGATGCTGTTAGTTTTTTAAATATAATTATGAAAAAATATTTATTTTATTACAAATTTCATTAAATAAATCAATAAATCTATATACAATTTCATGAACACATTATTTGTTAACTCAATATATAAACATGTAAAAATCATGTTTTATAAGACATCATATTAAATATATATTATTAAAATAACTGATGTAATAAAATTATATAATATAGTTATATATTTTTATATACCTAAAGAATAAATATATCTCATTGTATATTCCTATATCTATATTTTATATTTATATTATTTTCTAATTTTACCTATTAATTATATTATTTTTAATCTTAGTAGTAAATTAAAATGTTACTTGGATTTTAATTTTCCTAGTATATATTTGTGCTGGTACATAAATCCAGCTAAAACTCACACAGTATTCAATATTGCAAATATAATAATAAAAGTTTCAGAATATATAGATAATATCATTGATACTATAGATAACCTCGAGGGCAACCCTGCGTCTGTTGATGAAGTCAGGATGGAACCTATCCGTGGACAGCTGGTACCATGTGAACGAAGCCTTGGTGATAGTGTGTGATTATATAATATAGCGGGGTATAGGGTAATATAGGGTATTGTTTAATTGACTGAATTCATGTACGGGTGATATATATGATTGAACACATATATAAATTTAAATAATATTTTTATTATCTCATTATTATTATCAACAAATATATTTTATTTATTATATTTTCGATTATATTTCGATTAATTTTACAATAACTGTAAAATTTCATTAATGTATGTTATTGTTATTAAATATTTCAACTTATTTAAATTTCAGAAATTTGGATTATATATTTGCTAAAATAAAAAAATAAAAAAATTAACAAATAAAGAACCCTTTTTTTAATTACAAATAAATGTTATAAGAGTATATCAGGTATCAGCGTCTAGGTAAAGAATCAATGACCTCAGGCAATGTATTAATTGATACCTACTCTTTTCTCTGGTATGGGCGGTACTATAACAGCGGTGTAGATGATCTCCAGGTAGTGGTGTAAGGTCTCAAACTCGCTGTATCTCCTCCACACGCACGAACCAGCCTTGCCGTAGCCTTCGCGAGTTTCATCAATGATCCTAGAGTGGTGGCGAGCGATATGATTGGCTAGGAGTTTAGGCGTTAACTGACGGGTATGTAAGAACATCTTAAGCCATGAAATTAAAAGTGAACAAAATACTTTTAAGTTATATAATATATAAGTTATTTTAATTATACATATCAATTCTCATGAACATAATTAATGGTACAACACAATAATTCAGGTACAGCACAACAATCAGTGTATTATTGTTTAGCTTTGCAGACTATATAATCTAATGTAAGATAAACAGAACATGTAATGTGATCAACTTATAGTCAGTCAAATTGTCACCCTATGTTAAACATATTTAATATGCATTTAAATATGCATATTTATTATTGATACAAGCGTTTTTTATTTAATAATGACCTTCAAATACTTCTTTATTTAGGTTATGATAGGAAATAATCAATTGTAAACATTGTACATGTGTGTGTGTGTTTACAAACTTAGAACAATACTATAAATAGTATAAATAGTATAAATAGTACAATAAATTTATTGTATTTTAATTAATATATCACCAGATTGTAATAAATCCCTTATTAGGCATCATATATTGCTATAGCTACCTATAATCTAGATACACTAACGTATTCATAGAATATATTATATTAAAATATTACAACAAAATGTATCTATTACATAAATTGTATACAAAGTTATTTGTAAAATTACTAATAACATATTTCATTAATTACTCAGGGAAATACTATACACTAATAATATTGTATTATAATAAAATACAAGTGTGTAATATTGATATATTTGATGATACGTATGATATCGTGTATCTATGAAATAATCGATTATGTTGAATATTGACATTCTCTACCCACATCACTAATGGACAAGTGGATATGGTTGAACTCTAACTTAGTCTCGATGCCGTACACAGTATAGGTCTACCCACATCACTAATGGACAAGTGGATAAGTAGATAAGGTTGAACTCTAACTTAGTCTCGATGCCGTATACAGTATAGGTGTCCTGTAGCTGTATAGAGTTGAGTCCGTAACGTCTGTCAGTGTCCGGGATAGAGATCTCTTTCCATTTCAGTAGAGTGCTCTTCTGCGTGAGTTCAGAGGTCAGAGGTTAAACCGGGTTAGGGAGTGCATGATGATGATGTCATAGTGACAGGCGGTGGGTATCGAATTCATTATATACGAAATATGAATAGGATTAATAATAAATATATATATATATTAATTAATATTATATAATTAACATTAATGTATTATCATTAAATATTAAAACTAATATTATTTATTTAAAGAAGATTAATAATTATTAAATTATAATTTAATAATATACACTATTTATATTTCAATAAATTAGAATTTATGATTTCAAAAATAATATTACCTATTAGCATTTAACATATAAATCTACCGCATCTATTTGATTCTATACCTTGTAATAATACCCGTATATCTAACAAGATAGCATACCTGTATATCGAGAGATTCATCTATTACATTAGATGCTGGAACAAAAGCATTGTTCAACTCAGGGCAGTAGTCTACTTCTTCCATGTTATCCGATACTGTTGATCAACAATAACTGTAACAAATCATATTAATATTTTAGTCACAATATTTATGTTATATAATATGTTTTGTAAATGGTGTATGCGTTTGTGTTAATACTAATTATAATTTAATTATTTAAAAAAAATCTAATTATCATATTCTTTTAATTATTAAAAATATTACATTTTATTTTATATATTTAACTATACATTTTAATATAAATCAATTCGTTGATAATGTGAACTATAAAATATACATAAACTATCATAGGGAACACTAATGAAACATTTTATAAAATATTAGTTAATTCTATATTATATTTGATATATTAATATTATATTATAATAATTTTTATATAATGTAACATATTAATTTTTGGGACTATATGTTCTAATATATTTTACAGGTTTGATGTACAATGTACATTGTACATAAACAGGTAATATCGTGATATATGGCAAATCTAAAGGTGAGGATTATAAATACTGAATATAATTACATAAATATCTAGATAAAACAAGGTTGAACAATAGTAGAGAACAGTACTACATTAAACAGATGTAGGAAATGTTGTATAGTCTATATAGCCACCCATTTAAAGGACACTAGAAAACTAGCCTACTAAAAAGTAATATAAAATAAGAAATGAATTACCCATAGATCAAGTTTAGATTATTTTTGTTATCAAAAATCTTTAAGAATGCAACTCACCAGGCATTTACAATATCCACATAAAAAGTACTTCAGTAACTCACTAATAAAGTAATACTAAATACAAGCGTTTATAAAATGGAAATCAGATAAAATAGAAAAATGATGGTAAACATTAATGAATGGTAATGGTAATGATGAGATTTTAATTTAAATATATAAATGTATTAACACCAACTTTAGATATTAGATAAATCAAATAACTATGTAATATATTACAAAATTATGGCACAATTAATATAGACATAGGGTATAATGCATCCGAATAACATTAGACATTACAGAAATGGTCAGACAAAATTAGGAATAGACATAATTTCCAAACTGAAATTCAATCTGTATTCAATTCAAATGTATGAATGCCTAACATGGTCACTTTCATAAAACCTATCTACAAAATATTACGTTTTTGAAATCAAATCATTGTTTTAATGTGATACTTGATAACTCATTAAACCATTTGATTATTAATTAAGTTAATGCTATTATTAATGGGGACAAAAATAAACATACAATAATCAAACGGAGATAGTTAATAGAATAAAATATGCGATACTATTGAAGTAATACTATTGACAATATCACATTTCATTGTTTATGACATATACACTGTATAATATACAGTGTATATGATATACATAGTGAGTGAGGATGAAAATGTATTATTTTTTATAATAATTTCGATATGCATATAATAACTGAGATCACTTGGTTAGAATTACATATCTATTAATATGTATATATAATAAATTATTAATAAACCAGTAGTATATTAAATAATATACTACTGGTTAATAATAGTACTACTATGTCGTTTATAAGACTATAGTTTTAACTCCTATGGGCCCTATATTATATATATACATGATAATGTTAAGTTAATAGATAATATACATTATACATATCGTTAATATATCGCGACATACCACTCATACTTTTCGAGCTCATCACATCCAAATTTGGATGATCCAAACTCACCTATAACAACTATTATATAAAAATTATATTACGGTTTTTATGAGAAAACATTATTATATGGACCATTATTAATGGTTATAGTTATAGAGATTATATATTAAATATAATTTATATAATTATTATAATAAATTATTAAATAATTATAACTATTATCATAATAATTATGGTGTTATAATTATTATAATTATTATAATATAATATAAATTATATTTAATATTAAATATTAAATATAATTTATATTTTATATATCTAACATACTAATTATATTATCATAATACTAATAAGTATTACGTTATTGTTATAATAATTAAATACTTATTAAATTATAATAAAATATATAATATAATTACTACATTTTTTATATTTACTATAATAGTACATATAAACAAATAAAATGTAGGAAATTGTCATAAAATTGTATAATCAAATAATTTAAATTAAACAAATTATATAATTAAAATCCATTAAAGGATTAAAAGTAAATGATATTATCAAACATATCATACATTTAATATATAATCATATATTAAATAAACATTAAATAATGTGGGTAATTAGTTATTAACAATAACCTATTCTAATAAATTCGAATAACCAAATTAAATATATATTCTAGGATATTTAAATTACAAAATTCATATATGGATTGATATCTATAATCATTGTTAATATTAGAAATAAAAGTAATTTCGTACTAGTTAATTTTGTATGACAATGTAATCTCATACCAAGTCCTAGCTCATACTTATCGATTACATTTGATACATTTATTACACTAATTGTTAATTGCATGTTGTTTATTTCATACCTATACTAAAGGGCTTTGCCTATACTTAAGTACGAAAATATATATATTAATTGTTAAATACAATTTTAATATAGGATCCCAAATATATTATATACATGCAAGTAAATACTAATTTAATATAGGAACCCAAATATATTATATATATGCAAGTAAATAATTGAATAGAATAGTGCTCAATCTATCACAATATTCCGCAAAAGACTAAAAAAATATCTTTTATTATAATTTTTGTTGTAAACATTATGTATTACACTTTAGAGAAGTGTAACTACTATTATTCATGTTTATAAATACACTTTATTATTATTATTATTATTATATATGTTTGTGTATTATAAATTATATGCATATAATCAAGATCTTCTAAAACCTCAGAGTTTATAGGATGTAGATTCTACATTGTAGAATAAATACAAATGGATGCATCTGAATTTTATATTTGACCTAACAAATATAAATATGTCTTAAATTACCCGGGTCCATAGCAACATATAAATATATCAAAATATAAATATTATATAATTTTGTAAAGTTATAATTGTTATGTTATTGTTATATTATGTTTAATACGTATTGCATTTCTTTAAACATCATTAGTATTATATTTTTATATCTACAATAGATTATATGAAAGATTAATCGTATTTTATTATTATTATTAATTTTATACTGATAAATAATTTTTAAATAATTTTTTTGATAATTCATTTTGAATTGTTTGTAAGTCCTAGGTTATTACTAACATAAGTATCATACACATATGTATATTACACATATTTAAGATATATATATATAGTATGATAAACATAGTATATACTTAGTATAATACTATACAATTTGTTTTATATTTAATAAAGAAATATGTATACTAATAAATTATTAGTCTAATAATTCTTTAAAATATTTAAATATCATTTGTAAAAATTAATTTTACCGATTAATATTATTTAGATAATATAATATTATATTAAATATGTCAATGAATAGAGCAAAGAATACAAATGTTAGTAAATCAATTATTACCCTATATTTATAATATTATTGTACTCTTATTATATTACCCACATATATTATAATGTTATATAAATATAGGGTACCTTATGGTACGTACCATTTATTTTGAACCAACATAAAAAATAAATTTTGAATAAAAAAAGTCTACCATATGTATAAGTCAAATTGATTTTGTGTGTGATACAACATTACTAGTACTCTATATATATAATATTATGGTTCTTATTTCTTCCAAAGGGATACAAAAACGAATACGATATGTTGTATTATTGTCGCCCAGATATATAAATCAATAATGATCCCTATTTGGTGTTCGATACTATCACTATATCCATGGTAGTCTAGTACATATCTCATTTCTCATTGTACTATAATTTAGTAGTTAATTAATGATCACCATATCGCCGTAGATTAAATATGTTCACACACACCCTATATGATTAAGCACACAGGGAGTATACATAAATTGAAGAGTTCATATCAGTCAGTCAAGTAATTTTAGTATCGCGTATATATATATATATAGAGATTATGATAATTAATAAATATCAGTCGTTATTGAATAAATACGTATATATTACCTTTAAGTTAAGTTAATCACAATAGAAATGGATAAGGATACTAAAGCCATAAGCCATATACATCACTAATAGTGATGTAATAGATGAAATCATATTGATGTTATTTTTATTTGGTGGAGTCCTTTCATCCCATCCAGGAACTTAGATGAAGTTTTCACTTATACTATGGGTATATATATATGACTCTAATGTCCCTTCGAAGCCACTCTCATGTTAAGGCATCCATGGTTTTAACGAGAGCCAATCATTTATTTATACACAATTATATAAGATCACTTCTAAATAATAGTTTAAGACCCATTTTATAAAATAAATTAATGGTCCGGACGAGGCTCGAACCCGTATCCTACTGCTTGTATGTCTGACGGCTTAAACACTGAGCCACACAGGCAGTTATATAAATGTAACAGATGATGTAATATTGCTGTAACTGATGATGTAACTGATGACAGGTATCGACCGGCCTGATGGCGGCCGCTATACAGGATCGTCTGATGCGTCAGTTCACCGGAGTCGGGGAAAGTACGGGGTCTAATAGATCTCATCGACGTAAGAAAATACAGGCTAAAGTAAACTCTATCAGGACAGGTGACAATCGTATGTGTTAAATATATATATAATAAATATCTATGATTGATAATCCAGGAGAGAGGTCAATTTTTAGTTATATTTTTCTTGAATAATGGAATTTTATTCTATGTATATTTAAACCATATATATTTCTGGAATGATTGAAGTATTTATATGTGAATATAAATTGAATTGATATATTTTTATAAAAGTGTTGGCATGATTGAGAATATTATATTATTCTTAATTACCATTTTACCGTTAGTTCTATTTATTTATATAGATTTTCCATTATGTAATGGTATCTTAGATTTTGTCCAATCATTGTAACTTGTGGTAAACATGAAATATCTCTATCTTATATAACTATCATATATATATATACAATATATTTTATTATTTATTCAAAACTAGAAGCGAATGTCAAGAAAGAAGAGTATGTTCTTGACCGAAAAGAAATTAAAGAAACATTAGGTTCAGAACTATTTATATATATAATTTTACATAGTTAATATAATATACTACTTTATATTGATGTTCCCTTAAATGTACAAATAAAATAACAAGATATAATATTAAGAATTATAATTTACTAATCAAATTTATTAAATCTAATTTAGTTTTTATATTAACAAATATATATTTTATAATTGGTGCAAATAATTGAATACCTCTAACAAAATATTTGTTTGCTTTTATTGTTATTAACTTAAAAAAATATACTGTATCAAAATAATAATAATAACAATAAAATAACAACAAAATAATAATAAAATTAGAAAATAATTAAAATATTAAGAGATTAATACGCATTTATAATTTTAAACAATTATTCCTAACTAATTAAAATATATGTTAGGATTGTCGTCAATCACTCAATAAATCAGTATGTATGACATATATAATAGACTTTTTATATTTGATATATTAAATGTATTATATTTTATTAATATAGTTAGTTAGTAACTAATAGTTTCACTAGTTTAATAATTAAGTATACAAGTTATCAATCAAGAAAAAGTTGTAGAATTTAATTTATTATTATTACATAACTAATAAATCGGATTATTTTAAATTGTTTATATCATTATCCCTTTTACGTGGTTATATATCGTATTTCCATTATTATTCGAATCATTAATATCATTGCTATTATTATTAAGGTATACACTATGTACCCCGGTAGAACTAACACCCCCTCGCCCACTACAGCTCAGCGAATAGGATTAGACCCTCGCCCCGACAACCCCGCCAAGATGTCCGAATACGAGTGGGCGGCTGCTAAGACCAGATCAAACCTACGACAGGACTCCCGTGCCCCCTGCGTCATCTGCAAACAGAACTTCGGCCGCGATCCACAAGTAGTGCTACGTACGCTCTCTCTCTCTAGATATATATCAGTGATCAGTGATCTCGTGCGTATCGGTGATGTCGTGCGTAATGATAATACTTATTGAGTTATATAATAATTTTAAAATAGTAGAATTTACATTGCGCCCAAAATCACCAAAGTACTCCGCACGAAATCACTTCGATTACTGGTTACCATCGATATGTTCTCGTTCCTCAATTAAATGTTGAAATTGATTGTATTTAATTTACATTTTCTTGATTTCTTTCTAGGCCCCCACATATTTCTTATAAAAATACATTAAAACGTCGTATAAGAATGCGTTAATAGATTAGTTCTTTTTTAATTGAATTCTTTCCACATACGAATAAGCATAACATTTAAGCTGTTTCGATATATTACATAATTCATCTGTTATTAGTTATAGTTCCCTGGTTATAGTATTTAAATAAGTTTAGCGGCAATGAAATATCAGATCAATAATTACATCATGAATTTATCATCGGTGAATTTTGGTAATATATTCTTCTGAATAAGATTAATTTATATTCGCTGTGAATACCTATATATAATGATGTAATACTAAATCATATATATATATATATATATATATATACAAGTATATATTTTAATGAACATCGTCGATACTCCACAGGTTCTTCTTTCGTGCACACATGTATTTCACAGGGTAAGCTATGCATAACTTACATGTATATATAGTAAGTTACTTATATCTAGAATAATCTTGCTATTATAACTATAGTTAATATGAACTACTATTGTAATATAACCATAATCATTGTTACATTGGCCTATTATACTGCCTATTAGTTTACATTTGCAGTACATACTGATATTATGACATGTATTAATAGAACTTAATGTATTATTATTATTATTATTATTATTATTATTATTATTATTATTTTTATTATTATTATTATTATTATTATTATTATTATTATTTTCAGATGTATGCATTGTCAGCAGAATTATAGTAATATGAATGCTTATCATGATACAATTACCCTTTATTTATAATTATTATATTTCTTTAAATCTTACTTTAAATCCGGTTATGTGAGTTTACTTTAATCAAACAATTTATTTAATTTTCTATTTTCACCTTATCTTTAATTATTTATATTCTTTATTTTGTATGACTAATTGTTTATGTCAACTATTGAGAAGATGATATCTAGAAGATATTATAGAAGATATTTCAACTGTTACGTTCAATAACAATAACTAATAACTAACAAATAAAACGCAATAACTAATAAATATGTGAAATATACGACACGATAACGAAATAGAATTGTCTGCAAGCATTCGAGAGGTTCACGGGCCGAGAGTGCTGCCCCCTATGTCGACGGGAAGGCTACGAAACACGAGTGATCTACGAGGCGAGGAAATACTACAAGAGCGACGCCGCAATCAGGTGTGATGTTATGTAACCCTCATTACTGTTCAGAACCACACTATAATTATCATGTTACTGTTCAGAACCACACTATATTGATGATGTTACTGTTGTTTAATAGCACGTATCATAGTTGTGTCCATCCCTCAAATGTGCACCATAGTTCACTAAGAATGGGTGTATATAATCTATAAGGTCTTATTTATTTGTATTCATAATGATATATATATATATATATATATATATAGTCGTTTTATATTATGAATATTTAAAAAAAAATTCAACATAGGCAATTCCATACATTCTATAATGGAGTAAATATACAATACATATAGCTCATTATTTTGTACAGTAATAATATTTACACTAACACAAATTATTTTATTCATATTATTTTCAATATTTAAATATTAAAATTAATACTTAAAAATTAGTCTGATTTTGATAAATTTCCTATAATTTTTATTTTTGAATAACTTTAAAGGTAAGATTTTTTATATTATTAAAACAATTTTATGGAAGTATGTAATATTAAAATTAAGTAATAATAATATAATGTTAACAAAATATGGAAATAAAGGTTGATCGTTTAAATTGATGGCCGAGAAAAACAGTGCCTCTAAAATACATGTATAAGTGCCAAACATGATATATTATCAATATGTTTGATTTTATCTAAATGCACCATTTTTTATTATTCAATCCATCTTAATGTGTACTTATGTTATAATTTATGAAAATATTTGATTTATATTATAATATATATATACATA
The DNA here is from genome assembly GCA_964019155.1 of Osedax fenrisi. Lineage (NCBI taxonomy): Eukaryota > Metazoa > Annelida > Polychaeta > Sabellida > Siboglinidae > Osedax > Osedax fenrisi. Next base: position 100,469,383 of record OZ025241.1, on the reverse strand, counting down.
TATATATATATATATATATATATATATATATATATATATATATATATATATATATATATATATATATATATATATATATAATATATATTATTATATATACTTAATGATGAGTGAATTTAATAATATGAAATGATATTGTTAATAGATGTGAGTACCTAACTATCAAATTTCTACCCCCACCCCTCCCCCCATTGTTCCACCCAGTAATAACACTCGTTACCACGAAGGATACAGAAATGGTGGAGGCGTTACGTTGTGCTGAAATGGTACAAAGAACTTAGAAGAACGGTAGCACCGACAGATCCCGACATGAGGAGAACGTTTTACGAGAATAAGGTTATCGCAGATTATTCGAACATTATGTTAATTCATGGTATTATTTAATTTAGCTATAATTTAATTTATTAATTTTATAATTTTATCTAAGTAAAATGTGATACTATTTAGGGAATTATATACTTTTAGTGGATATTGAATCCCAGTGTTATACGAATATTACCGATTATGATAATTATTTAAATCAAACTTAAATTATATAATTGGATATTCATTAAATTTATATTAAAATATATTTTAATATATATACTATATATATATATATTTATATATATATATATATATATATATATATATATATATATATATATATAGTATATATATATATATATATATATATATATATATATATATATATATATATATATATATATATATATATATATATATATATACTATCCTATTAATAATCATTATTATAATAATAATATCATAATAATTAATCTTTGGCATATCTCCATACATATATCTGGTGTATCTCTATGAATATCTCTATGCATATCATATGTATATCTTCGGCTTAGCTACAAATGTTGGCTTCGTCACACCCGGCAATACGTAACTAGATTGTTAGTGGTGAACCTTGGCACCAGACGCCATTCAATCCTCTTTCATCTTTACAATACTATTTCATTAAACACCGGTAATTCTGAGTGAGAAATTGTAGGTTAGCTTATTCAATAGGGGAAGATAGGGGACATAGGGGATTATTAGAAATACAACTTTGAGGAGATATGAATATATCCGTCTCAGAATTTGAGAATTTCATTTTGAATAGATTTTTATTATAAATCTACTACAATTGACTAAAATTAACTATACTTTGATCATTATTATATTGTATTGTATTATATAGTAAATTGTACATGAAATTTTATTTTATTTTCAATATATCCTTATTCCCTTATTTCATATATCATAAATATATATAATATGTATAATATGTATAATCATTAAAATAATATTTGAAATAATTATTGGCAAATGTAAAAGGCAAATATTCACATTTAATCTGTATAAATATACACAGCTGTATACTTATAAATAATTATATATAACATATATACTATCATATAATTATTATTCAAGTGTATATTCGTATTGAATATTTTTGTATTTATTCGAAGATTAATTATTATATGATATTTCCGTATTTATTTTATTAAATGTGATTATTTAGACATTTTAAATAATATCTATACGTATCATAATATGCTATATGTTTAATGAACGATATACAATATATTATACCTATATACTAGTATATATTCTATATATGTGAATACTCATTACATTCATTTACATGTTTTAATATTAGAATATTTGAATATTTACAGTAAATGTCATTTATATTTGAATATTTGAATATTTGAATATTTAATTATCTTTGAGAAATTAGCCACGCCCTATAAAATATGAAAATTATCGCGGAGGCCAGATTTAATATCCACCAGTATCAAGTTATACTTTTCTTGGAGTTATTTTAGATAATAATTAACATTTTAAAGAACATATAATAAACATATAATTTAAGTTATCACATGTTGTGTATATATTAAGAAAGCTAAGTTATAACTAAATATATTTACCAATATATATTGTAAAAAAGTAAAAACTGTAGAAAATGATATTCAAAGTTTTTTTAAAATAAATAGTCTTGTCAATTTCATATGATTTTTAATTCGATTGATCTCGTAAAACACTTATATTGATAGAAATACTCAAACATAATTTAAAATATTTTACAATGTGATAAATAAGATAATTAACATGGAATAAAAAATTAAAATATTAAACATATTTTATCGTCAGCTTGCACCCTTAAGTCTTCATATTATAATAATAATTTATTCTAAACAATGCGTAAAATTAAGACTAATAACTTCTCTTGGTTGAAAGTGTCAACTTGACACCCATAATACATTTTGTATTTATTTACTAACAATTAAACAAAATATTTAATTTTGAATAATTCATTCTGTACATCATATTTAAAATAAATTACATTAAAGCGTGAATTTATTACAAATTATTGAATATTCTACATTCCTTAGTTGAACCATCATTGAATCACTCACTTTCTTATCCAATATTTTCTAATCTACTTCACTCCTTTCAGCTCTCTGAGATCACTAACAAAATGATCGACACCACTGAAACAAATGACATCGACAGCTTTCTGTCGGAAATAGACCGCAATATCACTGAAAGTAGAGAAGTTTTAGCGCAGTGGCAGGCATACGACAATTCAAAACACTGTAACTGGACCGAAGTGCAAGTCAAGGCTAGTGATTCCATATTATTTAGTAATACGCATCCAAAAATACTTATTTTTTAATGCTGTATTTATATTAGTTAAATATTTGAATATTATTTTATTGAAATTTTAATAACTAAAATGATAAAAGAAAAATATTATTCGAAATTGACCGGTATTTAACAATATTCTAAATGTAATAAATCTATAATAGTAAACGTATGTTATATTATATAGATAACTGAACATATACATATAAACTATATATTCTATAATAATCATGGTGATAAAACATTCACGATATGTTGAATATGTATTAACTCAACTACTAGGTGAACGAATACATTCTAAAACTATAACTATATATCTATATGTTCAGCATGCATAAACAAGGCGTTTTTTTATTAATTATAAACCTAATGTTAATTTTTGTACCCGTTTTGGGTATCAATTTATATCTAATTTTTCTTCATTATTTTTGTTTATATATTTATTTTTTGTTTACCTAATAAACTATATATTATATATAGAGTATATATATACGTACATACGTATGCTTTAATAGAATTCTTTACGCTCGTTCGCACAGATGATAGAAAGAGAGATCGACGAATGCCCGATATGCTTGTCCCTATTCGACTCGGAATCAGACCGGCGTCCAGTGACTCTGACCAGCTGCGGTCACCTGTTCCACGCCGACTGCATCGCGACCTTTGAACTCTACACCAATAATATGAACATGGTGGTGACGAATCACTGCCCGGTATGTAGGTCAGAGTACGAGAGCAAAGTACTTCAAGACGTCAACGTATAATTCGATGTAGTTATCACTAACTGTTCGATACTAGTGACTAGTGTTGGGATCGAGACGAATAATTTACGAGCGGTTTCGAGTAATTAAAATTTCCGGATTACGATTCTGAGTCGGTTTCGAGTAATATCGAGTCGGTTCCGAGTAGGTTTCGAGTAATTGCGAGTATGTTTCGAGTAATTCAGAATTTACATTTAAAAATGAAACTATGTTAATATATTAAATATATGCCGAATTTAAAAATGTATTATTATCGAAATACATATATTGAAACCTAAACCGTTTCGAAACTCTTATTTTTTTAAATGAAACCATTTCGAAACCCTTTTCTTTGAAACTGAAACAGTTTCGAAACCTTAAAATTGAGTTTTATTCCCATCACTAATAGTGATATACCATGATATACTATACGGTGTATTAGTTCTAATAACTATATGATAGTGAACTGTTTTAGTAATGTTTAATAATATTTTAATGCACATGAATTAAATTAATATTTTAGGAAATTCATTATACTACTTTAAATTATTTGAATATTTTTAATCTTTATAAATATTTCAGTTTTTACGAATAGAAGTAAACGATATGTGATATCAATCCTTTTGATAAATAATAACAAATGAAATATTAAAATTGAAATATAATAGTAATCACTTGTATATTATTAAGATCACTAACTATTCTTTCTAATGTTCTTTTACCATATACTATCTATACGGATAACTATAAATATATTTATAAATATTATAAATAATGCTAGGTAGCAATTTTATTATATAATATTTAATCCATTTTGATTAATATTATTTAGAATCTATTTTATAAAAATATAATTATCCAAATTAATATCAGATATATGACGTAACTTTGCATTTATTATAATAAATTGTATATAAATACTCATAAAGAATGTCATGTTTCCTATGTTTCTTATAAACGATGTAAACCTAATTACCATTATAACTGCGGTTTATAAAAAGCAAATATATTCCATCCTATAATTTGAAAAATACTACACCTACTTATATACAGCAGATTCTTATATAAGCTAATTTGCCTTTTATTTTCCTTATGTGTACATAATGATTACCACATGTATTAAATAATGAGTACTGACGTTGTCACTATACTGGTATCAAATATATATCGTCAACACAAGTGATTTAAATACTATATATGCATCATCAAATACTTCTATGGATGATCTTATAATATTAAACAAAGAACAGAATATAATTAATCTAGCATCTATTAGATATACATATATGAGCACATGCTATTATTTACATCAGTAAAACAACAGTAGACTTTATTAGAAAAATTAATTAAAAGCAAAGATATTACAATCAATTCTGATAAAAACTGAAGTATTATTTAAATATTTTTAAGTTAATTCGGATTATATTTTCTAAATGAAATATTACACGATCTTAACATGTCTTCTCATTATATAGGAAAAGTTAGCTCAACACTACAAATATTGAAACTAACAAAGTTACAACAGATTATATTATTATTTCTACCTATATAATGAATTCTACAATATTCCGAATCATGTCGATAAATATCCTAAGGTATTTTAGGACATGATCTCTTATTTGAATAATGTGAAAATCAACCTATACTAACTATTGGAGCTAAAATTATAAGTATAGTCTTAATACTCACCAGATGTGTATTTAACAATAGTACCACTCCGTATTAATTAAGATACATAGTTACACATTACGCTCGGAATACATCTGTAACTTACTCATAAGTAACTTTAAGGGTATCCTTAGTATAAGCTAAACATAGCTTCTGGATATCCCTCCGATTATTATAGCCAATATTCGGTAGATAAATTCATTCACTCAGATGCAGATGCACTAGATGATCTAAACAAGACGATAACCTTAATGAATGAATACCGGTACCCTGATAACATAGGTAACAACACTTAAAATCCAATTGATTAATAGATAATGGTGTACCTTACTTGAATGTGAACTATGCTAATGCTAAGTTAATGTCGATACGCTACCATCACTCCTAGTTATTCTTAATCATATGTATTATGATATTCTTATATTTACTGAACTATCATCTAACATATTTCTATACATCAAATTTGTATATTTTTTACAGATAATGTACACGGTGGTGATATTATATAAATATAATTCTATGTGCGACGCATGTCCTTCATGGCTGAATTATTTACAAATGGTATTACATTATTATGTATAACATTTTATAGTTATTTTATAGTTATAACAAAGATTTTGCGAAGCAAAGATATAACACTCCCTATGCATGCAACGTAATTTAGTTATAGCCCGAACCGCTGCTAGCAGTAGTATCGAAATCACTGAAATAGATTTAGGTTCGGCTCTGTTTGCATACAACAATGTTTTCATTGCTCTATTAAATTACATGCAATATAAATTAGCTTTTACTCACTAAATATATACTTATAGCATTTAAAACATACATATCATATTTGTTTGTTATATATTAGTAATGAACACTTAGTTTTCATCATATAAATATTAATTTAAAGCATATTATTTAACATTTTAAAAGTGTATAGTTAAATACGAATTTACATTATAAACAACGCATAGTTCCTAAAAGTAACCCGCTATAGGTGGCACCAGGGTATTTTGTATACAAATTCGAATTACACGATTTCGCGTAAGTGTTATATCTTTCCTTCGGAAAATCTTTGGTTATAAGCTTGTCACCATATATAGGCAAGATCTCCTATAACCTCGTGTTATAGGAGGTCTTGATATAAGCCACCAAATATATTATTATCCCACTGTTTCATTAAGCGATACATTAAACAACATATCTTGTATAATCTATGGGTGGTACCTCAATCTGACTGGAATTTATTAGAGTTATGTTACTTCATCGACCAATGCGGAAATACATAGTTATAATACGTTTAAATCATATGGTTTAACTATAGAGCTAGAGAGAAATTTCTCTAGCTCTGGGTTTAATACAACTAATTAATTTTAATACTAGAAATTCGAATGGTCTCGATTTAATATTTACAAATAATACAATAATGATATATAATATTAAACCACTAAGTGCTTGAATTTAATGCATATGTTTGTGACCATTATGGTATTTACTCGTATATAATAATCTCAGATAAAACTCTGGCCATGATAATCATAATAACTATCCAATTACACATTTCAATTATAATAAAAATTATATTGCTATTACTATAACCCATATTTTGACACATAAATGGAGTAATAGACTGTCGTCATGAAATGATAATAATTAGCTAATCAATAATTTTATTCATACAAGTCTAAAAAAAATAATTCTTTATATTACTCAAAGGAGCTATTTTCATTATATTCGCAAATAATTATTTATTATATATATTATTCAAACTGTTTCATTAACAAATAAATTCATTTCATTAATATTACTAATAACATCATTGAGATCTACACCCATATTTTTTCTACTGAAATACATAAATATCCCTTATAATATTGTATAATACGTGAACAATATATGATAAATATACTCAATGTTTGGAAGCATACTTGCCTATAGGCCTATTACATATATTTACTATCATACAAGATAAAGCACTATACTATTGATATTGAATACACTAGTATTGAATAGCTATTCTCTCATCAACTAAACATTCTTATTTTTAAATAAAAAAATTCCTATAGCTCCCATCATAAAAATAGTGAATGTGACATAACTTATATTAACGCCCTTGATAAAACATGTTATCTTTCTGATCAATTTTCATCAGATATTCTCATGAAATTGTACTGATCCCTTAATGAATAATTAATTATTCTCTTCCTATATCACAAGAAATCGTAAGAATAAATTAAATTTATTTGTACATAATTCATTACTTGATAGTGTACTCAAAGGAAGTTATTATTTTATGTAATTTCTCATTCTTAATATATTATTTTTCAACGTATTCTAAATGAAGGTCAATTCCCAATTTTATGGAAGTTTGCTAATAGTATTCAAATATTTAAAAGAGGTGATCATTTATTGCTACCCATTATCTATACTATACTATCTATATCGACATGGCCCAAGCATTTGGTAAATAATAGCATTCTACAATTATATTAAAGATGTCTAAATTAGAGATTGGAGGTAGGTAATATTACTTAAGTTATTATTACATTAGTACATATGTACTTAAGTGGTCCACATAATACCTTACTAATCGAGTTTAAAGAATTAAAGTAAATAGCTCATTTTCGGAATATATTCATGCAAGTTTTTATTTCTCAATTTTGTTATCGGATCTATTCTCTTTCTGTTATATATATATACATATCAATAACCTTCCTTTAATATTTTATATTCAACTAATATGTTCTATTTTTTATGTGATGCTAATATTTAGCTATCATGTATAAATACTATTACCAAATATCCCTTAATCACGATTATTCTATCTCTATGATTGTAAAATAGAACTTTCAAATTACATTGGAAAAATGTGATTCTATGTTAATCGGAAAATGTGATATATCTTCGTATTCGCTAATTAATACTAATTAATACTATTATTCCAAACTAGTGTAATTTTCGAGACGTTGGGATTATTGTTAATGATAATATTACATTACATATATGTTACAATATATTCATATTAATACCAAATCCTTGCTAATACTATATACCAGGGCTTTCTTAATACTATATGTAACCTACATTATCTCACACATAATAGTAATATGAAGGACATGGTATGATGTTTCATTTCAAATAATTAGAAGGTATACAATAGGTATAGAATACCTACCTACTACCATGTCAACGTGTATATGTTGTACCTCCATTACTTGTATATGGTGTATCTATTTGGAATCCAGGCTATGACTTTATTGGCATAAATAAACGTACGTTTACGTATTGAACAATTTAAACATAAATTGACAGAGCACATGTCCTTCAGATGTAACTTACATAAATCAATTTATAATAATAGTTTGTCTTATCTCAAATTAATGAATGTATCCCATTGTAGATTAATATCTGACGTAATTACGACTTTCACTATACCGAAATATCTCGCGGATATAGAGAATTCATCGTTGTCGACAACATATTCTACTAGTAATCTTGAACCTCTTATTAAGATTAGAGAATATAAATTCATTTATCAACCTTAAAGCAATGATCAATCATGTTGGCAACAATGGGAGTCCTACTGGGAATTCACTCCCACGTTCCGTTGCTTCAGCTAAATCACGTAGATTATTTCTCAAGAACATGCATAATCTTAAAACCAATGTGTATAATGAACATGTATATTATACATGTGATATCGATCTATTAACATTCTATTAGTATTGTCTTATCGTATTCGTTTTGGTTTTTTAATTATTTAGTACAAATTTGTAACTTTATTTTGATATATGACTTACCTTGCTGTATAATCAGTTGATATTTTATGTGTGGGGAGATTTCAAACAAATAATATATATATATATATATATATATATACAAGTCAGACACACAAGCAGTAGGACACGGGTTCGACCCTCGTCCGGACCATTAATTAATTTTATAAAATGGGTCTTAAAATATTATTTAGAAGTGATCTTATATAATTGTGTATAAATAAATGATCGGCTCTCGTTAAAACCATGGATGCCTTAACATGAGAGCGGCTTCGAAGGGACATTAGAGCCATATATGGTTATAAGTGAAAACTTCATCTAAGTTCCTGGATGGGATGAAAGGACTCCACCAAATAAAAATAACAAAATAACAAATATATATATATATATATATATATATATATATATATATATATCTCATGATGGGCATATATTATTATATGGGCCTGACCAATCCGACATTTTTCCATAGACCTTCCTATAACCTTATCTATAGATCCTATATTTTGAATATAATCATCAAATAACTATGGAAAAGGTTCGGATTGGTCAGGCATGTATACTTCCCATATAGCCTTTATTATTATTTTATTTACTTTCGATGAGTGTGCATCACAACTTATATACCACAGGCATATATATATATATATATATATATATATATATATATATATATATATATATAAGTAGGGTAGGTAGGTACAAGGGTAGGTATATAATATATTATTGGTTTGGGTCAAAACGATAATAAATAATAATGAAATAAAATACAAATAATACAAATACATATATATATATATATTAATATATTTCATTATTATTTATTGTGTTGACCCTAACCAATAATATATTATATACCTACCCCGGTACCTACCTTTCTAATCCCATTCTTTCCACTGAGTATAGAGGTAATATTATATGTACAACTCATATCAGATTTTGTATAACATGGAAGCCAAACAAATCTAAAATAGTGTGTAGTATTATAGAGACTAGCTATAGCTATGGTCTCTTACATTGAAATTTAAAATAAACTAAATTGACAAATTATTCCATTTCAGTATAAAAGTATTACAGATTAAATATATAAAGTAATATAAGATAATAACTTTTTTTTGTAATGCCTAAAATAAATATTGAAACTACTATAATATTTTACTTTCGACATAATATCCAAGATAATAAAGTATTTACCTAAATTATTAGACTTCTATTTTATTTCTATCTTCTATATATTAACTTCCTAATGACATTCACGTGATACTGCGGACACTAGTATCAATGTATACCCAGTGTGTACGGTGACCAATGATGCTATCGTATTGACCACATCTATAGATGTATAACTATAACTATAGTTATGAAGTTGTACCAGGGAGGAAATAAGTCTCCTATAAAACTCCCTGGTTGTACTAGAGAGGAAATAAGTTAAGTTATGCTTGCAATGCTCCCATATTATCAGGTTCGTCTAAAATTATTCTTACCAAAATAATATATCTTAAACTAATATTGATCAATATGTGGTCGACCTCGAGGTGGTAATGATCATTATTATTATACATGATGTTTAACTCAACATTATAGTCCTTACAGATACCTGGATCTACACCTGTATTCCAACATGGTGAAATATGTATTGATGTACATTATAAATATATACTTTCAACAGGGGTATTTAAACGAGAATGGTGTTGATATATTAAAAACAAATTCATAAAAATACATGATTTGAATCTTCATTATGAAAATACTTCATCTCCTCATTAAAATTTGACTGGTCTAATTAATACGCTCTATCAAATGGGTACCAGTAAACTCGGACCAGGTAAACTCGGACCACTTTTGAAATAAACTAGGAACACTTTTGAAGAAAACTCGGACCACTTTTATGCTTTAAACCATATTATAAATTATACTATATATAGTTTTAATTTTAAACTGGTCCGAATCTTCTTTAAAAGTGGTGCGAATTTTATTTCAAAAGTTGTCCGAATGTACTGGTATTCTATAAAATTACTTATCACATCTTAACACATGTCAATATATTCTCTCAGATAGCAACTAGATCTCACATTTACCCCTTCAAATAGTACAATTGTATCTTCACTTATGTCGTTTATTTTATTTGTAACTGATATTAAACATATATTTATATTGTTTTCTATAAGAGGTACCTTACTCACATTCTAAAGATGTAATATACATTAGAAAAAGAGTGGACATAAATTATATTCTACATTAAATATACCTATATATTAATGTATACATACAATTAATACATTTTAAAAAATATTATATATGATAAATCTCTCAAACACTGAACTAAAATATATATTCTCCTGACAATCTTATTCCATTTTGGTGAAATATCTTATAATCTCTGGAAATTAATATTATATTTATTTACTATGTGTAACTCCTTAATGACTTCATCCTTATAAATAAACCGTTGTATCCGATATGCAGTTATAGGTAAAGTATACATGTACCTACTTACATGTAATATACCTATTACTGAACCTAACCACTTCCTACATAGAATACTTTTCTCTAATATTAACTAGTATAATTTTAAATATTTGCATACACATAAACGTAGCTATATTACTTATAGGCATACACATAATGAGATGATTATGTATTATTAATCGTGTGACTAAACTGTACAGTTGATACGTATCAACAAGTATATAACTAAACTATTATTATATTTTTTTCAGTACACATTCTTACATCTTGTAATTGCATATATATATATATGATCCTATTGAGATGTAACTCATTAATAATTGTACACCTTCCGTTATAAACTTGTACACTATTTACTACGACAACAAATTATATTCCGTTCTAATTTATTTATTTTTGTTACGTTAACTTGAATGTTATATTATTATTGTTATTGTTTATGTTATGATATATTTAATATTTATAAATGTATACATAAATAAACAATATAAATTACTTATATGAGTTTTAAACATATAATTCCCCCTGAGATTAATGTAATGCTTTTGTATATATTTATCTAAATATATCTTTTATATAATGTTATATATATATTATATTTTAAATTCACATTTAACCTAATGTGATACCTACTATATATTATAGAAATTAAGTTTGTATATATATAATAAATCACGTTTCACTTAAATAATACTGGAATATTTTCCTTATATATTAATATTGATTGTGTTATTAATTTTATTTATGTTTATTTTGGTATATTTTATATTTTAATATTATAAAATATTCTATTCGAATAAACAACAAAATTAAGATTAAACTGATTAAGTAAATGTGTTTTACCGATAATGTTTCGTTTATTATGTGTATACAAAGGTAAGCGCAGAACATATTCATTATACACATATATTAATAGATATTTATATATATATATATATATATATAATTTATCTATACCTTTATCTATATCTAAAACCTATATAAGTTATCCATGAATAAATTATATACATATTATTAAATGTTAATATATATATATATATATAATATATTATTATAATATAACTTATATTTGCCTGAATGAATATGGACATGTATACATTACCTATAGTTAATATTGTTAGCGTTCATTTATATTATAATTTTTAGATTAGCATCCATACAATATTGTTGGTAGTATGTGTAGGTACAAGCCATAGGTAGTACCTATATATATATATATATATATATATATATATATATATATATACCTATAGGTACATATAGGTCTACCTATAGATTTATTGATAGGAAGTTTCCTATTGGAATTTATAAACACGCGTGTTCAGATACATATATATGTTTGGTGTTGATAATTTACTCCTGATTTATAATTAAATAATATTTAATAATTATTATGATTCACATACAAACACCTATATATATATATATATATATATATATATATATATATATATATATATATGTTTAACATATGTTAAAATTGCAGCTATTTAAATAGCTGCACGAATAATTATTCGTGACAATATTGTGCTGTAGCATATATAGGGGAAATAATGGTTATGTGGCTATAGCTATGGGAGGGTAATGTGGCCAGCTGGATTTTATCATAAACTATAAGTCTGATCAAAAAAATATATAGGCATGAAATATAATCATTGGTAAGGATTTTTCAAATAAATAAAAATAATTTGTATATACCTATTAATAAACAAAAGTAAGTACATATTTACTTAAAAAATCGATTTACTTAAACAAAAATTGAAATAAAGTTTAGTAAAACATATATTAAATTATTAATATATTAATGATTTAATATATGTTTTACTAAACTTTATTTCAATTTTTATTTATATATAATTAAATTGAAAATTAAATTTGGATATTAAAGAACTATTTAATTACAATAAAGTGTGTAATCCTTTTATTTTAGTGAGTATACTCTATAATAATATATATTATTATATGGTGTATACACCTATATATATATATATATATATATATATATATATATATCGTGATACCTAGATACGGGTAATGTGGCCATTTAACGCTTATTTAAACGATTTATGAAAACGTTGATTGGGTAAACATATATAGTATACTATATCCTAACCATACACATATATTGTTATGCATATTATAATCGTGGTATAAACTTTTAAATTTAATATAGTATATTTAATTATATATTATCACAATTATAAATAATAAAATATATATATATATATATATAAATTATTTATTAATATCACCATATATATATATATATATATATATATATATATATATATATATATATATATATATATATATATATATATATGGTGAAATCAGATAATATAAATTATTTATCTTTCTAGATTACTATTTTATCTAAAATTGTATCGCCATATTGTTATGAAATACAGTCATTTTCTGATAAAATTGTATTTTCAATGTTAATAACAAGTAATCACGTTAGTACCACATAAGTAAGTTTGTTATTTAAAATTATATTTGATGTTATATAATTAGACTAAACTTGATATAAAATACAGCCATCTAGTGGATTAAAGCCTGGCCAAATAACCCGTAAAAGGTGGTAACAGTAATGATTTAAATTAGATAAATCGTATACGTATACGCTAAAATGAAGACATTATTCGGCAGTCCTCTTGTATTTCATAAGATGTATCTATATTTAAAACAATATCGAATTAGAACTAATATTTATAAAGTTATACAACATTATATAAAAGTGTCCTCATTACCCATATTTCTCCTATAGGGTATAATCAAAGCCCTTTGGTATAATGTTCGATAGGTCATATATTATGATAGAGATGTAGAATATTGATATATTATTGTTAATTAAGTAATATCATATCATATAAGTATAATACATATAACAATATAATAACATGATCATTATTCATTCATATAGGATCCTATTGAGTATTAAGTTTTAAGTATTATTATATGATTATTCATAGCAATTATTGCATACCGTTATTTCTAAACATACTATTGTATCAATATTATCTATTGATATTATAATTAAATTAATTAGTAGGCTAAACCTAAACCTATATGTAGTATTTTTTACCTAAATATTACCTTATAAATTATTATAATAATATTTTAAAAAGTACGTTAAATCCCTATATATACTCCTATAGGAGTATACTCCTTATATACTCTTATTTATTCATATTATTTATAATTAATAGAAATATAATTTAGAAATCGAAAAAAATAGAAAGCCATCTTATATATCGAATATATTTTTTATTTAATCTAAATTATAAAGATAATGTTACCATTGCTATTATATATTAACAATATTATATCATATATATGATAACATGATGTTTAACTAAATAAAGATTGTTACGACTTAAACAAAATTGAGATAATTAAAGATTTACATTTAGGAAAAACGAAAAAAATAGAAAAGAAACAATATAATAAATACATATTTTATAAATATTTATTAATTGTTAAATGTTAATTTTTATAAACATTAATATACATACATATTATAATATATTAATAAATAGTTAATACTTTGTTTTATAAATAAAAGCATCTCAATATTTGGGAAATTATTTCGCAGCTTGTATAATATTTGTATGATCATTTCTAAATATGTATTACAAACCTAAAATTGTTACAAATGAAACACTGGTACACTACATAGGTACAACACATATAGGTGTAATAATATACTAATAATAACGCTTTTTGTTAATAATAACAATATTTCTGTAGCAAAACCTTAACATAATACATTATTAATTATATATTTCAAATAGGTATATATTAAAAACCTTATATTTTATATTTTGTTGTATCCTATATATTAATTATTTATGTTAAAACAACTAGTTAATTATAATATAAACTCTATGTTACCTATAGATTATCATAAGTTATGATCCATATATAGGGGAAAGTAACCTAATACGGACACTTTAGCAATAAATTGTCTTCATATTTTATGACTCATTATTTGTATTCAAAAATAACAATATATTAATATTATATGATTATAGATATTATTGTGATTTTAACATTTTATTTGATCTTTTAATTCCATAGATAACGGGGGTTTCGTATTCGTTACCCATGTCCGAATACGGACACACTGTTTTATAATACGGACACCCAGGGTGATATACATATACATATTGCCTATATAGCTATATACCACTAGATAAACTCTATATTATGTAATCAATCAGAAAAATGTATTAATAAAACATTATTTATAATAAATGTTATGAACAATTTATTCAATTTTAATTAGTTAATAATTTATTTATTTTTACTATTTTTTTAATACAATTTAGTATCTAAATAATATAATTTTTAGATTTAGCTTTATTGGTGGTATTAATATTATAACGCACGCGATTTTTATGAAAATCAGAAAAGTTCATACGATGCACGCTGATTAGTTATAGGGTATATGTATTAAGACAGCTAGATTGTCCGTATTATGGACTTATATGACCTTATATGTTTATAACTTAATGAATATTTGATAACAAATATAAAAATTATATATATAATTTTTAG
This sequence comes from Osedax fenrisi, assembly GCA_964019155.1. Taxonomy (NCBI): domain Eukaryota; kingdom Metazoa; phylum Annelida; class Polychaeta; order Sabellida; family Siboglinidae; genus Osedax; species Osedax fenrisi. The sequence continues at coordinate 100,453,542 of OZ025241.1, read as the reverse complement.
AATGCTTTATTTTTTCAATAATATAGTGTTATATTTTATATCGATACATTTGTATATTCTTGAGAAGGTTTTAAGTTGACATTTGTTTTCATCAATTTAAAAAGTAATAAAAAAATCAATTTATTGGATATATAACCAATATTTTGAATAATTAAAAAATAAAAAATACTTTTTTAGACTATTTATATATTTATGAATATTTTATTTATTAAATTTTTTTTGTAGGATGTATGGTTTCTGAGATACCGAGCGTGTCCGTATTCGGGAACTGTCCGTATTCGGTAACTTACCCTACATAAGTCAAACATCTGTATGTATACTCTTTCCTATATTAATAGTATGAATAGAGTACTATATTATAAGTTATAAATCTGTACAGAAAAGATGAAAAAGAGGATTATACGTGTACACACGAATATTTTGTGCGGCGATAGCGACCATGGGCTAAACATGAATAGTCATAACAACAGAAGAGGAACTATGACTCACGATTATGACGAGGATGATGACGAATCTAAGATAAACGACGCTATTTTCGAAGTATTCGACGAGGTAACTTAATATTATGTAATATATGGGCGACTATATATAAACAATGAAATAATTGAAATGTATTTAATTATATTCACACTAAACATAGATGTATAATAAATAAGATTTAAATATTAGCAGACGATACATAATTATTTAAAAAAAATTCTAGCTCGACGATATATTTTCGTTCCCGCTGACGTCGACCAATCAGGCTCGAGCGTTCACGAAGATTTTGAATATCAGTAAACGTTTATCGTACGACACGTTGGCCAGTACGATAGGGGAATCTCCCCGCGATGTTTGTACGTGGCAACACGGCGTACAGAACAACTACCTAGGTCGCATGATGCTCGCTAGGATTAACCTACCGATGGCCGACGTGTTCAGCGACCTAGATCAACAGAAGGGGTATGAATATACAAAAGAACAGGTTAGGGTAATAGTACTACATAATAGTTATTTCAGGTACCTACAAATATATCTCCTTACTCTTTATTAAACATATATGTATAATATATGAACAATAAACAAGCATTATAATGAAACTACTTCAATTTTATATAATATATATATATATATATATATAAATATATTTAATAAAGTATATATAGTAGGTATTATATTCAATATACTTTATATGAAATGATCTCCTAATTATAATATATATTATTTTAGTATTCTATAATTTACATACTTATGAAATGATTAATTAACAATCAACAACACAATGTTCTCAGCAACTATCCGACTTCATACCTAAACATGTCCAAGACATCACGTATAACTCGGAATCTTCGGAAGATAGATTTCGTACCACTAACTATTACCGCGAAGTTTGTATACAGTGTATATACTATTCACACACAGTATATGTTATGCAATGCTTATATATAATGTATATATGGGATATATATATATATATATATATATATATATATATATATATGTTTGATTTCTATATTAGTTATTATAACATATATATATATATATTTATATATATATATATATATATATATATATATATATATATATAAAATATGTATATGTACCTACGATATATAGAATATTACTCACTATAGTAAATATATACATGTATTAAAATTAACTGCAAAGGAAAGCATTCCCATCGAATACACGGAGGAATACCCTGATTACATAGTGAACGAAGGTGTCATAGAACGGGACATTTCTATTCCGACACACAATATGCCGCCCGTGGATAGTTCTTCACGTAAAACTCACTTGAAACCGATCCTTAAAGTTTCCAATAATAAAAGTGAATTTACGCAGGTAATATATTACAATAATATATTAGACACACACACACACACACACACACACATACACACACACACACACATATATATATATATATATATATATATATATATATATATATAGCGATAATGATAATGATGAAAATGAAAATTAAGATGAAGATGATAATGATATGATCATTAGAAGCATCATTATATGATAATGATGCTACTGCTGATGATTATATTTTATATTCTATTGATAATAATAATTATGATTATAGTTATGAAACCGATGATTATTATCATAATATTATTATTAATAATATATATATATATATATATATATATATACATTGTACTAATATTTTGTTTAAACCTATATTACGTATGCAACAGTTTAAGCCATTACATAACCGAGTTCACTCGTTGGGCACACCTAATGGAGAGGTGGATCCTACCATTCAGCTTGTACCTCAGATAAGAAGTAATGAAAGGCAAATATCACCCTATTATATCGAGTTAGCTGAATATAATATAAAGTATACACATATATATATATATATATATATATATATATATATATATATATATATATATATAATTGTATTATTAATAATTTAAAAATCTATAAAAAATATGTTATTTAATATATTTCTAAAATAAATATATAATTATAACATCATTATAATTATAAAGAAAAAAATATTAATATGAAATCGTAATTACATAATTAAAATATTCAATATTTAACTAATTAACTCAATTAACTTAATTAATATAATCGTTATCTATAAAATTGATGTGTGGATAGCGAGAAGCCATACTTAGAACCGAACGTACCCGATGCTGATAGTGACGGTGATATCACGTATAGAAAGAAAAAAGAAGTTACGATAAAAGAAGATGATGATATCAAAGATGATGATAATAGTACTGAATCCAGTCATGAGGTAATTGTATTTCTTTGTATTACTTAATACTTTATCGTGAACAAAATTAGGTGCATTTTTATAAGATAAGTGATTGAAATAGTTTATATTTGAAGTATATATACCTATGGGTATACTGCAATAGTATACTACAATAATATGTTATTTGCATTGTTTAATTATAATAACAAAATCACCAGGAGCTTAATAAGAATAATGAGGATATCAAAGAACCAGAAGCAGAAGTTAAAAATGTTGTTCCCGAGCTAAGTTAGTATAAGTTAGTAGAGGGATGAACACAACTCTATCATATTGCACCAGTACAAATAATGTAGAATATATATATATATATATATATATATATATATATATATATATAGGTTATATCCTACTATATATAGTATCTTATATGATTTATTTGTAATAATTAAATAATAAATTAAAAATATAGAGCATAAATAATAAATATTTTGGTACATTAAAAAATAAAATAATAACAATATGTAAAACATGTTCTAACTATTGCATTTAACACACATAATATGTACTACATATAAGTATTTTACTATATTATAAGTATTTTACCGAAAACATTAATTGGCATTGTAGATTATAGTATTGTAGTATACGTGGGCACTATAGTAGTTAGATTGGTCATTAAAAGTAATACGATGTTATTACGTTAAGTTATACATCGATATATTTAAGAAATATATGATTACTTTTATTTTGTAATCAACTTACTAACTAAGACTAAATTGACAAATTTAAATTTAAATTTATTAAAATATATTAATTTATTTGGAATATCGTGTGTAAAACTAGCTATGAAAATATAAGTACAATAATGAATATAATAAGAAATATAAATAAATTATTATATTACATTATATATATATATATATATATTTATATTTATTACACTTTAAATTAATTTAAATGGTTTAAATTATTAATTATACATATAATGCACAACAAACACGCAGAAGACGTAGGACCTAATTGTTTGTATGACCCGGATGTTATTAACTACGACAGTGATATCGATGGAGATATTGACGATATCACCTACCAGGTTATCATATATCAACATACACACACACATATACACATACATAATTACATACACACATATACCATACATATATCGATACCTATATGAATTTATATTACATAATTATACATTCACATTCACATATAAATCCACGCATATATATATATATATATATATATATATATATATATATATGTATATATACATAAATAGTATGCTTAATTGAATACATTGTTATATGCATTGTACTCTTATAGGTACAATTGATGAGAAATAATCTAGTGAATTTAAAAAATGGAAAACTAAACGAGGACGGGCCAGGATATATTTTCGCTTTTTCCGACAAAAAAAGAATGGGCAAACACAGAATATTAGTTAGTTCACCTAAGCGCTTATAATCCACTAATACCAAGTTAGACGCGTTTTCATGGTAAATAGCATGCAAAACATACGTAAAGTCATAATATTACGAGTCAATGAAAACCTGCTTGTAGAATTCACGAGCGAGTTATTTTCATCTTCAAATAGTATCGGGTATAACTATTTAGGGGAAAGATGGGTAATGTAGACAGGAGGGTAATGTGGCCATCTGGCGTATCTCATAAACCATAAGTCAACAACAAAAGTATGCATTAAATATGCGCATTTGTATAGCATTGTTCAAATGTAAACATAATTTGTATATCTATTATATATAGTAATACAAAAAATGATGTACAAAATATAAAAAATCGATTTAATTTTAAAAAAAATTGAAATAAAAGTTTAATAAAAATATTGAAAATAAAGTTGGATGTTAAAGAACTAATTAATTACAAAAAGTTGTCTAATCTATTTATTTTAGTGCGTAATATTCATTATCATATAGCGTGATACCTAGAATCAGGTAATACGGTCATCTTTTAGCGGGTAATGTGGTCACTTCACGATGATTTAATCCAATCGTATTAAAGATATGATCTGAAATAAATATGTTTATATATTGATAATATTGCGTGCGAATTATATGAAAACGTTGATTGAATTAACATCTACTATACCCTAATCATGCAAATATATATACAAGCATATTATAATCGTGGTATAAACATTTAACTTTAATTTAAAATATTTAAGTATCTATTAACATATATGTTATACAACTATAGTTATAAAGAAAAAAACATATATATAAATCAGATAATATAAATTAGTTATCTTTCTAGATTAATATTTTATCTAGGTATTTTATCGCCATATTGTTATAATTATAACTTATATGATACAGTCATTTACTGATGAAGTTGCTTTTTCCATATTAATAACATGATAAGTAAGTGTAATGGTATAGGTATATTAATTACTATAGTAATTTTTAAAATTAAACTAAAATGCATTAATGTATTATTTACAATGTGTTATTTAAGATGATACTTGATGTGATATCATTGGAATAACCTTGATATTAATATCATAGTTAATGTCATAATCAATGTTACTTAATTAAGTAACACTATCTAGTGGATTAATGCCTGGTCACATTACCCGCAAAAGGTTGCCACCTTACCCTCCATGAAGGGTAATATGGCCACATTAATAATTTCAATTAAATATTCTAAAATGATTCGGCAGTCCTCATATATATCATAAGTTATATATATATATATATATATATATATATATATATATATATATCTATATTGAATAAAGTATCGTATTAGAACTAATATTTATAAAGTTATACAACATTATTTAATAGTGACCACATTACTCATCTTTCCCCTATATTCAGTATTTTGTATTTACCTTGTTAACCTCCCTTCTTAAGGGGGTTTCACACAAAATAACAGCCTGATTTTTATAGCCCGATATCGGGCTATACAAATTATTTATTATTTATTGGTTTTAAAACATTTATTAATGGGGTATATAAATCGGATATACCCGACATCGAGCAAGTAAAACATTTAATAGGTAGTTTATATATATACATTCACGAATAAGGTATAACCCATATATGTGTATATATATATACCCCATACCTGTTCGGTGTAACCATGCACACCGAGACTGTCAGATTTGTATACTCGACGATACCGGGCTATACAAAACAGACTATTATTGTTGATGTCTAATGTCCATCCTATATAATGATATAGCATCAACTTAATACCATAACATGTGCTTAACTCCCCCTACTCACGTGACAGATAGGCAGCTCTCGTTACCCCGAGAAGAGGTTCCAACAAGCCCGATACTTCAACACGAGTATAGCGTTGGTAATGGCGGTGGGCGTTTCGGGGAGGCTGGAAGCCCTGAAGATGTTGACCACCATGATGAAACCATTCATCCTCAACGATCACGTGTATAGGATTAAACTGAAACTGTTCGAATTCGTATATCGTTATATATCAATAGTACTATAGTTAAATAGTATTAATAACAAAATACATTATCTGTATGGGTGCTATAGCCGCCGGAACTAGTTTTTCCCAGGGGGGTTTTAAGAAATATGTATAATTTATCAACTAAATAGACAGTCATTATTTTAAAATATATCTTATAACATATAATAGAGTACAAATTATGATTATGATTTATTTTAAATGTTAAAACATATAATTATAATTATACTTAGTTAATTAACAACATATGAATCCCATAATGAACATATCTAGAATATTTTAAATAAATATGTATATTATAACAAGAGTAAATCCCAAAATAGTTTATATATTTATTATGTTATACTTATAAACAATTTTCTACAATTATTTCATTGGCAAAATTCTTTTATCAATTTATTGTTGTCAATAGAATCTAATATATCCTGATGTTCATTGCAGATAGCCAATATGTTTATTTTTTCTGTGTGATTTGTGACCTTCCCAGCAAACAATTTATCGACGCTTTTGGACTCTTTTGAGAATTTATGGGCACTTTTTCGACGCTTTTGGACGCTTTGATTACGAATCGATATATTCGTCGCTTTTTCGACGCTTTTGGGCGCTTCAGTTCTCAATCATATTGAATTCGTCGCAAATTCGACGCTTTTGGACGCTTTAGTTCCGAATCATATTGAATTCGTCGCAAATTCGACGTTTTGGGCGCAACAGCGTCCAAAGTATAATAGAATAATTCGACGCTTTTGGGCGCAAATTGTCATCAAAGCGACGAATTAATTCCGGAACTTTTAGGCGCATGGCGTCCAAAAGCGTTGAATATATTGTTTGCTGGGTTAACCACGTATTCAATCTTCTTAACATTAACATTAACATAGAAAAGCTTCTCTCGCAGGACACTGACTTAGGGCTACTACTTGGTTGTACCATCAATAATTTGATTAATATTGGTGTTTCTATAAAAATAATTCATATTAAATTAATGAATAAGATAATATATATATATATATATATATATATATATATATATATATATATATTCCTATATATGTATTCTATATAGGAAAAAATATATAGGAAACCTAAAAATAATTCTTTTAGGCAATCTTTTGCATTGATCATATTCTCTACTGAATCTTTTAAAGATTGAGAATTTAAATGGTTCTTGAACATATGTAGTTCGAGTTTTAAAGCTTGAACACTTAATTCAGGATATTTATTTATCTGAAAAATTAATAAAATATAGGATAGTATAGAATATTGTATTTGTAGGTAGTAAATATAGGTAGTAAATATTCTATATTATGTTTTATTAATTTTTCAGATAAATAAGTATCCTTAATTAAGTATACTTACTTCAGCATAATCAATTATATTTGTATTTAATAATGACGTTAATAATTTATCATATGAAATTATACTTTGATTATTTTTCAAAAATCTTTGATTTAATACAGTAATAAGGATATCATATATTTCAATGTGTTCTTTTCTAATGTTTTATTATTAAAAAAATATTAAATAAATAGATTATTTGTGTACAACCTCAGTATAATATTGATATTATTGATGTCGTAATAAACATTATTTTCTTTTCCATTGCCCGCGCAACACCCTGATTTAAAAAATAAAATATTTTTTTTTTTAATATTTTGTATATAATAATCATAATATTTGATTATTTCTCTTTACAATGGTATATCGACAGTGCATAAAAATACATAAAAGTGACATAAATAAGCATTTATAAATACGAGCTGAAAAATAGTTTATATAAAATATGATGATTTTTTCTAATCTCTAATTTTTAAAACGTGAATATCTCTGAATTAAAAAAAACTGTTACCATCTATGTTTGAACACTTTCGATTATAGAAATACTTATTAAAATGACATGACATTTTCACGGTATATTAATATTATGTTACTCTTCATTTATAAAATATAAAACTAATACATTATTCAATTATATATAATATTTTTTATATTTTATTGAAATTACTTACATATTTTTTTTTCTAGAAATAGCTATTATTTTAGTCCATTTTTAATATGATTTTAATAATCTAAATCTCATAGTCGATAGTTATATTTGTAGATAAATATTAGTTATATAATATATAAAAAAAAGTAGGTGATATTTTGAAGTATACATAGACTGAATCTATTTTTAGTATTATATGATTTTCCTATCTCCACCATGTTAAACTCATGGAGTTGCGCTGGCCCTTAAAAAGTCTAAAAATATTTATAATTACAAATAAATAAGATTATATATATATATATATATATATATATATATATATATATATATTAATATATGATACAAACTTTGATGGAATTTTAAGTTTTCTAGGACTACGTAATGGTAGCAAATATAGATTTTCAGATTATTTTAAAATCATTTCTAAATAAATGTGATAATTCATTCGTTTGTTCCTACTGTGTCGATTAACATATTAATGAGTAAAACAACATCTTCATTGAGAGTAGCCTTTGTTCCAATTACACTTAGCTAATGAAATATATTTTATAACTTATACTTTTAATATAAATATATAAATATAAATTAATATAATTAATATAATATATATTTCTGTAATCAAGAATAATTAGTATAAGCTATAGGTAACACTAACCAATTTTTCTAATAAAGTGAATATATCAAATAATATATTTAATGAAATATATGTAGATGTTTCTAGTAGAGTATTCTTATATGAATATGATTTGGCGATTAGTTCAGTAGGCCTACTATTTACTCTTGCCATTGTCAGTTGTTCTAATGCATTTATAATATCTAAATAGTTATTTAAGACTGCTGATATAGCCTTACATCTGATTGTCCATCTTGTAGGACACATTTATTTGAATCTGGTTTTATTATTATCAATATATTGGTATAAATCTCTAAATTTTCCAGATTTGCCAAAAATAACACCAATATAATTCACAATGGATATAGAACAAAGTAAAGCTTTACTTTGAGCAACAGATTTATAAACACGATTTAAGCGATGAGAACTAAAATATGTGTAATATGCCAAAGGTTGTTCTTTTTGTATCAGGGCTTGTGTTCCTTTATATACAGCTGACATATTATACGCTCCATCATAACATTGTCCACGTAAATTAAACATGGATAGACCGAGACGAATATTGGTGTCTTTCAGAATATTTTCAATAGATTCGCTAGTACTTGATGTAGATGAATAAAATCCTATAAATGTTTCTTGTACTTTTAGATTTTCATCAATGTATATAATCACAATCGATTCCTGGTTTTCCAAAGTTATATCTTGGGTTCTATCGCACATTATAGAGAATGGTCATAAGAAAAAGTCTTCATTTTACCTAAATGGCAGGGGGGTTTTAGGTATCAAAACCCCCCCATTATTTTGCCAGGGGGGGTTGCAACCCCCCAAACCCCCCCTGTTCCGGCGCCCATAATGGGTGCCCATGGGCAAACTGTACACAGTATAGAAACATGAATAGGAAAAACAACCTACTTTAACTTCTAACATAAACAATTTAAGTATATAGTTTAATAATAGATTTTAGAATATGAATGAATGAATGAATTCAGTTTATAGACAATGTCTAAGGAGAATCAGAGAAAGCGATGAGCTTTTTTAATTCGATATCTCCTTATGATATGATATATGATATGATATATGATATTGATTATATTTGAACACATTTAATATACTAGCGTTTATATGTTTACTACTTTCAATATCCATATAAATATTATGTCATCTATAATATTGCGTAATATGCTTTTCGCGTAAATTATATTGGAATTCATTATTTTAATACTCACTGGTAATTGCAATTATATATAATTGAATATATAAACGAACTATATATAGTTCTTTAAAATGCATTACTACGTTATATAACAGTCTTTTTTTAAATGTAATATAGTTTTATATTATCATAGTTTTTATATATGTCCATTGTTTAATTAATTATATATATAAATATATATATTTAGGTATTTGATTATATATTTATTTATTATTTGTAGACTTATTCCGATGATAAAAGATGTTTCGAATAAATTCTTATTACACGCTGTTCAAACTACGAACAGAAAAATACAAGTCAAAGACAAAGATAATAGAATTCTAGATGATGACGTCAGAGAAGATGATAAGAATGCAGACGACAACGTACCTGATGATATTAACGATGCTACGAATGCTGATACACAAGCTAATACGCTTGCTAATAAGAATATAGACTATAGCTACAATGATACAGGATACGTCGAAGAAAAAATAAAATGAAATCGAATATGTTATGAATAGTGTACATGTTTTTGATATGTTTAAAAATAATAAAAATAGATTTTTGATACTAATTTTAATCTATTTATTATATTTAATCTTAGAATAAGGCAGATCGACTACAAAATACGTTATTGTACTAATAGCAATGCCCTATGGCTTTGCAAATACTATAAAATATATTTTATTATATATGAATCATATAATATGATCGATAATTGAAGTATAATCAAAGGAATGAAAAGTCAAAATCTGAACGATGAGATAGTAAAATTAAATAGTTAACATAACCTATCTATATTTTATAAAATTATTCATTTTAAATAATTCTTCTTTATATATATATAAAAGTAATCTCTATGATAATTATAATTGGTAATATTTTATTTTAAAAAAGTCGTATATAATATTACACGTTATAACTTTAAAATATGATAATCTTCATTCGTAATCATTACTAATTAACATGCGGGTTTACGAAGTTTTATAATAAGTAGGGCATAATTAACGAATTACTCGACCTATAGGTCGTACGAGGTTAAAAGGTCACGAGATTAACGGGAAAATGTCCGGAGTCACCGACGAGATTCGCGTTAACCGTGCCATCAGCGTTGCAGTGTATCACAGTCATAGACCCGTGAGCTACGAATAGCCGCATCCACGCATGCGCGGGTAGCTGTAACGATCTGTAGCGGAGTAACGTGGAGTTAGCGATATGCGCATGTGTAAGCGTGGGCGTTAAGGTGGAGTGAAATATATGTTTTTTCGAAAATTGATATTGACTGGTCTGCAACCTAATAGCCTATTGAATGACAAACATTTTGGTATAGGTTTTATAATTTATGGTATACTAGAACCTAGTACGATTTTTATACCATAATATACTATATTATACACTATAAAACGCTATATCGAAAAATTTACGCTAACAAATGAGTTAAAAGTTACTAATAATGTCTGGATATGCGTAAAAAATTAAAATCACATAAAATATATATTTCCACATAAGATAGCATTTTTTTTTTAAATATGTTAAAAAAAAAATTCTAGGCACATTTATATAATTGGACATATTTCATAATATTAAATCGTTATTTTGTTAAATAAGTTAAGTTTTTGTGGTATATCAATAAATATATCATATATATATTATATATATAGTAATATTATATATATGACTATATAAAATAGTAAATAATTAATAATTAAGTCGTTTTATTAATATAAATTAATTATAATTAATTAAATTATTATTTATAAATATTATTCCTAGATTTCCCAAGCAACCAAACGCGTTGCGCGTCAACGTAAAATATATAACAACGTTCCACCAGTGTATATATTATGGGTCAAATAAACACTTTGGATATAATTATTTTATTTATGCAATATATGTTCCAATTTTGTATATTTTATAGGTCAAATAAACACTGGATATGAATATATTATGTATTCAATGTATGTTCCTATTTTGTATATTTTATAGGTCAAATAAACACTTTGGATATCATTAATTTATGTATTCAATATATATTCAAATTTGTATATTAATATATACAATTGTATAAGTCAAATAAATACATTGGATATTACAACATCGATATCTATAGTGAAATATTATATTTTATAAAATATATCTCTTATCAATAAGAATTATTATTAATAGAATTATATATCAATATAATTGTATAATATATACATACGCACACACATACACACACATACACAAACATATATATATATATATATACCATCTATTTATGTTAATTTATACACTTATTTCTGTTTAATATTTCTGTGATTTATTTCACATCCCACATTAAAGTACTAATGCACTAATGAACTAATTAGTTCATTAGTTTGTAAATATACATTATTATAATGGAATATGTATATAAGATATAATTAGGTAAAATAAATATAAATAATATGATTAATACGCAATAAATATTAGATATTTTCTAGGTTTTCTACTACATATCTATAAATAGAGGTTCATAGCATTCCACGAATGTATTATATCATACATGTCGTAAATACTGTATGAAATGAAGCATTACAAAAAGTCACGCTAATTGCGTCACTCACCACACCCAGTGCGCAGGTAACGTAACGTGGTAACCAGTAGCAGGTGTGTTCATCGATATAAAGAAAGTGACTTTCTTTATATCGATGAATGTGTTATTGTGGAAATTGTGTTTAGCGCGAAAATTTATATTAACGGTATTGATTAATTACTTCATTATTTGATAATTATTCCTATGTATTAAACTTCCTATATTGACAATTTATCAATATTTAGATTGTTTATTACAAGTTGATTTAATAAGGTAATATAAAATAGTATTGTTAAATATAAAAATATAACATATATAATTGATAGGTTTTATACTTTATCATAGAGCTAGAGAAAAGTAGTACTACTAGAAAAACTCTCTAGCTCTATATCCTTTATGCATAATTATTTATTAATAGTATGGGATGTACTAAAACGGAGTTGTAATCCAGTTGTAATTTTATAAAATTTATTTGTATATAATATACTTAATTTTATAGTTTGATACTATATATATATATATATAATATATATTATATTTTATAATTTATATATTATAATCAATAATTGATATTAAATATTCAAAATAATAATGTATTTATAGTACACATTTATGTTTTAAAGATTGTTATTAATATGTTGTTGCTCAGTTGTAATTGTATAACAATGCATAACCTTGCATACATATACCAGTAGTAATTTAAATACATTCAAAATTAATGTGTTTACTGCAGTAATAATTTAATAAGTAGTAATATATCCTGTTATAATATACATATACCATTAGTACTACATGTATATTACAAATCGGCATTCAAGTCGTATATATAATTAGTAATTAAACTTAATATTTTAATATAAGGCATTTTTATTCAATTTTGTAAAACTATTTACAAAAATATATTAAAACATAATATTTTAACATAAGGCATTTTTTTAGAAATGTATGAAATAATCATATTAAATCAAATTAATATTATACTATATTATACCATATTATACTATATATTATATATAATATCAAAGTGTCAAATTATGTTTAACATGTGTAAATATGTATTATGCATTATTATAAAATTACAACTGGTTTACAACTAGGCAAATAAAAATTAATAACAATCTTTAAAACCTAGAATTTTACAATATTTACATTATTATTTTGATCATTTAATATCACTTATTTATTATAATATATAATATATATTATATATATATAGTATACAAATATTAAATTAAGTATATTATATACAAATAAATATTATAATATGTATACATATATAATATAAACATCATATGGAAATATATATAAGTTATAATTATAATATCTATAGATAACATACAACTATTAATAATATTATATATACATGTATATATATATATACATTAGTGCTGTAAAATTATTAATTATTAATTATATAGTATTTTAATAATTATTAATTATTCAATTATAATTTACTAATTAATAATTATTTATCAATACTTATTATTAATTATATATTATTTTAATAATTATATATCAATACTTATTATTAATTAACAATTAATTATATATTATTTTAATAATTATTCAATTCTAATTTATTAACAATAATTATTATTAAGTAATACTAATTAATTGTATATTATTAATTATTAATTATATATTATTTTAATAATTATTAATTATTCAATTATAATTTACTAATTAATAATTAGTTATCAATACTTATTATTAATTAATAACATTAATTATATATTATTTTAATAATATTTCAATTCTTATTTACTGATTATTAATTCTTTATCAATACTTATTATTAATTAATAACATTAATTATATATTATTTTAATAATTATTCAATTCTTATTTACTGATTATTAATTCTTTATCAATACTTATTATTAATTAATAACAATTAATTCTATATTATTAATTATTAATTATATATTATTTTAATAATTATTCAATTCTAATTTATTAATTAATAATTATTTATCAATAATTATTATTAAGTAATACTAATTAATTGTATATTATTAATTATTAATTATATATTATTTTAATAATTATTCAATTATAATTTACTAATTAATAATTATTTATCAATACTTATTATTAATTGATAACACTTAATTATATATTAATAATTATTAATTATATATTATCTTAATAATTATTTATCAATAATATTTTTTTAGTAATAATAATTAATTGTATATTAGTAATTATTATTTATATATTATTATAATAATTATTACGCGCTAAGTTAGGTGAATATTCTATATTTAACTATGATCATAGTCGACTCACGAAACATGAATAATGATCATAAGATACTTTATTATGCACACAGTTATCTAGGTCAGCAAGGGATTATAATTATACAATGCTTGCTTGATTACTGTGCATTTATATTCACATATACAAACATGTGTACAGTGTACGACGTACAGTGTACGTCGTACATATACAGATATGCGTGTAACCATATATGGTATATATGGTATATTAAGTATATAATATACAAATAAATATTATACTATGTATACTATTATTCAATTATAATTATTAAGTACTAATAATTAATTGTATATACAATAATATATATTATTAATTATTATTTATATATTATTCTAATAATTATTCAATTATAATTTACTAATTAATAATTATTTATCAATACTTATTATTAATTAATAACACTTAATTATATATTATCTTAATAATTATTTATCAATAATACTTTTTTAGTAATAATAATTAATTGTATATTAGTAATTATTATTTATATATTATTCTATTATATTATTCTATTAGTAATTATTACGCGCTATAGCGCTATAACTTATAAGTTAGGTGAATATTCTATATTTAACTATGACTCAGATAAACATGAATAATGATCATAAGATAATTTATTATACACAAAGTTATCTAGGTCAGCAAGGGATTATAATTATACAATGCTTGCTTGATTACTATTAGGATACCACTAGGTGTTTAATCATGGGTACAAATATACGTTCCACTAGGTGTTTATTAATGGTAAAAATATACGTTCCACTAGGTGTTTAATCATGGGTAAAAATATACGTTCCACTAAGTGTTATTTATGGGTAAAAATATACGTTCCACTAGGTGTTTATTTATGGGTAAAATAATATGTTCCACTATTGATTTTTTGTATGTAAAAGGAAACCGTTTCTCAGCTCACAAACTACCTATGATTCGACCACCTAGTGGAACATATTATTTGACCTATAATGTTACGTTGCGGCAACTAGATTCTGGTTGCTTGGGTTACTAGGAAAAATAGAAATATAATTTTTTTTTGTTAAATACTGCTATAGTCATACTTATTAACCATATACTTCACTTTCATTACAGTTGAATAATGTATACGTTCAAAAAAATCGATTGAATTTGATTCCTATGTCCTCAATGTTAAAACATGCTATCTACCCCATGTTAAACTTCTAGGTGATATCGTAATACCTTGCAGGTATCAGTTTTTAAAAAAACTTCGGATTTATACTTATAAGTACTTCCTCTTATTAACCGTAATCAGTCAATATCAATTTTCGAAAAAACATATATTTCACTGCACCTTAGTGTGCGACGCACTGTGCGCACACTGTGCGTTAGTCTGTACGCGCGTGTACACATACCACTGAGCCGGACACACTTGCGAAACCGCATTTGCGAATATTTATAAATATATAACGTGTTTTCTTTAGTCTATAAAAACCGCGATTATTATTTAGAATTGGTGTCGATTATTCGCAAATTAGTGTCGATTATTCGCAAATTAGTGTCGATAATTCGCAAATCAGTGACGATTATTTAGCAATTCCGAGCGAATGTTCGCCTGAAACGTAGGGGCATCAGCCCTAACCTCATGATGAAGTATCTGATGAGGTTTCCGTGAGCGATGAGAACTTGGTACGTGGGTTGGGTTTGGAACTCGTCAGCTCTGTGGAAATACTTGCGGAACGCCGACTCCATCCTAGGCCCGTCCACGTGGTACGTCTGCAACAACAACAACAACAATTAACTTGTCGACCAATCAAACGATGAACTTCTATGTAACGACGATACAATTGTATTAATAGATATTTAATGAGGATATTCTGAGGATGTTATGAAGATGTAGATTAATAAAATGATGTTCTGCGAATATGTAGGGGATGTCAGTGTTTGTTGTGAACATACGTGTTATCCCTCAGTGCCCAGTGGTCAATATCCATTGGTCAATACCCAGTGGTCAGTGTTCTGAGACCACAAACTATGATAGTACGTAACTTACGATGTCCGGAAGTGACCAGTACGGAATGGTGGGCTGCGGCTGTACCGGACCTCCCTCCACCAACATCTCGTCTGTTTCTATTGCTGACGTAACCGTATTGTTCTTAATCTCATTGTCTGTGCAAGAGGTGACGTCGTATAGCTATTTATCATTTATAGTGTTACATATTTATAGAGAATAGGTATCGGCAATAGATAAGTATTTATATGGATACAATATATTTCCGGGGTTTAAATAAAATATATACATATTTTGAGTAATTATATATAAATTATTATGTTTGCTGTAAACTAATATATTCTATTTGTTTCATAATAACATCATATATATATATGTTTGTATATGGGTATGAGTATACGTGTATACATATGCACATGTATATTTGTCTATATTATGATATTATAATAATCCTATATGATGATTTATTTAATTTAATATTATAATTAATATTTAAATATATATATATATATATATGTGTGTATATTATTTTATATTCTCATATGTGTTCATTACACATACACAAGTATACTGTAAACGTACATATAATGCGTGCTGTTTCCGCTGCCCGTATCATAGGAGAGTGATGCACGGATGCGTAGAGATATGACTTGCTGCTTGCCCATTGATGCAGCCTCATTCCCGTCCGTAGAGACTGGTTCCTACCTGTATAACGTTAGCGCTGCACGTTATAACATATATGTACTTGTATCGATTAGGAATGAGATATGATTACATGAATATATTTATTATAAAAATAAATTGATATTATAAAAATTATATTATTAATATTGATATTATATAAAGTTTTGATTATAATTTGTTAACTTGATGATAATTAAGATAATAATTTTTTTTTTATTATATATAGTCTTTTATACTAATTTTTGAAAATATAATTAAATATATATTATATATATATATATATATATTAATACAATTAGTTGATAAATATTATATACTATAAATATAATTTAGAGAATAGGCCATATATACCAATCTAAACTTTGCTGATAACATTAACTGGCAATAAATTAACTCTTAACTTAATCAATACAAATTATAAATTTGAAAGAAGACACACTATTATAAATAAATATAGAGAAATAAAACATAAATAAAGGTAAACATAAAGATAGTACATTTAGCTATTATTGTCAAAATATTAAGATATATCTGTAGATTAATAATAGCTGATAATGGTTAACAGTGATTATTATTGTATTTAAGCATTTCGCAAACAGTATCCTCTCTAGCTAAACCAAATATTACGAAGAAGTACAGATACATTATAAATAGTTCAAAATACACATATCAATTAGTCATCAATGAACGTATTATTTGTAACTTTAATGTGTGTGTGTACTATTGTGAGATACTGTCATTGAACACGTTTGCAAATCGCTAATAGTAATGACGAATAAGATCATTAGACATATATATATTGAATGTTTATTTAGACACTTACATAAATCATAAATGATTTCTCAAAAGTGTATATATATATAGAATAAAAATAATAAAAGTAGGTAAACAATAAATACCATTAATAATCATAAAATAAAATAGAATAAGCCGTACGGAAATTAATAAATAAAATAATGACAAACAATATTAGTATTTCAGATTCCCACCTGAGATCAATTGTTGTATATATGTCATGAATGTTTTATGCGATTTTATGGATCTAATATAGGGTGGGAGTGAATTCCATAGCTTAGGACCAATATAACTCAGTTCCCTAGTATTAATTTTTGAGGGACGGAGAATAGGGTTATAACCTATCTATAGATAGAAGATGAGATGCGTGGTTTCTAAGTTATGGAAGGGAATATCTTTGTACTAGAGAAGCAGAAATATAGGATGGGCAATTTGAAGAGTATATTGAGAAATGAACAATAGATAGTATGCGATAAGTAGAGCGTTTGTTAAATGTGAACCATGGAGGTAAGTGTTGGTATGAGGAAGTAGAGGAATGATCTCGAATACGTAGGTTATATGTTGCACAGATTTATGAACGAATAACTCGATTTAGGGGAGAGATAGAGAATAATGGAAGATTGATAAGGAACGAGGAACAGTAATCTATACGTGAGAGGACACGGGAATTAACTAGAGTTTTAGTAAGAGATACAGTAATTGATTTTCGTTTTTTTCTAATTATAAATAGATGGTAATTTGCAGATTTAATGATGGCAGTAATATGAGGAATGAAGGAAAGAGTATAATCATAAAATACACCTAAGTTGGATGCAGTAGAGGAAGGAGATATTACAATGTTATCCATTAAAAAAGGAGGGAAGTAAATTGGTGATGGAGAAAGATTCAACAATGTAGTTTTGAAGGTATTAAAGAGAAGATTATTAAAAATAAGCTATTATTTATACATTATATTTAAGTCAAGTATATTTGAAGATATATCCTACATTATTTATAATTTTATAGTAATTATCAATTATTAATTAATGTATTTATAGTACTTAATAATTACCATATATAAAGTATGTTTTCATAGAATACATGTAAACTATAGTTTATAAAGATTATAATCTATATATAATTATATATATTTATATATATTTATATAATTATATATATAATGTAAACAAACTATATACTATACAATGTAGAGTGGAGAATAAATAATGTCACTAATTCACGTATAACGTTACATCACTATCGCGAGTCATAACCAGATCGCCATAATTATTTCAAATTTCACTCCAACCTAGTTATATTATACTATCTATACTATTATAGTATACATAGTAGGTAGAATAAGAAATGGTTAGACAACATGATGCACCATGTAGACTATCGATACATTCTACATGTAGACAACATGCATGCCATAGAGTGGAATGTCATTACAATATGCGATATAATGTGAGAGACATCACATCACGAAGGGTGGGTGCTTATGACAAATATATGGATTGCGTCACAATGGCTTACTAACACTATAAGATAAGTAAAAGTTAAACATACAACTGCACAATTATTATATTTCTTATTCCTTATTTATTATATTTCTTATTCCATAAAATATCAGCTAATTACACTCGATAACGGATCAGAACAACTTGCGAACTACGACGAATAAAGTGGCTAACCGAACAGCGTGAGTTTACCCGAATCCATGTCGTATTTACCGTGTCGGATCATCACTATGGTTCTGGTAACGTGACCTTTAACCTCTGCCGACCTGGCATCCCAATTGTAATCCCAAGCGCCCTGTAGTCGGGGTACCGAGTTATAGGCAGGCTACACATACCGCTAACAACGTATGCCCTAACATGCAAGCACGATCGCAGGATATATATATATATGTAGAATCTATCTATAGATAGATAGTAAGATATACAATTACTTAGTATATATAAATATATATACTTATTAAAGATAAAGTTACAATTTTAATAAAATAATATATATATATATATATATATATATATATATATATATATTGTTATTGTTATTGTTATATATATATATATAATACTGGTCATTAATGCCTATAACCTTAGCTATAGATCGATTGTTGATTGACTTTTGATGATCTAAAATCACTCTGAAATCAAAAGGATTCTGCTTTTCGACGGAATGTGGACCAGAGTACGAAGATCTAAGTAACAACACGATGCAAACTACAAATGTTACGTAAGCTATCAATTCCTAGTAATGAGTCATGCAGCGTGACTCATGCTGCATGAGTCATGCACTGTATATTGTAAGTGGGCGCATTTAAATCTACTCAAGGAATTAATAACATTAAATGTAGGATATAGTATGACATATGATAATATCATATATTATAATAGTAATATATTAAAATTATAATATATTAAATAATTGTTCTCGTTAAGGCTAAAAGAAATTTAATTCTTGAAATATATAATACTGGCTATACGCTATACGCTTATCTTTCAGTTATTAGATAATTTGATACTGCAAATAATATAACCAATAATTTAACTAAGGGATAACATCAGCAACAAATAAATCAACACCACACATCTTCATAATTAGTCTTATATTATGCTATTCAGACTATAGTCTATATATATATATATATATATATATATATATATATATATATATATATATATATATATATATATATTTATAAGATAATATAAAAGAAGAATGTTAAAGAATATAATACGATTATAAATTAAATAATAATTTAACTTAGTACCTATTACCATATTATAAGAGATTATAGATGTATGTTTAAGCACACATTGCATAGAAAATATATATTTAGTTCTAAATAATTAAAGTGTATATATACCTAATATATACTATTTATATTTGAAACCGCCGATTTATAATAAATATTGTATCTAGTTTTTAATAATATTTAAATATTTATATAATAGTACTTTTATCAAATACTTAATTTTAAATGTACTACATTAAAGTAGGTGATAATTGACTGTATTAAACAGAATACAAAATATAACTATAGTTTTATAGTAACTCTATAGAGGGTTATTATTGTTAATATAGTGAATGAATTATTACAATTATTTAGTAAAATATGTAATTTTATTAAATATATGTAGGTTTATAGATTTATTTTTATATAATGTAATACTGGTTTTTGTTTACAGGACGAGTTAATTAGATGAATGGAAGTAAATGTTTCATAAAATATGATTATAATTTTCAATAATTATGTCGATTATGATGATAATGATGTTGATGATGATGAAAACGTAACTAATAATAATAACTAACCGGTAAGTATACCTGCGATAGCGATGAGCTTGCCGTTAGAGTATTTCGACTTATCCATATCCTAAGTGATGGAATTCGTATGGAATATTAGCCTCCATGCATATAATACAACTGTTTACCTTATTGTTAGTGTATACACTCTAGTTATTATCCTCTAGTTATTATCCATGGGTTAATAGCATCGATTGGACCCGTTGCAAACGTATACAAGATGTGCATATATTAAGACCTCGACTAATCAATAAAGAACATATTATAGGAGAACCTACTGAGATTATTAAACTGTGTATAAAATCAACTATATATATATATATATATGTGTTTCTATAGAAACAATAGTGACGTATAAAATTAGGGGGAATATAGCCATGCCTACAGTTATATGTATAGTTGGTGTTATTGGTATAGTTATAGTTATATATATATATATGAGTATAGTAAAACTGCCACATTTTGAATATAATTCCTATATATATATACTTTATATATAATACATTATATACAATATTAAACCTTTATCGAATACTTTGTGATTGTCATACGCTACAGCTAAGTAACGTATACGTATTGATATACGGTAGTGAGAGTATGCGTATAATGAATGCCGGTACAGTTGTATAGTAGGCTATAACGTAGTGTTCAGTCGAGCGTGACTTCCCTATTGTTCGAATCTACACCTATAGGATATTGCGAGCACGTAGAATACGCGAGTTTTCTCGTGTAACCATTGTTATTGATACCATCTAAATAAACAATGGTATTAATAATAGTATATAACATAATAATTTCATGATTTATAATATTAAATATATATATATATATATATATATATAACATATTATAATGCTTATTTGTAATATATTCTACCTGGTCCTATATATATATATGTTTAATATTACTCAATAAGCACTATATTGCTACTTAGCATGCTATAATTATATATAATAATATAGATTATTATTATAAAATTTTTTATTTTCACTAATATATTGCTACATGCTATATAGCAATATATATATATATATATATATATATATATATATATTGTAGTACTATAGTGCTTATTGAGTAATATTAAACATATACTTGTATTTCTTAAATAGAAACACATATTAATACGTATATTTATATATTTTAATTAAGTTTATTTTATATATATATATATATATATATATATATATATATATAATATATATATATATTAATATTCATTATTGATGTATTATATAACATACGTATTAAATATATATTGAGGTAATACTAATTACCTTATTAATATACTATATATGTATATATTCAAAAAGTACATAGGTACCTAGTAACATTACGAGGTAACAATGCTCAACTAATGTATCGATAGCTTATAAGCACGTATACATGCTAATCACCTGTGTTATATTGAAGTACATTAGTATTATATTACGATACGCGACACATCTATTAGTTATGTTCATTTATTATAATAGAATAGTTGATAACATTTAGATTATAAAACATATGTGATTCATTATAATAAATATAAACGCACATACAAATACACACATATAGATACAGCCTATAGTCTGCCTATGTGTATATATATATACAGAGGAATACACAGCCCGCCAACCTTCTATAGGTACTGAGTTCCGAATAATTTGAATTCCGTAAATACGTCGTTGTATTAAAGTTTATATTATACCACCCATATATAACCCCATATCTAACCCCATATCTATCCCCATATGATATAATCTAAATAATTAATTAACTGCTACCACTGTTATCACATGTAATAATAACACTACTTTACCTTACCTTACCGGATCGAGATAGTTTCCCGAGCACTTTCAACAATTTTCTTCCACGTCATCCTGTTTTTCATATCTGTCTTCAGTTCTTCAGTCGTCAGTCCCGTATCATCACATAGCTGTTTTACATAGGTTTTTCTGGGTCGTCCAATCTTTGTTGTACCATGGTTCGGTGTCCACAACAAAACATCTTTTACAATTTCTTCCTCACTTCGATAACAGTGGCCTGCGAAACGTGTTCTTCGTATACGTATTATACTTGTTAGTGGTGGAATATTTCCGTAAAGGCGAATTTTTGTTGGATGCTCTTTCCATGATATATTTAATATGGCTCTCAACATTCTTGTGTAAGTTCCATCGAGTTTTTTCTCATGTTTTCAACACTACTAAACACTTACATTATTCCAGAAATAGATAATATATTTGATTAGGTTTATATTTAATTCGCTAAATCATAATCAGAATAATTCAACTCTTTAAATACCTCAACATAGACTCATATATCTAACCCAATCTATAACACATAATATTACACATTAAAACGATGATTTCACGCCATTTACTTGTACCCTAAAGTGTTAGACTAAAACATAATAGGAATTAAAATATACTATGAATTAAAATATACATTCCATATCAGATCTCAAATAAATACACAATACTACGAACAATCCAGCTTATAAATCAATACTAAAAATGGAGTATATCAACCCCCAACTTATATTAATTTAAGTCTCAACTATACAATTTAGAACATTAATAAGAATAATTGAATAAGACTAAGCCTTTAAATTCATTTAAAGAATAACATACTAGATCACCATAACACCTAACCCAATTATTATTATGTAAACAAATCAAAAACTAACCGAACAAGTAAAATGCATATCATATTTACACTTTCCTTTAATACCTAGGGGAAAGTCCCCGATTACCGACCCCCTCCTAATACCCTCTCGTATCTCAGTATATATATAAGAGTTATCAAAACATTATATATACATGAACTATTAGTAATTAAATGATAAATATGAATAAGTATTTTGTTTAAATAAATATTTAATCCTACAATTGTTATTTGATAAAATGTAATATTCTGTTTTCACTTTTTAAATATTTGAATAATAACTTTTTTTAAATCATTGTAAATACTTTATTAATTAAAATAAAACTTAATATTGTGCATAATATTGTAGATCAATAAAATGTTTATAATTATTATAAAAATAATTTAATTTGAATAACTATTAACCACTTTATCTTAATTATAGAAACCCATATGATTTTCCTATTACCGACCACCTAAATTACCCTAATACCGACCCCATGTGATTTATAATATCCAATAAAAATAGATCCGTATTTTACTTTAAATTATGTTACAACTTTTTTGTGTATCATTGACATAGATTTAGGATTCATTATTCCAGTTATTTATATACATATTGATTAATAAATAAATATTAAATAATAATATACACTATTTTAATATAAATTCTACAAAGTTTAAATTTAAATTTAATATTACTATTAAAACATAAATTCAATAAAAAATAAATTACGTCATGTTATAATTAATTATATTTATGTATATCTACTATTTTTATTGGATATTATAATACTACAATTATTTATACCACGATTATTTTAGGGGGTCGGTAATAGGGGAAGGGGGTCGGTATTAGGCACATGTATCCGATTAAGAACCCCCCTGTTTATTCTTGTAAATATAATTATATCAAAAATTTAAAATAGCCACATTATTCATTGCCATAATATTACTCAAATTACAAAATTTCAAATAAATATATTTAATATTGAAAAAGTTATTACAACTAATCATTTTGGGGTCGGTAATCGGAGACTTTCCCCTATAAATACATATAAAATATGTAAATTCATAAGATAAAATATACAATTAAAACTATTGCGTTCCAACAAAGCTTGGTAGACACCTATACTATATACCTCCATCAAACCCTCAGAAGAAAATTAATAGTTTGGATAACATATAATATTAATATAAACAGAAACAACTTTACCCACTATAATAATATACGTTAACGAAATCAATAATTAAAATCCCAACAATATCATCACATATAATTAATATTCAGAAACATGACCCGCAATTACTATATAAAACCTTTGATAGGCCTTTTAAACCTATGTTACTAACAAGGAAAATTAAACATGGCTATAACATTGATATTGGCTGATCTATGTGTCATCAATAAAATAATAAATTACTAAGAAATATCAATAAATATATTTATTAGGTATACATACATATCAATATTACCAACTTAATAATAATAATGTATTATGATTACAAATTAAATATGTCTAGTATGAGAGTTAGGTATGTCAATACATATGTGAATGTATTTCGAAATAACAACATAATAATTAAATTTCCAACATTTAAATTATTTTATTTTAAGCTTATTTTATTTAAAAATAAAACAATTATTAGTTTAAAGTTAATAAATTAAATATTTTCTAATTAAATGTATTAGAAACTTTTATTCCTAATAAATAAAACAAATTTATTAATGAACTCCCAAATAAAGTGTATTCACTTGTAGTTTATTGTTGTATAATGATAATTTACTCTGTACTCTCTTAAAGTTCCTTAATTAATTCTATAGGAATAGTATCAGCAAAGTCCTGGGATTTGGCATTAGTAATATAGTAAGAGACCACATATCATAACATATATGTACATATTTATGAATCATGTAGAATATAATATTATATTCTACATGATTCATAAATATGTACAATTCTCCATCGCACATGGTGTTAAGCAGTGTTAACAATAAGTATACATAATAATTAGCGAGAAATAATATCGGTCCGAATAGTTACCATTGAGAGATACAAAATGTTATGACAAGATATATATTGACAATAATAATATATATTTTACTATAAAATAAATTACTATTAAATAAGTATACATTAACTTTAAGGCTTTACTCTTTTACTATACGACCATAACACGCTACTGGATGTACACGTAGATCCCTTAAAGGTTAAAGGTTAAGTAGTTCCTAAATCTTCAATATACAACCTAAATCTAGCATTATATAAAAATGTATATATGTAGATAACTCACCTTTAATTTGTGTTATAATGGCATTACATGAATTGAAATTAACAACATTTAATTCTATTATAAGTAAATAAAGAATACTATTTAATTTAAAGCTCATCTGAGGTAACTTTTACAAAATAAGATGACTCAGAATTTAATCACTTCAATACTGTGCGGCGCTAATGATACGCGTATACGAATATGTTTACTTCGTTGCAAATACACTTTACCAGTCACCTATTGTGAATATGAGAGAAAGGCGAACTCATTTAGAAGAGTACATGCGTGTGTGTGTGTGCGTGCGTGTGTGCTTGGGTATGTATATGTGTGCGTGTGTATGCTTGTATGTGAGTATATGTATATATATATATATATATATATATATATGAGTGGTTATGGGCCAATTCAGAATGTATCTATTAACATTGATGCACATTTATTAATATATGAATTTAAACATCGATAGTTTTTAAATAGTTAGGAATCGTAGAATACTATATAGTAGGATATCCTATAAATTATAATTAAAATCATATATTTATAATAAATGTATTCTAAATGATTAATTTATTTGTATTTATTCCCGACACGATTAAAACAAAACGTAGGCATGCGTATACTTGAACGGTAGTACTCTATACATTAGTATAGCATAATGGTAGATTGTAAGTTTGCGACTTGAATTTCACGATGAAGATGAAGATAAATCCTGCTCAGATCCTGGCTACGAGCCTGTACATTGGTCTATATATATAGGCTATGGCCTATAGCATATTCTCAAATATATTGATCAATAAAATAGTGTTAGCCTAAAGTATCATCTATTCATTGTATGATACAAAGACACATTCATCTAATATATAGATATATAATACATATAGGATTTATAAATATAATATATAAAGATATATATTGACTAACTTAATTTACATTATGTTATATGGAGCAGAAATCCTACATTCATACTACAGTCATGATCTTTGGGATTTATGCCAATGATCGCCCTCTGAACTCAACTAGTCATTAAGGAATCGATGTTAGTTATTATTGCTATATAAAACCCTATAACTAACTTATAACACATTATTACTTACTTAGTTACTTAGTCCAGTGACGATGTCGTCGTAGGGGATAGCATGATACT
The DNA here is from genome assembly GCA_964019155.1 of Osedax fenrisi. NCBI lineage: Eukaryota > Metazoa > Annelida > Polychaeta > Sabellida > Siboglinidae > Osedax > Osedax fenrisi. Next base: position 100,425,977 of record OZ025241.1, on the reverse strand, counting down.
GAAGAACACAACTTCCTCTATTATTAACGATCAGAAAACTTATTTTGGAGATATCGCAATGATAGATTAGAACAGTCCAAAATGTCATCCATCCAGTTTTACTTTTGACGGCCTCTCTGTTTACTGCATTCAATTGCACCTTTTAATATCATCTTAGCTAGCGAATCATGTCTAGAGATATATCCAGATAAAGTCATTTTTATACGTTCCATCATGTCTAAGAGAGGCTCATAGTTACCTATTTTAATTTGTATTTCGGTGGATAAGAATATATTAGTTTTCCTCTGAGTGTATGTTATATTTAAGAGTCTTCTATGGACTTTAGATTATAATGCACGTATCTTCTTTTTAAACTCTTACAACATGGTCCAGGTTTCACAGCCATATTGTAAAATGGATAGTACTAAAGATTTGTAGAGCTTGTACTTGAGATTGAATTCAATTTCTCTAGATTTTCACATCATCTCCAATCTCACCATTGCTGTATATGCTGTGGTTATAGCCTATAGTATAATTAAAATTGTCTCGTTACGTTTTCGGAAAGCATTGCATCAATATATTTGAAGGTTTTAACATTCTTGAACTGCTCTCCTTATAAGGTGATGTTTGGTTCATAATCGTTTATGAGTATATTTCTCTTCTCGTGCCTTATTTCCATTCTATATGATGAGGCACTTTTTTCTAAAGAGTCTGTTAGTACTTGTAATTCACTTTCACAGATAGCTAGTAGTACAATATTATTAGCCAATCGTAGATTGTAAATCGATATTCCTCCTATTGATATTATTGACTGATGATTTTCTAGAATGTTCTGAATTATTATCTCTATACATATATTGAATAATACTGGACCTAACAGGCATCCCCGTCATACACCTATTGCCATTGGAAAGGGAAGACGAATTGTGTTGTTCAATAGAATAGAGATAGTTGTAGAATTATATAGTGACTTTATGATGTTGATCAGTTCGATGTGTGTACCCATTATCGTCATGGCATGCCATTTACCATCATGCCATACTCTTTAATCAAAATCTTTTTTAAAGTCGATGAAATTGTGATATAGTTACCTTTATTGATGAATGTATTTCTCCGTTAGTAGTATATAGTTTAGAATTTGTTCGATGATGCTACGCTTTTTACTAGTAGGAGTTTGCTCGAGTGAATTATAAGACTAATAGTTCGATATTTTGAATAATTGTTGATGTCGCCTTTCTTTGGTAAAGGTATGATTATGTAATAGGATTACATTTTAATTACACTTATGTAACATCGAACTATCCTCGATGTAATTCATATGTTATACTGATATAATCTGATATAATATAAAATATAAAAGTTATTAAATACAATTTTAAAAATATAGACTAATGTAATTTAATTAACATTGAATAATAACAAAATATGAATTTATGTTTTTGGTTCGGTGGCTATGGATACTAAATGTTATGGAATGTTAAGTATATATGTGTGTGTAGGTATGCATGTATATATGTGTGTGCATGTACGTAATAAATTGTGTATATTCATAGCTATTATAGATAGTGTATAAAATAATTAACCATACCTAATGTATTATGTAATATTGCATATTACAACTCTAGTACTGCATCATGAGTCATGCATATGCATCACGGGTGACGTGACTCAGGGTGATATGCGTGGCGTGCGTCGCACGCACGCTTAGTAACGGGTTTGTATATAAATAAAAGTTATCGGAGATCGTTTTTCCTCATTTTAAAAGTATTATAAATATATTATAGAATTTACATTATAAATAACACCTTAATCCGAAATAACAATCCATGTATGTGTTGTTGTTAATGTTCGATGTTCATGTTTTGTGTGCACACCTGAATTACGATATTTCACGTAAGTGATAAGCCCATATCACACTGAACTGTTGTCAAACTCTTTGATAATATAGCCTAATTGTTCACCAATAACATTTCGATAATACTATTTATAAGTGATATCCTAATGGCATTGAAATTAAAATATTTAATTATTGTAAATTTTATAAATTTATTAAATTTGTATAATATAATTAAATTCTAATATTAATAGAATTTAAGATTTTAAATTAAAAGATTTATAAATTTTAAATTTAGAACATTCAAATACAAATAAAAAATTAGAGACATCGATAAATTAAAGCCAATCGTCGAGATATCGGTGGGTGTACCATACCGAGAGAAACATGGAGAGTGATAGGTAGCAACATAGATAGAGATTGTGAGAGAACGATAGAGCGAGATAGAGATCGAGAGTGATAGATAGATATAGATAGAAAGAGAAAGGGATAGAGAATATCGTTACAGATCCATATGGTATTATTCAAAACTCAGTCGAAATTTTCAGTGAGTCATGGACTTTATATTTGATAACGTTATACTAACTATATTTTGTTAATGATTTAACAATATATTTATTATTAATAACAAATATTAAACATATTTCGATAAATCTATGTTAACGTATATTTGGTTTTAATTATAATTATAGTTAATATATAATATTTATAATTATAATACTATAGTAATACACACACATTGTAAACCATGTATATAATGATGTCATCAACCCTTGTGTATACCCACCATACCCCACGCCCATCACTTCCCTTAGAACATTCCGTAATCCGACATAATTCTTCCCCATACATCCTACATATACGATATCCTTTCACTAATTGTATTACCCTCTTCCAGAGTCAAGATTGAAATCGCCGACCTCCCGACAATATCACGTTTTACCTTGACGATTTAGATTAATTGCTACCTAATGGTATACCATTAATTAACAGTTCATTACTACCGCTGATTAAACTTCCATAGTATCACCTACTACTACTACTATAGTAATATACTATAGTATATTACTACTACTACAACTATGACTACTACTACTACTACTACTACTACTACTACTACTACTACTACTACTACTACTAATTATAATTGAATTACTAATGCATCCATTAATATTTCTAGTACAACTATTATTTCAAGTACAGCGTATACTACTACGTATTGTACGAATGATAACACTAATAGAAAATATACTAAAAATAATACTACCATTATTACTTTTAGCACTACCAATATTGCTACTATACCTTTTACTAAAAATACTACTATAGCATCTATAGTAGCTATAGTATAGCTACTACTACTACTACTATAGTAGTACACTACTGCTACTACTACTATTATAACTACTAATACTACTACTATAATACTAGAATATCTTATGTTTAGATTATTTTACTTTGTTATTGATTTTATCTAATTCGGCGGAGCCCTCGAAAGCCCGCCTTTTTCTAACTATGAGTGAGTAACAGAGCTGTTGTTTCTATAAGATATGCCCTTGCAATACCATTATACTGTATATATCCGTTGTTGATCAATAAATAAACATTTTCTATGGTCTTTGTTATTTATTTATAACCTCTACGAGTCTAACTCTCACATATATAATTAGGTAGCTATGCATTTGTCAATTCCGCCTATGCAATTTAACAAAACATCTATAGATTTCGGCCATCTTGTGAGTAGGGATCACATGAAAAATATCTATATATAATAATTAGTATATAATATATTACACAATTATAATACATATGTTATGATATGTAGGATAGTACTGTAATCGTAATTAAATTTATAATAAAATCTGAAATACATTAAAATGCCTATAAACAAATACAATCCCGGTGTACATAAATATAAAAATCGTATAGTCACATGGCCCCTAGTAGGGGCCCCCTACACACAAGATAGTTGACATTTTGGATTTATCAATAAATATTGGCGAATACTACCGAAAATCGACCTAATTATATATCTTTAGTTTAACTTCAAATATATATATATATATATATATATATATATATATATATATATATATATATATATATATATATATATACATATAATTCAACATGCATAAACCAGGGCGTTTTTTTATTAATTGTAAACCAAATGTTAATTTTTGTACCATGTCGTTTTGGGTATCAATTCATATCTTTTTTGTCTTCATTATTTTTGTTTATTTTTTTTTGATTACATAATAAACTATATATAATTATTATTATATGTATATATACAATATTAAGTACATTATCAATTTTTTTAGAATAATATTTTTAATTGTTTTTATTGTGTTTATCATTTTCATAAAGTTAATAATAATATTTAGATTGAATCATCAGGATTCAGTCTTTCTTATTGAATGATTTGATGATTTCTTTCCATTTCATGTAATTTTTATATTCCATGTACATTTCAATCACTTCCTTTTCTGTATAATATATAAATATATTTTAAATTCGTAAATTATTATACAAATAGGTACTATAGACTGTCAATACCGTGAAAGTGTCATAATTTTAACATATATTTTTTTAATATAATTCATATATCTATTTATAATATATTACTTATATATTATATAAATACATATATTATTATAATATAAAAAAGTATATTAGTTTGATAATTGGATACATCACCTTAGGAATTATTAATAGTAAATATAACTTATAATAATATATGTGTATCCATCTCATTGTGGTATACCAACTATATTTAAATAATTACATAGCTTAGATAGGGAGTGAACCATATTTGCTTCGCAATATCTTTGTTATAAATACTAATTTGTTTATGAATAGATTTGAATGTATAGTTATACTGTAGACAAATTATTATATATTCTTCATTATAAGAATATTAAATACAAAATATGTTGATTAGTCAAATTAATATGTTTGATAATGATTTAGAATGTAAATAATATAAATATATGTCATTAACTATTCAATTTCATTATAATTATATATAATATTATGTTTATTCTGTATCAAAAATCCTTCATATATGCTAATCGTAATGTTAATCATATTTTTATTTCCTATTTATGTAATAAATATGTAACCTATTTCATACTATTTAATTGTAATACAATTACATTATGTTATGCTATTGAAGTGTTTTACATATTATTAATTAGTATATGTATATTAATTATGCCAATACCTTAATATCAATATCAATTTAATAGTAGTATTATTTGATCCATTTAAAAAATATTAAAATTTATAAATAATATTATTATTAAAATTATTAAAAATATATATATATTTATAAATGTAACCTGCATCACTATTGGAATCATCTATTGCTTGGCAGGTTACAATATTTGGATACATGATCTTTGATATGTCGCTCATTAGCTGGTTAATGTGTGTACAATAAACATATATATATATATATATATATATATATATATATATATATGAATATGTAAATTCGACATTAATATAATTCAAATTTATATTTACATAAATTATAATACTTGTATTTGTAGAAAAGATTTGAATAGTAACAATAAAGTATGTGAACCCTGTCACCTAGATACTAACATCTTGACCTTGAGCGATATCTAACAATGGGCATCCGGTGAAATGAACGAAAGTTTTCAGCGGTTCAATCATCGTTAGCAAACAACTCAAATCCTTACAAAATCTGGCCAAATTCATACATTAGGTTAGGTTAAGTGAAGTTGGATTTAGGTTAATCTAAGGTTAATGTAGGTAAGTTTAAGTTTAGGTAAACTGTACAATACTTATAACATATCATCTCATTGAATAGTTAGTTAATACATAAATGTATAACACTAATAATACATATATAGTCGACTTGGGGACAATAGAAACCGGCGACATATAATAGCTCATGATATATAAATGTATTGGTGACTTATATTGTAATAAACTACTAAGTGTAGATATTATATAGTTATATTTAACTGTGATTATACTACTACTACTACTACTACTACTACTACTACTACTACTACTACTACTACTACTACTACTACTACTACTACTACTACTACTACTACTACTACTACTACTACTACTACTACTACTACTACTACTACTACTACTACTACTACTACTACTACTACTACTACTACTACTACTACTACTACTACTACTACTACTACTACTACTACTACTACTACTACTACTACTACTACTACTACTACTACTACTACTACTACTACTACTACTACTACTACTACTACTACTACTACTACTACTACTACTACTACTACTACTACTACTACTACTACTACTACTACTACTACTACTACTACTACTACTACTACTACTACTACTACTACTACTACTACTACTACTACTACTACTACTACTACTACTACTACTACTATTACTAATACTACTACTACTACTACTACTAATACTACTACTACTACTACCCACACCACTACCACTACTACTACTACTACTACTACTACTACTACTACTACTACTACTACTACTACTACTACTACTACTACTACTACCACTACTACTACTACTACTACTACCACTACTACTACTACTACTACTACTACTACTACTACTACTACTACTACTACTACTACTACTACTACTACTACTACTACTACTACTACTACTACTACTACTACTACTAATACTAATACTACTACTACTACTACCCACACCACTACTACTACTACTAATACTACTACTACTACTACTACAGACTTTTGTAGTTCGTATTGCTTCTTTAACTTCTGTGGGGTCAATATCTTTCGTTTCAACATGTAAATATAGCCTGGACCCCCCTGTCATAGGCGATCATTATTTATTTATCACACCTCATTAAATATATAATGATAATGATACTGATGATGATGAATATATATAATTAAGTGACGATAACGATAATAATGACATAATAATTACGTCATCATGGGAAAAACATGATCTATAGGATGGGACACTTGCATACTGTTGACGTTGATGTACTTAATATAGGGAAGGCGAGGATTTCAATCAGTTAGAATGTATACGTGTTTAAGAAATATGCATTTCGATAGAGGGAATTGGCTCTGCAGGACTTATACAAAGGAGAGTTGTAGTATACTATAGTATCTTCACTATAGTGAAGGAATGGCGGTGTAATGTTATAGTACGCGTGCGTAGGGAGCGAATATATGATACATGTTAGAAGGATGGGGTATATGGGTGTGTTGTATAGAACTATGCATAATTGTGAGTGTTTATAATTAAAGTTATGCCATAGCAGAATAGAGAGGTTGTTCGTGGTAGACCTATGTTAGGAGTGATACGATAGACTACTGCTAGGGGAGACGTGTATTGAGTGACATATACGATAGGGAGGATCTATGTCGGATGATAGGTGTACAAGATTAGCAGTAATCAATCCTGAAGATATTATCATATTATAATATCGACAAATTAATTAACATTTTAGATATAAGTATATTATAGTGAATAGTAATTTTGCATTCTGTTAATTATGTAAATGTGTAAATACTTAATTTACTAATAATGGGCGGGGCTTAATGAAATATAATGGTCGAATGTAATACTATTATTTCTGAATTACATCATATGTAACATTAAGTATGACTTGTGGGAAAGAGATGATGACAAGATTAATACAGTATATCTACTGATACCATAGTAATCGTTATTGTATTAGTTAACGTATATGTCATTAGGAAGACAATATTATATACATATATAACACCGATGTTATATGGCCATTCACAATATATATAGATATATATATATATATATATATATATATATATATATATATATACATATTCACAAATAAGTTATATATACATATTCACATAGTCTAATTGTTGCAAGTGTATTTATGCTATAGCATTTTATAGTTATAACTATAAAATAAGCAATAAATAACCGAGAAACACAGACGACTTGACAGCTATCAATAGGATGCCTGGGTACATTGGTTCAACATACACAATAAGATACTACGACATATGTAAGTACTACGGGAACTATGGGTATACATAGGAACGAATTCGTTCACTACGTGAATTATATTTATATGTTCTCCCTATATTTCATATTACGAAATTTCCTCTCAATTCAATGTTATAATTTAAAGTTTTTCCAAAATATTTTACCAAATTTCCCAAAATAATATACCAATATTTACGTTGATTCTAATAGGAAATGAAACCGAAACATTCCATAAAGTCACTTGTTAAGTCACCTGGCAGTAGAAGAGCACTGATCTGGCCCGGCAGTTCTCCTTGTACTGGTCAAGCTTCCGTCTTATCTGACAGATGATACTGTCATACGTGGCGTCGTTAAAGTCCTGAGGGGGTGAGGGGGTGGGGTTACTAGTGGGGGGTGTTAACGAGGGGGGATGGGGTTACTAGTAGGGGGTGAGGTTACTATAGTGGGGGGTGTTCTAGTGAGGGGTGTAAGAGGGGGTGGGGTTACTAGTGGCGGTGGGTGTAACGAGGGGGTGGGGTTACTAATGGGGATGTTATCGGTGGGGGTGTTACTAGTGGGGGGTGTTAACGAGGGGGGTGTAACGAAGGGGGGGTTACTACTTGTGGGTGTTAACGAGGGGGGATGGGGTTACTAGTAGGGGGTGAGGTTACTATAGTGGGGGGTGTTCTAGTGAGGGGTGTAACGAGGGGGTGGGGTTACTAGTGGGGGGTATTAACGAGGGGGGTGTAACGAGGGGGGGGGGTGGGGTTACTAGTAGGGGGTGAGGTTACTATAGTGGGGGGTGTTCTAGTGAGGGGTGTAACGAGGGGGTGGGGTTACTAGTGGGGGTGTAACGAAGGGGGGTGGGGTTACTAGTGGGGGGTGTAACAAGGGGGGGTTACTAGTAGGGGGTGAGGTTACTATAGTGGGGGGTGTTCTAGTGAGGGGTGTAACGAGGGGGTGGGGTTACTAGTGGCGGTGGGTGTAACGAGGGGGTGGGGTTACTAATGGGGATGTTATCGGTGGGGTGTTACTAGTGGGGGGTGTTAACGAGGGGGGTGGGGTTACTAGTAGGGGGTGAGGTTACTAGTAGGGGGTGTTACTAGTGGGGGTGTTAACAAGGGGGGGGGTTAACAGTAGGGGGTGTTATTAGTGGGGGTATTACTAGTGGGGATGTTACTAGTGTGGGGTGTTACCAGTAGGGGTGTTATAGTGTGGGGTGTTACTAGTGGGGGTGTTAACGAGGGGGGTTACTAATGGGGGGGTGTTATTAGTGAGGGGTGTTACCAGTGGGGGGTGTTACTACTGGGGGGTGTTACTAATGGGGGGGTCTTATTAGTGATTGTGTTAACGAGGGGTGTTACTAATGGGGGGTCATATTAGTGATGGTGTTAACGAGGGGGGTTATTAGTGCGGGGTGTTACCGGTATGGGATAGTTAGTAGGTGTATAATGTTGATATAGAGGATATGTATATATTATGTATAAGCAGTAGACACATAGCAATAACTTATGTAGTGATGATATTCGCTGATGCACATTCGATAATGATTATTGGTTATTGCTCGTCAACCGATATCACCTACACACCTTAACGATGGATATAGTTATATGTACCGAAATGTTTTGTTTTAATAGGTAGTTAGCAAATTTACAATGGGATATGGTAGAATAAGGTAGTGTATCATAAGTAGTAATATATATCTATTCGATTGGAATACACAGCGGCAAGATACACATATGTGTATCGATATTCTATCGGAATGGTTATAATTAAAAACACTCGAATAACATACACCATAACCGCTGTTGTGAGTACGCGTATACGCGTATGTATCTTATGTATACATAAGATCGATGACTCACGTGATTAGTCAGAGCTATGACTCATCGCTGTACGTCGTACAGTGTACGTTGTGTGACTAACGTAATTCACTTTAATGATTTCACTTCTTTTGCCTATTCCCCTGTGAAACAGCGACACTCCTCCTATTATTGTATTCGGTATCACCTGTTATATAATCATTGAAATATATATATAATAACACCTTATTATTTATATAGTGGGGGGTGTTGGAGGCTTGAACTACTTATTACAAAAACTTATATTATATCTAAAATACTAAAATTAAATATTATGTTATGCATTAAACATGTTTAGTAAATTATAAATGATAAATAGAATACATTTTTTAATCCAGTCATAACAATTGTTATTGACAAATTTAATAATTCTAAATGACTCATGTTAAACGAAATAACGTTGAGATCTGAACCAATTTAACTTCTTTTCAAATCTTATAATATGATAAAGTTATCAAATAAAAAAAACCTATAGGTAACATTTATTATGTGAAAATGAATTGTATGATAAGTCAATATCAGAATGTACTTAATAAGTACTTTATTACCTTTGAGATTGATTGCAATTATGTACAGGCAATGGTAGAATTACATTAGTACAAATAACGATTTCAATATATTCTATAATAGGGAAGAACATTAAACAGATTCTGGTTGATTATAAATATAACTAGATATTGTATGCATTGTTAACTTTTTATATTTATTTTAAGTATACAATTATTTATAAAGATGTAATACATTGTATCATACAATTTGTATGTAATATTTCATTATGTAATTACATTAATATATGTTCAGTTAATTTAATATATATATATATATATATATATATATATATAATAATGATATGATTCTATAACAAAACTGATATGTAATATATAATAATCGATATTATAGTAGAAATGTGATTACATTAATAGCTATTACCCTAGGGTTCTTTTCTCAATTCCTCAAACCTATTCTTTCTATATTTGGATATTTACCTTATTTTATATTCACATTATTATTATAAATCACTTTTTAGGGAAATTGTTTTCCGCCAATACATTTTATTTTATTTTATTATTATTTCTCCCTAAAAGATTGAAGGGGCCAACAATGTTGGTCCTAATTTGAATACTAAATAAAGCGTATATAATTATTATCATCTTATTAATGGAGAAATCTAAAAAAAAAAAATTCTCCCGTATATGCTAGTAGGTCCCTATATATTTAACCATTTATACAATTGATTAAGATACCCGACAACACTCCCCTCTCCCTCCCCACCCACGCTTTATTAATATCAATAATAATTAGTAATACTACACCCTATCCCTTCCCCTTACCACGCCCCTATCCCTCCCGCTTACCTCGCCCATCTCCCTCCCACTTACCATGCCTCTCTCCCTCCCCTTACTACACCCTCTCCCTCCCGCTTACCACGACTCTCGGATGTACGTATCCCTCTCCGAGGCTGACGATCTCCACCTGTTGCCTTGCCAACCATTTCGTACGTTCTATCTCGTCCTCGAATCTCGCGAGATCCCGTCTGGCGGCCGGTATTGCGGACGTAGTGGTCAGCAGAAGAGGAGAGGGGTGCTTAGTGCTGTGGGGTAGGGGGGATAGGGTTAGAGGGGTGTTTATTACTATGGGGGCAGGAGAGGAGATCTGTTCTTAGTTCTGTAGGGGGTAAGGTTCGGTAGGGTGTTTGTTTAGTGTTGTGGGGGTAGGAAGATGTAGGGTGTGTATTAGTATTGCGGGGGCAGGGAGGAGATCCGTGCTTTGTACTGTGAAGGTGGGGGAGTGCACTAGTAGGGGGTGTATTTAGTGGTGTTTTAGTAGGGATATAGATGATGTGCTTAGTATTGTGTGGGTTGGGGTAGGGGGTAGTATAGATGTGTTTAATGAAGTGTGGATGGTGTAGGGTGTAAGATAGGGAGATATGTATAAAATATTGGCTAGGGTAGGTAGGGGATATGTGATTATTTATGTTTGAAGTGTGTAAGAGAATTAGGAGGGATGAGAGAGAGGTAGAAGAAAGCGGTGGTTATGAGTAAAGGGGGGTTATGCTTAGCTATATATGGGGTAAGGGGTAGGAAGGATTACTATAGTATAGCTATATAGTTACTATAGTTATTAAAAATAACTAGTATTAGAGTAGAGGTATGAGGGATAGTAAGTGGATTATAATGTAAATAAAGCCGATTACAAATGTGGAGGTTCATGAACACAGGAGGAGTGGAGGAGGATAATTATTGACCGTAGAAGGATGAGGAGGGGGAGGAGAAAGATGATGAGAATAAAAAGAATGATTTATAGGGAAATTATGTAGTTAAGGGTTATACGAATGGTGTATAGTGATCATGAGAGGGAGATAGAATAGTAGAGTGGGGTGTAGAGGTGGTGGTGGTGGTAAAGTAGTGGGGGAGGTGGGGGAGGTGGCAAAGTAGTAGGAGGAGGGTAAAGGTGACAGAGTAGGAGGAGGAAGACACGTGACTATAGGTAACCGTACTGTGGTGCCACCTATCGCTAACATTTCTAACGAAGATTTCTCCGGACTCAGCATAAGACCGGCGAGTCCACTCTCAGAACTGTGACGAATCTTAGCAGGAACCGCTACCAGGGGTGTATGTATAAAGTATAGGTGTACAGTTAAGGTGTAGAGTGTATGTTTGCAATGTTAGCTTATATTAAGACGTATAGATATATAAATATATATATATATATATATATATATATATATATATGTGTGTAAGCAGGGGTTCGAGCCTCGTCCGGACCATTAATTAATTTTTTTAAATGGGTATTAACATATTATTTAGAAGTGATCTTATATAATTGAGTATAAATACATTATCGGCTTTCGTTAAAACCACGGATGCCTTAACATGAGAGATGCTTCGAAGGGAAATTAGAGAAATATATGGTTATACATGAAAACGTCATCTAAGTTCCTGGATGGGATGAAAGGACTCCACCAAATAAAATAACAATATATATATATGTGTGTGTGTGTGATTATAATAATTATAATAATACACGCGTATCAACAGAGTTTATGGATTAATTTTAATATAAATATATATATATATATATATATATATATATATATATATATATATATAGTTTATATTTAATTCATTTATATGTATCGTCAGGTTTCTACCTGTTTCACATTGGAAGGCGTACACAGTTTTAGATTCAGCAGACTTGCGGAAGTCGTTGTAAGATTGTTTACTAGAGAGGTGTTTACTTGGCTGCAGTTCACTTCTGTGAGTAGAGGCGTGCGTTTCGTCTTTAATTCTCCTGAGTCAGCATTATCACGATGTTAATAACAAGTATATTATTTTACAATATTATAGAAATGTCTAACTATACGTATAATATTACTACAAAGCAAGTGATTGTGCATATATAGAATGTATTGCATTTTTGTACTCATTCTACATAAATCAAAAGTGTATAATTAACTTATAATCATTACACGATCGTCACATGGTAATTCTAGGGTAACAAATATACATTAAATATACATTAAATGTTATTTTAATAATAATACGAATATCCGTTAAAAATTGTCCTATAATTGGTAATATGTTTACATTATGTTATATAAACCTACACCATTTAGTAAGATAGGGACTATATTACAAAATGTTATATTTAATATAATATGAATATTCATTACATTAATATGAATGTCAATTAATAAAGAAAATAATATGTTATACAGTACTATTTTGTTATTATATTTATCAAGAACTACAAATATTAAAAATAGAATAATTATATAGTATACTAATATATATATATATATATATATATATAGGTTATATACCTATATGTTAATTTACTATAGGTAGTTATATAACACTAAGTTAACCTTTGTTTGCACCTTTCCTTGATGCCGGCCATTTGAAGAGCAATACACCTAGAGTTAATGCCCTCTTCTTGAAGTATAGCTTCTATCGTCGGTAGCAGCAGCGAATATCTAAACAGGTAGGGTATTAGCAACTACATATGTTAGTGTTCCCTTCATATGTCAGTGTTCCCTACATATGTCAGTGTTCCCTACATATGTCAGTGTTCCCAACATATGTTAATGTTCCCTACATATGTTAGTGTTCCCTACATATGTTAGTGTTCCCCACATATGTTAGTGTTCCCTACATATGTTAGTGTTCCCTACATATGTTAATGTTCCCTACATATGTTAGTGTTCCCTACATATGTTAGTATGACATACATATGTTAGTATACAAAAAGTAGTATGCACATCAGCGAATATTTGTATATATTCGAAGCGATTGTAAAAAAATCAATATTTGTATTACATAATAATGATGTATAAATAGTATTGATAATGACGTAACATTTAATAGAATTATATTATTCTATTATGTTATTAATAACGGAACTACATTCAAAATACGACATAGAACTTGAAGTTATGATTTTAATAAATTGAATGTGCTTGTGAATAATACACATTTTTCTAATACTGTTATTGTTATTGTTATTTTATTATTGATTGAGTCTTTTCATCCTATCCAGTAACTTAGATGAAGTGTTATAACTATATGGCTCTACTGTTCCTTCGAAGCCGCTCTCGTGTTAAGTAATCCATAGTTTTAACGAGAGCAGATCATTTATTTATACACAATCATAAAAGATAGCTTCTAAATATTATTTTAAGACATATCTTAATAATCCATACTGGGTTTGAACCCGCGTCCTACTGCTTATGTGTCTGACGCATTAGCAAACTGAGCCACACGGGCAGTTATACTATATATATATATATATATATATATATATATATATTTTATTACTTTTAAATGTCGACTACATTCATATATGTTATCATTATAATTTCTTCTTTTTAAATGTTTTATTATTTGTGTAACTATTTATTTGTTTTATTATTTCAACTTGACGCATATAAATGTCGTTTTCTGATTCAATAAACCTTTCTATTAATATATATATATGTTGAAATATAGTGTATTATGGACAGTTACAAAGTGTTGACACTCCTCGAAGTCATAGAGCTAGAGCTACTTTCTCTCTAGCTCTGTGCTCGAAGTGAACGTAAAATATATTACAAAAATAAAATACAACAACAATAAAAAACGAAAAAACTATAGTTTTATTATAACGGAACAAAGTGTAATTAATAAGAACGAAATATACAAAATAATAATAATCTAATAAATTAGATAGAAGAAAGATGTGACTTGAGATTAGTATATAGGAGGTATGGTATTGAATGGATCTTATAGATGAAGGGATTACATTCAATATAGGTGGGATAATGTATGGGAATAAGTGGTTCTAGAATTTAAGGGAGGATGGATGTGGAATAGCGAGATGTATACCGGAAGATGAACGTGTATCATGAGTGGTGGAGCGAATTGAAAGTAAGTCACATATATATTAAGGAGTGAGGGAATATATAGATGTATGGTTAATAGAATGGATACACATACACACATATACATACACCCTAACATACGTTACACATTGCGTATCACGTGTCATCATAATCATACATAATAACCACATATATGTACTACATACTTATAAGTATTGTAACTTTATTGACAATACATATATTTAAATAACATATATATATGTACCTATATATGGGTGTAACTACAAGTTATTTAGATATTCACGAAGTAAAACGTATCATATTATATGTATTAAACAAGTACAATACAAGTGATATATACATTTGTTTATATATATATATATATATACTCATATTATTATGAAATATCTACATATATTATAAAGGAAATAGTTTGCATAACGAACAGATTGTGAGAGAGAACGGTGTAATGATTAATTACTAATGAATAACCAAGTGTATTAATAGTAAGACCGATAATAGTGATAGCGTTGTATATATGTAGTGGTAGATAATGAATAAGTGAATGTGATTGATGAAAGTAATCTAGAAAGTATGATAATATCAGTTTTAGTAATATTAAAAAAATAGAGTTATAAGATAATCAATAAATCAAATCATTAATATAATTAGAAATTAAAAGCTGAGTTATATCATGAATTAAAATTGTATATCAAAAAAGTGGAAAACAAGTATAAATGTGTAAGTAATTATCAAATAGATAGCAGTTAATATAAGGTTATTTTTTTAATCATTTTAATTGTAAGAATATTTAATGCAATAATAACTTGATATACTACTGATCCATGTGTAACACCATGAGTGTGATCAAAAGGCATCACACATATGGCTTAATATTTACCAAATAACTTCTAGAAGTAGCTACTATATATATTTACAAATTACAGAGGCCAGTATTACGTGTACATGGATACTTATTTCAAGTATATGGTACCAAAGAAACTTGATAGATCCATAATAACAAGTATTAAGAATATTTATTATACATGTATATATAATTAGTATAATACCATTAAATATGACGTATATGGCTACCATATCTGCACTACGAATAGGAAAGTATAGATATATAATTACACTTTCAAAGTAATTAACAATATAATTCGGTACGATATATTCAATAAGCTGGCGCGAAATTAGATGTTCAATATATGTATTATAGTCTTGTAAACTGATGATAATATGAAGTATCCGATAGTTGGAGAGTTTTCAAGGATCAAAATTATGCTTCTTTAATTCAAAGTAATTTTATAGGTACACTTAATCTATTAATTACTTTAGATGTGGAGATAAGCTATGGAATAAATTAAGAGGAAGATGATCAAATACAGAATTATATGTCAAACAAGATAAAATATATCATAGAATAATTGGATATATTAAAACAAATTTAGTGAATTTCAATAGATATTGAAGGAATGTTAAAGAAAATCCAAAGTAGTTATAACTTATATTATTATAAAAACTCATTTTTATAAAATCCAGAAAATAAGAATAAACGTCAGGAATATCGTTAGGAATATCAGTTAGTTTCTGTATTGCGATTTCTAGCAATTAGATGAAATGCTAATGTAAACACGTATTACGATGAAGTTCCGTATGTTCCTTAAGTTCCGTATATATTATTATTCGGTATATATTCTATAGAATTAAGGGTTTGTCGCTGATAACTCTTCGTGTACAAATACAAATATTACATTGTAAAGATTATAGATGAGTAAAAAGGTTGCTTCGTCTAAATTATAACTTAAGTTATAATAACCTTAATCTTTTAGGGAGAAAAATTAACTACCCTCAGTTATATCCTAAGTAATTACTTATAACTAAAGGTAGTTAATTTTTCTCCCTAAAAGAATAAAGTCATTATTAAACAAAGGACAATTAGAACCATATTTCATATAACTAATAAGTAGAGGTTAATATTCATCAAGAGAAAATCGTAATTCATCATTAAAAGTATCATTGGTAGGTAATTAATTAAAGATAAGAAAATCTAGCTAAGAAAAAGGAGATAATATTATAGCGAATTAACTAATAATTTTAAATTGATGCTTGATATCTTTCATTGATACGCTTCATAGTTATAACATACCATATACGAATGAGATTCAAATATCAACAACAAACAGATTAACCTATAGCTATAGCTATGGTTAACCTAGGTGTGTTTCGAGGTCATAGCTGAATAATGGTTAAGTCAATATATTGATACTATAGTATTACAACTAATATGTTTTGAAATATCAACTAGTTTTATAATAATATTCATTATATATATATATATATATATATATATATATCCTATGAACATACAACTGAACTCATATAATTAAAAATAATAAATATACCGTTACGAAGTAAAGCTAACAAACAGTAATGATGTCATTTAAGGATCTCTTCGTGACGTCAAATATCGATAAATATAATTACGTAATCCAGTAATAATTACGTAATGCCCAGCTAATTGTGCGTGGGCGAAAAATCTACTGCCGCGATTAAAATAATACCGATGAACTTATTAATAGATGTAAATATTTATAATTATATTATATATATAATAACGTATACGACGGATATATATATATATATATATATATATATATATATTTATTTATTTAAATTATACATGAAATACAGAGGTCCATAGTAAATACACGAACTTTATAAAAGATTAAACTATACTAAATAATTAATATAAGAAACGAAATTTAAAATACTATAGGATAACCTACACATAATGAGTTATACCATATCGTATACCGTTTATAAACAGTGGCGATGGGAATACAACATTATATTCATACAATTGAATAATTAGATAATTGTATTCGTTTGTATAACGAAAAATACGACTTCCTAATGTAATGTTTAAATTATAAACACAATCGTGTATAAACATTAATGATGCACTATCCATGGACTGCCGATTGCTCGCGCACAAGTGGTCCTTAAATAGAAAAAAAATAAAAAGTAAGTAAGTAAGTATCCTAATACTACTAACTCATATAAAAAAAGCTAGTACTACCGTGGTAGTACTAAGGTATATATTATAAATGCATGTTTTAAATAGAATAATATTGGTATACTTAGAGCAATGATTAAAGTTATATGATATTGCATAGCTTTATTTATATTAATACTTAATATATATTAAGCATATTACGTATATAGGTTAAGTAATATTACTATATATATATATATATATATATATCAATTTCTTCAGATAAGTGCTTTGAAATCCAAGATATTTATATGATTTAACAACATTTAGAAGTGTGTTATTTATATATAATGTAGCACAACTATTACAATATTACAAATATATAGATAGCTAGATAGATAGATAGATATATTTTATTGGATTCATTAATGTCGTTCTTTTTTTTTCATTTATTATTCTTTTTCGTTTCTTTCTTCGTTTCCAAATGGCTTCAAAATAAGACCTTGATCTTTTCGGGTTGTTGCCAGTGCTTTATTCATACATGGGACAGGAACAGTGATTGTTTAATCATAATAGTTAGCTATATATTTCGTATTTACATAAAAGATAATAATAAATAAATAAAATACAGTAGATAGACAACATTTGACATTAACAAAAATCAAAATCAAAATAATAATAACAAAAATAATTCATACATACATATATATTTGATATAGATTTTTTATTTTATTTTTTTTTTAGTTTTTTTTAATATGTTAATTTTATTAAATTAATTTTAAATTCATTAATTTTTTAATTTATCTATAATATAATTCATCATTGATTAACATATTTTTTACTCTTTTCTTGAATAAATTTTCATTTTGTATATTTTGTATATTTGTTGGAAGTAAGTTCCAAAGTTTTGGACCTTTTATCAGTAAACTATTTATTGTTCTTGTTGATTTTGAAATTGGTATAGTATACGTTTTATTTGTTCGTAGAGTATATTTATTATTATTTTTTGTGTGTATTTTAGTTAAATTTGTTGGTAATTGATTATAATATTGTTTATACATATATATTAGTGTATTATAATATGTTAGCTTATCTAATCTAAGTATTTTATTTGATGTGAATAATTCTTTTGTATGATCTCGAAATTTTCTTTTATTTATTATTCTTAAAGTATATTTCCATAGTTTAAGTATGGTAGGAAAATACTATTATATATAATTATCAATGAATTTGTTTTAATGAATTTGTTCAATTTTGAGATTAAAAATTGAATTTGGGAGAGTTTGTTATTTAATTTAATAATATGATTTTTAAAATCAATTTTGCTATCAAGAATTATACCAAGATATTTATAATTATATACGTTATTTATTAATGTATCATTTAATGAAATAATATTGTTTGGATATTTATTTGAGTTGAAATTTATCATTTCTGTTTTACTAATATTGAGTTTTAACTTATTATATTTATACCATTTTTCTATTTTTATTAAGGTTTTTTTAATTAAATGTGTTAGTTCTATATTATTATCTGCTGTAAAAGTTATAGCAGTATCATCTGCATATACTGTAAATTTTACATTATTATCTTCTAAATATAATGGTAGATCATTGACATAAATTATGAATAGTAATAGGTAATACCTATTAACATTTATATAACAAAATCTATGCAAAACTATTAATTTATTAAATATATATATATATATATATATATATATATATATATATATATATATATTTAAATATAGTAATAGTTGTGCTACATATCACAAAGTATTAATAAACTATAGATAGAGTATTAAAAAAATTTAATTTAATTAAATATGAGAACATTAAAAAATATAAGTTATAACTTATAACTTACTATTACTAGATATGTATAGATGTGGTACATAATAGTGTGGAAGATGTATATATATATAATGATATATATATATATATATATATATATATATATATATATATGCTTATATATAGGCTGACCACACGTGGATGTAGAGGTGTTATAATACCAAAGATTTTCCAAAGGATTTTTTCCTTTGGAAAATCTTTGATAATACTATACCCAGTGAACCTAATAGGTAATATTGCGATAACAATTCGCAATATATTAATTTTATAAATATATATATATATGTAATAATATTTGCGCATTTTTTGCGCAAAATAATAGATTAATATTAGCTGTGATTAGTGAAGATATATATATATAGCATTCATGTGTATATAGATATAACCACTGACTTTTATACAATTGAAACAGTGCTTATATCACTGAATACTTATAAATATTTCATAATCATTAATATTCATAATTATGATTATAATCAATGGTCATATTTATACATGTATATGTATATCCTCTTATATAATTGTATATAAATAAATGATCTTCGAAGGTACATTAGAGCCATATATGGTTATAAGTGAAAATTCATCTAAGTTCCTGGATAGGATGAAAGGACTCCACACCTATTAAAAATACAATAATAAAATAACATTAACAATATATATATATATATATATATATTATATAATATATATATATATACCATAAATTGTGTAATACTTATGATAATAAATGACACACATCTAGAACAAGAACCTCAAGTTTTCCGAGTCCTGGTCGAATTCGTCCTCCGAAGAGCCTCGCTTCCGGTTCAGAACGTTTTCCACCGGTTCGATGGCGTTATGTTGACCTTTAACCTTTACGTAGCGGTTACTCCTCACCAGGAACGCCACGTTAGCGTTCAGCGAGCCGACCACCGGAAGTTGACGAATGTAAGGCGAACACGTGTCTGTTAGTATGGTAACTATAGTTATCAATAGTGATGTAAATGATGCCGAGCTTTTGATGCAGAGCCGAGACTTTTGGTTTTTAATGCCGAGCCGATACTTTCATTTTCGGAAAAAAAACGAGCCCGAGCCGAGCCGAGACTTTAGCCAGACGAGCCCGAACCGAGTTGAGACTTTAGGTAACTGAGACTGAGACTTCATCATGATTTAGATTTGAGCATCATTTACTGCATCACTAGTTATCGAGCGCATGAAACACTGGTGTAACCGAGGTTACCTGAAGGTCATTACGTCATCGATATTATACGTGACCTATATATTCTGCCGATCTATGTTCTACGATTATTGTTTTATAGAATGCATTCAGTATGTACGAGTATAAATAAAAAGTATATATATATAAATGTTATAAAGTAATGTCTGCTGATAATTCGACAAATGTAATACACATTTATATTGAACTCGGTCGTTAATGAATAGTCCTGTTAATATTTCTATTGTTGTATTTAAATCGTATTTACATTCTGTTATTCGTTGTTGTATTTTATATTTCGTATCGTTTGTTAATTTTGTTTCATTATTTTCCTATAAAAGGAACGCCGCTCGGTGAGATCGACACACTCTTGGTTCTGCGTCTCACCGGGTTGTTACATATTATTGTTATTATTAGTATATGTATACATATTATTATACGTATATGACGTACAATTTAAATTACAATGTACGTTGTTATATATGTATTACCTATAGGTCTTTGTTTTTAATAAAGTATATATTAAACTAAACTTCGTTACATGTACATATAAAGCTGTGCACTATGATAGCGATAGTTACCTAATTCCAGATCGCTGTCGGAGATAATGGCTGGTGGCGGTTCCGACATCGAAGTAACGATGGCCGGAAGTCGTCTGCGTTGTTCCTCCGTAGTGTTGGTGTTGGTGGTGGTGAAGTGTTCGATATGGTGGTCTACAGCGGACACCCCCTCTTCCGCCACCGCCCCCCCAGCGAATATCGGCTGACGACTCGAATCGTAACTGCGTGACGTCATCAGGGAGGCGGGGTTACGTAATAGTCGAGGTCACGTGTTATCACGTGTTATTACTAACACGGGTTACTACGTTAAGGTATGGCTATCTTGTAGGTAAGATATCACACGTTGCCGGTATACGCAGACGTTAATACGCTCAGTAAGCACGTAAGTATTTCAATGTTAAATGTAGATCTTCATTCGAATAAATTAAACAAAGATTATAGAGAATGAAAATCAAATATATATATTGTTATTGTTATTGTTATTTTTATTTGGTGGAGTCCTTTCATCCCATCCAGGAACTTAGATGAAGTTTTCACTTATAACCATATATGGCTCTAATGTCCCTTCGAAGCCGCTCTCATGTTAAGGAATCCATGGTTTTAACGAGAGCCGATCATTTATTTATACACAATTATATAAGATCACTTCTAAATAATATTTTAAGACCCATTTTATAAAATTAATTAATGGTCCGGACGAGGGTCGAACCCGTGTCCTACTGCTTGTGTGTCTGACGCCTTAGCCACTGAGCCACGCAGGCAGTTATATATATAAATGTACATATCGTACCATTGATTTCTATATGATAGTGTAATGCATGCATATGTATTATATGTTAACTATCTATTATGATATAATTATTTACTATTATTTACAAACACACCTACATATACCACATACCATATGTACCACACAAACGTGTGCACATGTGTATTACACGTGTGCACACACATAAACACATATACACATACATTTATATATATAATATAGTATTCACTAATGTAATACTTACTATATATAATATTAATACTTACTATATATATATATATATATAATATTTCTATAGGAATG
Source organism: Osedax fenrisi (assembly GCA_964019155.1). NCBI lineage: Eukaryota > Metazoa > Annelida > Polychaeta > Sabellida > Siboglinidae > Osedax > Osedax fenrisi. Next base: position 100,403,250 of record OZ025241.1, on the reverse strand, counting down.
TAGGATATCCTATATATATATATATATATATATATATATATATATATATATATTGTATTATATAATATTTATAACTATATATAGTCAATATATGTATAATTATAAGTATGCTATATTTATAATATTATAGATATTATTCGATAGTATACTATATATGATATATATGATATATATATCATGTAAAATACATGTTTATATTCGTATTATATAATTTATATAATTAATAAATATTGCATCAGTAAGCAACGGTATATTTGTAATTCATTATGAATATTGCAGGTATAATTTTAAATTTATCTTTAATAAATTATCAAAATAGATTCAATAGAAAATAATAGTTTGTGTATACTATATATATATATATATATATATATATATATATATATATATATATATAATGTAATATACAGTGATCTTAAGTTATATATAGAAATAATTAAATATCAATACATGATATATAAACATCAATACATAATACTATCGATTACATCTACAGAAATATAGTTCACAGTATATTATAGTACTATACTATTAGTACATCACTATATACAGTATACTATATTATCATAATACACTATATACAGTATACTATATATATATATATATATATATATATATATATATATATATATATATATAAACGCATACATGTATACATACATAATACATGATATACGAGTACATTTACATTCGAAATTATGTGTTATTTTTTAAAAAGCAGACGTTAATTATACGATAGTTTTGTACACACGATATATTGACTGTAGTCTTTGCACGGAATACTCCTCGTAACCAATGTAATCGATACAATGGCGTCTGTTTGTAAGCGAATACCTCTACCGCCGTGGCTGCTCTCAATTATCGTGCATTATTTATATTATCGTTAGTGATCGATTACAGGGGGCGCTGTGTGAGTGGACATTGTGTACATTGCACTGATCGTAGTGCAGTGTGTACGGTATAGTCCGTTCGGTGATGTAATACGCGCTGATTTATAATTAGTTAATTAATAACCTATATATAACCATATACCACACACAAACACATACAGGCATTCGTGTATATATATATATATATATATATATATATATATATATATATATATAATGACGTAGGAACAGGTGGATGGGTCAGGGGGTGGTTAAACCCCGATAATATGTCTCGTTCAAAATCAAATATTTTAACTTTTGAAGTTTTATTGTGGCAGCCAGAATAGTAGCTATTGAAGTATGTTCTATGCGGGACTATAGAACTATAGAACATTAATTAAGATGCAATCATAACAATAGTCGGCTTGCCGATTACGATAGAGACACGCCTCACTTCCGGTCAGTAATATTACGTGATATATTACCCTCTAGGATGAACGCCTCTAGATGTTACACTCATAGACTAAACAAAGGCATCCTCCACGTCGCTACGCCACTGTAGATAACAATACCTGTATTGTGTTGTGGGCGTGGCTAGTGATTACCATTACGACATAGCAGTGATATAGCAGTGAATATTACCCGACACCCCGCACGTACGTTTATTACCCTTAGATTACAGTATAAAGGACATCGTAGTCCTTCGTAGACACCCATAGGTATCACTAAAGCGATACTACATAGGGGTATACGCGCGTGTGTGTGTGTGTGTGTATGCGCGTGTGTGTAATAACCCGTTGTGGTACTTAGGTCGCCACGCCCCCCGTGTCCTTGAGATGACCTTCTCGCCGTCCGCAACCAGTATCGCCGGTAGACGTATCATCTGTTTACGTCTGTGATGACTCATCGCGTTCGCTGGCGGTCACGTGGTATTCATGACTCACGCGTGACCCCTAGTTATGACGTAATAATCTCCGTCACGTAATAGATCGCCGGTAAGTCCGAGCCCCCCGACCTTAGGACGTCGCTATTTCTATACGAGTATAAGTCTGTATATTCCCGGACTATGGCCTATATCCCTGATCGATAATACAGGATCACTCGCCGTATGTGTACGTTGTAGTGCGCTCGTTGTGCGCTAGGGGGTAGCTCGGGAATAGCGGCGGTAGTGGTCAATCGGTCAAGACGGCGGTCTTGCGTTGGCGGGGTGTCGAATACTAACTTTGTAGATGATTCGGTAGTTGATGATTATCGATCCGACCGGATGTTTATTTGTTTACTCTAGTGATGCGCGCGCTCGCCGAGATTCTCGTCGATTATCACTAGTTCTACGATTAGTGGTTAGCGAATCATATGTTACGATATAGGTGTTATCACTACCTATAGCTATAGGTATAGCTATAGCCTAGGTATACCTAGGTATCTACTAACTATAGTATCTAGTAGATACTATAGATACTATAGATACTATCTACTAACTATAGTATCGCCCTGAACCTGTATCTTTATGATGTATTATCGCACCGTACCCTTCTTAATAGCTACATGTATACGCTATATATAGGTATACGTTCAAGTGGAATCAAGGCAATAGATATTAAAAGAGAAGTAGCTCATTTTTCTACGATACACATGTAGATAATTCGAAATATAGAAAACAATATTGTATAAGAATAACATTTAGATATTAATTTAAACACTTTACATATATCACCATAGCAACCACGAGATGTTATATGTTTGTGAAGTACATAAATTACGATACGTAATTGTATTCGTGTGCATATATCACAGAGTTAGAGAGGACACATTTCTCTCTAGTTCTATGGGAGATATGCGTTGTTATCGTTAAGTATAGTTGTCTCCTTATCTTCTTTGTGACAGTTATCAGGGTAGTTCATAGAGCCTGAGAGAAATGGTTCTCTCTAGCTCTATGGGGTATACCAATAGAGCTATAAAACTATAGTTATATAGGTAAATAAATGTACGTGTATGTATGACCATTCAATTATAATAATAAATTTAGCTGGTAAACTAATAGTAGCGTCCTTACATAATAAATATTGCAGACGATCATAAATGAATATATAACATTTATTATAATAATAGTTTTAGAATAATGATAAAGTATTACTAATAACCTACATATTATTATTAAATTAGTTAATAAGTTTGATTATATAATTAACATTCAACCTCATTGGTGTACGTTAGTAAGGAAGCGAACAATTCAGATAATTAAATAATATAAATTATTAAGCTTAATTATAAATTAAATTGGATAATTATCAATTTGTAAAGAAATTTAATAAAGTTTAGATAAAGAGTGAAATAATTGTATTATGTTTTTAATGGGGATTTTAGTTATTCGAGTTGTAGGCCTGTATATCTAAGTGAAGTAACGAGAGCTAAAGGAAGGTTGCTTTAGTAATCTTAGAATATATAAAACTATAGTATACTACTATATTATACAAATATGTTATTTATGATGTTGTCATATGAGCAAGGACATTGTCCTTCATAAGTATAGCGAGAATTACATATTCAGATTTCCCAATAAACATCCGAGTATTACCGGAGAGATGATAGCACTAAGCAGTGAACCTATCTCGTAGCCACTGCGATAAATACATTCTAGAATATTACTACACTAAGAAAAGATGTACTATGGTATGTATAGTAGTAGCCATTCTTTGCATCCAGATCTATTCCGTTATAGTTAGAACAATAAACTATCATAACATGGTGACAGCGGTAAAAAAACGAACGCCAGAATCAGACATTTAAAGCCTTTTTAAAAAAAAAGCACGTGTACAGAAACATTTTTTTTAACAAATTTAAAAAAAATAATAATTATGGACGGAATAAGGACCCCGAGCATGGTATGGTCAGGAGACCTACCCCACGAATTAATGGCATTTAAACAATATGTTACATTAATATTCAAGGGCCCGTTATCAAAATTGAAAAGCGAAGAGAGGATGACATACGTCCTCATATGGATCGGTGAAGAAGGGCTGAGAATATATAACACGTGGAACAATGAAACCAAAACTCTAATCGAATTTTGGGCCCACCTGAGCGAGGTCCTAGAGCCAAGGTCTAACTACAGACTGGCCAGACTACTACTAGAAAAGATGAAACAAGCCAAAGACGAACTAGTAGACGAATACATGACTAAATGCATGCTCCAAGCGAAGAAATGCAAATTCCGTGATGAAACCGAGATAGAAACGCGCCTGATAGAGCAAATAATCAGAGGAGGCGCTCACGACAAAGTCAGGGAAGATATACTCTGCAAGGACAACACCCTTACACTCGACCAGGCCATGAAAATCGCCCGTACCTACGAAGCACTACAGAGCGAGCTCAAGGAGTTCAAAGCCGGCTCCAACACCCATATCGATCATGTTAGTAATAGACTTAGTGAACATAAACCTAAGACCGCATATCGGAAGACTAATAATCGCCTCGATAAATCACATAATGATAAGATTACTAATTATTATGTTACTTGTAAATATTGCGGCCTGAAACACACGGGTACCCAGTGCCCCGCCGCACAGTCCGAGTGTCGATTTTGTCACAAAATTGGTCACTGGGCTGCGGTGTGTCGCCAAAAATCTAAACCACTTTCTGCCCAGTACCATAATAACACAGGTCACGCCCGAAAACACGATCGCGGACACGACCGCACATACGATCGCGGACCCGACCGCACACACGACCGCTCATACGACCGCACGTTCGACGAGCTGAAATTCAACGACCTGAAACTCGACGAGATCGCAGCAGACCCGACAAGAGTACTGAACACCGTCCTACGCTTCACGCTGAGAGGGCTACCCGCGACCATGAAGGCGAAGGTAGACACAGGCGCGGAAGGAAACATCCTTCCACTACGTACGTATCTTCGAATGTATCCCGAGCACTGCAACAACGCGCGACCAACGCTTGGTCACCTAAACCCAAGCCGAACCACGCTGACCGTCTACAACGGAGACAAGATGGTCCACTACGGAACAATCGATATCAACATCACGCTAAAGAAAGTTACAACACGAGCTACCTTCTATGTAGCTGAGACACCAGGTCCCATAATACTGGGCCTACCATCAATAACCAAGATGAAGGTTATTACGATAAATAACGTCAAGACGAACAAGATCAATACTTCAGACGACCTCGAGAACATGTACCCAGACCGATTCGAAGGGATCGGCAACTTCGAAGGCACTTACCACATATGACCGACCCCACGGTACCCCCAGTAATACACTCCCCGCGAAGACCCCCGATATCGATGGTACAAGAAATCAAAGATGAATTAGACCAGATGGAGAAAACCGGTGTGATAAAGAAAGTCACAGAACCAACATAATGGGTCTCAAGCCTGGTATATGCACGGAAGCAATCAGGCAAGTTAAGGATATGCCTCGACCCACGCGACCTGAATAAGGCAATAATGAGACCCCACTACCCGACAAAGAACTTGGAAGACGTATCCTACAAACTCAAGGGTGCAAAAATATTTAGCAAACTAGACGCCCGCCAAGGTTATTGGGCAATACACCTAGACCACGAATCCAGCCTGAAGACTACGTTCAACAGCCCACACGGAAGGTACCGATTCCTGAGGCTACCCTTCGGCTTAAACCTTAGCCAAGACGTCTTTCAACTCAAGATGGACATGATAATTGAAAACTGCCCTGGAACCCTCGGTATAGCCGACGACATAGCTGTCTTCGGAAAGAACGAAGAAGAACACGACGCAAACCTCCACCACTTAATGAACCGCGCCCGAGAAGGAGGACTCATATTCAACAAAGAAAAGTGCACGATCAAACAGACCTCTATACACTTTTTTGGTCTCATATTCAACGAAACTGGAGCGAAACCAGACCCGGCAAGACTAGACGCGATAAGATACATGAAATCACCAACGAACAAGACCCAACTACAAGAATTCCTGGGCATAGCCACATACATGAGCCCATTCGTACCAAACTTATCCACACACGCTGCGCCGCTACGAGACCTGCTCAAGAAAGAAACCGACTTCACCTGGACATCTTCCCACGAAAAGAAATTCGACGACATCAAGACCTTGATCTGCAGAGACAGCGAACTCACATACTTCGATCCCGCAAAAGAAATCGTCATCCAAGTAGATGCATCAGGAAGAGGCTTGGGAGCAGTACTGACCCAATCTGGGAAGCCCATAGCCTACGCCTCAAAATCACTCACCGAATGCGAACAGAGATACGCAAACATAGAACGCGAGATGCTCGCCGTTGTATTCGGATGTACCCGTTTCCATACTTACATATACGGAAAACGGTGCACCATCCAGTCAGACCATAAGCCGCTCTCGATGATAATCCTCAAGAATATCGCGAGCGCCCCCACTAGGCTCCAAAGAATGCTCCTCAGACTACAATCGTACGATATCGACATAGAATACATACCCGGAAAATGCCTACCACTACCAGATACACTCTCGCGACAACCACTGCCAGAGAATAACGAGATACTGTTCGACAAGCAGATATCTTACACCCGCTTCAGTGAACCCAGAATAACGCAAATCAAGAACGAAACAAAGAAAGAAAAAGAACTTCAAGAACTAAGCAGCATTATCATCAAAGTATGGCCCAAAGAAAGGAGAGATATCCCCCAGACAATACGAGAATATTGGCCTTTCCGCGACGAGCTTACCATAGAGAACGGCATGATCATCAAAGGAAATCAAATACTGATCCCTACACATCTACGACCCGAGATATTAAAAGATCTACATATTCCACACCTAGGAATCGTAAAGACCAACCTACTCGCAAAGACCTGTATATATTGGCCAAGAATGAACAAAGACATACAAGACCTAACAGGAGAATGTAGCGAATGCCAGACCCACCAAAGAAGGCAGACCCCCGAAGCATTCGTCAACAGAAGATTACCAAGAGAACCATGGGAGGCGATTGCAGCCGATCTGTTCGAGCTCAACAAAGAAAATTACCTGCTAGTCGCCGACATCTATACCAAATTCCCAATCCTAAGGAAACTAAGAAGCACCCATAGCAGCAGTATCATCCAGACACTAAAGGAGATATTTTCAGAACACGGAATACCGAGACACTTCCATTCCGACAATGGACCACAATTCTCGGCAACATCCTTCGCACAATTCGCAGCGAGCTGGGGATTCCAGCACAATACCAGCTCACCACACTATCCACAAAGCAACGGATTCATTGAACGACAGATACAAACCATAAAGAGAATCCTGACAAAGACCGACGATCCAGAAAAGGCCCTACTATTCTGGAGAGCCACCCCCCTAGAAAGGAACCACCCCTCTCCAGCCGAACTCCTATACGGAAGGATCATCAAAACGACGCTACCAAAGACCAAAGTACCAGCATCTACAAAACAAGACAAGCTGCTCAACGACCGACAAAAGAAAGCATCCGACCGCTATAACACCAAAGCACGAACAAACAAACCGACACTGAACAGTGGACAACGCGTGTTCATCAGAAACCCCATCAACAGCACATGGAGTCCCGGCACTATCCATGCGGAACACCCGTCCCCGAACTCGTACATGGTAGACTCAGATCTCATCGGCTCAAGATTCCGACGAACCCTGACAGACTTGCGTAGAGACGACACTACCAGCGAAGACCCACCGGTCATCGCACAACCCGATGTCGCATACGAGCGACCATCACGCCAACGCCGACCACCGAGTCGCCTTGACCTATGACATGCGCAATAGCACATCACCCAAACTACGTATCCCTCACGACAAAACACAGTCCTGAGGTTGATTATTATTATACTTACATCGGTGTCGCTATGACAACCTAGCATGTACCCCCATGTCAACAGACCTGACTTTGACTAACAAAGGGGGATGTTGTATTGTTATTTATAGTCATTGAATATGACCTGCGACCCTTGACATATTTCATATTAACTTCCTCTTGTAAATAAATATATATCTAGTTAGACGTGTTTTATTAAAATATCAAATCTTCGTAGCACAAACTCGTAACTTAGCCATTCTTTGCATCCAGATCTATTCCGTTATAGTTAGAACAATACACTATCATAACAGTGGCTACGAGATATAAACATTAGGTAATCTTTAATAGAGGATAGAATGGTTATTTCCATTTTCTAAAATCAATTTGCGAAAAAGAAATTATAAACAGAAGTAATTGTTTCCGCACTATGAATAATCTACAAACAAATATTAAGTAACATACATATTATTCAATACTAATGTATGCGGTAATCAAATCGAATGTTATTCGCATGTCACGACCAAATTGATCAGGATTTCACGGAATTACCCTTCAACCAGCAAACTACATAAGCTAACAGCTTAAGGATACATGCATAGATATCCGAGATAATGATATTATAAGTTACTAAGTTCATAATGATATGATTCGACAATGCATTAAATGAGATTGCCAGCATATATTGCCAGCATAGCGCCTCCCTTCCATATCAGTATATGCAAAGTGCGCGTCAAACAACAATGACACATATGTATATTAACCTTTATGCAATAAACGCGATGAAGAATTCCGTATCGATATGTGTACATAGATTGGTATTCTGTATGCTGGTGCACACTGAATATTGTGCACATCGCTCGTGTACGGTTCTCGCGGTGTGTGTGCGGCTGTTTGCGCGCTCTCAAGAGCGCTCTCACATTGTTTATCTACAAAAAAAGTATGAACAAAATTGGTTTTATAAAAATATTTATGTTAGTTTAAAATGAAATCTTATTTCGCTATTTAGTGGATGTTTTATCCTGCCCGTATTACAAACTTAACTTGCAATATGATCCAGGTACATTATCGATGATAAATAACATATAATAACACTATAATCTTATATATATATATATATATATATGATATATATTATAATATTAATATATTGTAATTTTTGAATAAAAATAAAGATAAGAGTTAACAAATAAAAATAGAGTCATAAAATATTAAGACCATTTATTGTTAAAGTGTCCGCTTTAAATTACTTTCCCTTAATTGTAATTGTATCTATTATACATTTTGTGTGTATCGTGCCAAGCTCTGTATATATATATATATAATCCACTTGTATTTTACTTATTTATATACCTATAATCCGATACGTTTTACTTCTTGAATTCCTAAATAATATGTATGTTTTTAAAGGTGATACATATATTTATTTAAATATAGTTACAATACTTATGTTTTATTCAGTATAATACTAAGGATAAGCTATATGAAATGTTTAACGTATGTTATGGTATACATGTAGGACCTACATTGTAGGTGTATATGTTACAGTAACACTATATTATTAACAATCTCTCTCTCTATTTGTTGAAAGCTCAACTTCAAGTTTCTCTCAAATACATTATATTATGTCATAGTTTTATGTATTCATTATTCTATTAAATTGTACGTCATGTTTATTCTATAAACTATTGTACATCATTATTACATATCCACAATCTCTAAAAATGGGTCTGTTCGTTGATTGGTTAATAACATATATGTATATATATGACCTAATAACCTATTTAGGGAATACCTAGGTACATGTGTAAGGTATATTAATATGTGTATACACCCTATATGGCATATTAACTTATGTAGGGTATATATGAAATATCATATATTTTCTGGTATATTAACATATGTAGTGCATACTAACATATATATATATATATATATATATATATTCTTATATAATTGTGTATAAATAAATGATCGGCTCTCGTTAAAACCATGGATGCCTTAACAGGCTTCGAAGAGACATTAGAGCCATATATGGTTATAAGTGAAAACTTCATCTAAGTTCCTGGATGGGATGAAAGGAATCCACCAAATAAAAATAACAATATATATATATATATATATATATATGTAGTATGGACCATACTACTGTATGGTAACTACGTGTATAACTGTATGTAGGTATTTATAAATGTGTTGTGTACGAATTATAAATGTGTTATGTAATTTAGATAAATTTTGATTTAATATATTTTGTTATTTGTTTTTTATATAATATGATTTCTGTTTTGTAAATTGCAATTAGTTGACGTGACCTGACTTGAACGAATGTAAATGTTATGTAATTTGAATATTGATTTGATATTTTCGGTTATTTGTTTTTTTGATTTCTGATTTGTAAATTATAAAAGAGAGCGTAGTTTATAATTAGATTAACTAGTTTTATCTAGTTATCTAATTAGAGATACGCCCACTACGCCCATCACGTGATCTCGTTATTATCAAGAAGTTGGTATAATATGGTGTATTAGTGCAAACAGCGTACACTGAAATGCTAGTAAATAATATCATATTAATTGTAAGAACTTCTCGATAGATACATATTTAATCATGCTTGTAGATATGTATGATGTTAAATATGTATCCATATTTGTTTTAGTTTGAGGTTTCCTCCATTTCGATTCAACACGTCTATCCTCCATTCCCCATATACCCCCATCCACAAACACACACATTCCCCATATACCTCCATCCACGAACCACACCACATTCCCCATCCACGTCCAGTTGTTTCCATTCAATAAATCTATAACCTGTCGAGAACTATCATTCTCCGTTTTCCGGATACAACATATATATATATATATATATATATATATATATATATATATATATATAGATAACAGCCAATACATCCTCAGTTGGATAAGGTGTCAGACACACAAGCAGTAGGACGCGAGTTCGAGCCTTGTACGAACCATTAGATAGTAACCAATAAAATAATATGTAAGTGATATTATATAATTGTGTATAAATAAATGATCGGCTCTCCCTACGGTTTGAGTAGTCGACGCCGATAGGGCGCGTCCCCAGGTTGCGGATAGGGGAATGACCTCTAAAGGGGGTTAGCTGCGAACTAAAATAAACAGCCGCGGACAAAACAACACACCTGTCGTCTTCCAGGAGCCCATTGGATTGAAAAAGGCTAAGGGAGAAAACCCTGACAGAAACCGGGAACTAGAGGTTCTCTTAGGCGGTCACTATAGTCATTATATTTAGTAGCCGGCGCCTTTCACATAGAATTTCCTTGAGTAAGTGTATATGTTAAATTTTTCAATAACAAACACATGAATACAAAGATAAGAATGGCCCTCAGTCCCGGGCAAATAGAGGGTGCGAATAATCTCCCGGTTAGGACGGCTACATGGAACACTGGAACACTAATTGATAAATATACTATTGGCTTATTAATACACGAAATTGAACGAATGGAAATTGATATAATTGGCATAACTGAGACCCATTGGACAACAGATATACCTACGATGTGGGAGAAAGATGAACACGTCATCATACACTCACCACGAAAAGACGGCATACACAGACGAGGTGTTGCTTTACTACTGAATAAACAACTAAGTAAGCACATGATTAACTATGAGTGTCAAGCAGATTATTGAAGGTTACCATAGAGATTAGATCAGATAGAATAACATACTTCGTTGTGTACGCTCCAGACTCTAGCTACGAAGATACATATGTAGAAGAATTTTTCGGAACGTTACAAGATTAGATTAACATCCTTCCACCAAGCGAAAATATTGTACTACTAGGTAATTTTAACGCATCAGTAACAAGTCACATGCAAGACATCTGGCCAGAAGTAGTTTGGAGTTATGGTGCAGGAGATAACAATAAAAGAGGTATTAAACTACTTCAATGTTGTGCAATAAACAATTTATTTATAGCAAACACAATATTCAAGCACAAAGAAAGACGAAGATATACATGGACTTCACCAAAACGTACAGAGATGCAAATTGATTTTATTATAATGTCTAAGAAACTAAAATCTACTCTTAAAAACTGCAGAACCTATAAATCTGCCGAAATAGGGTCAGATCACTCACTTGTCATTGCAAACTTAGTTATGAAAAAACCAAAAAAATTGAAACATATAGAAAAAAAACACAGAAACGATGACACCGATAAACTGCAAGGAAACATTCACAAAGTTTGCATCGATAATAGGAGAAGGATTTTCTAACTTATTAGATGAAGACGATGAGATAACTCCAGATGAATTATACTTTAAATTCAAAAAAATCGTACATACAACAGCTGAAAAAGAAATCGGGCATAAACGACATAACGAAATCCCCGGTCTGTCAAGCGAGGTAAAAGACCTATGTGCACAACAAATAATTGCTAAAATAATGATGTTACAAAACCAGTTTAATGAAGAGTATACAAATAACTATAGATAATTAAATAAAATAGTAAAAGCAAAAGTTAAATAACAAAAGTGACAAAATATCTAAAATGGAAGACAATTTTAAAAACAATAACACATACATTATTCAAACAAATTCGTGAACTAGAAGGAAAGATATATTATAATATATAATTATATATTATATATCATATATATAAATATATATATATATATATATATATATATATATATATATATATATATATATATATATATATATATTTATAATTGCTATGAAAGACTCCCAAGGTAAACTAAAGACGAAAAAGCAAGATGTATTACATATATGGAAAGCGCACTTTGAGAAAAACCTCAATACACAATTCAACCACGACGAAAATGCTCTGCAAGAATTTGACTCAGTAGATGTTAATAATGAAAACATATCGCCAATAACTGAACAAGAAGTTAAGTACTCAATAAAACAGCTATCCAACAGAAAATCACCTGGGGTTGATGGAATAACTTCTGAATTGATAAAATATGGAGGTGATATTATGACTAAAACACTAACAAACCTGTTTAATAAAATAATTGTGATAGAGAATTCACCAATTGACTTGTCTAACACCAATCCACAAAAAAGGTGACAAACTGAACGCCGCAAACTATAGAGCCATTGCACTATTACCAATACCAAGTAAAATATTCTTCAAAATCTTGATGAACAGATGCTCGCAGATAATTCAATCATCAATGAATGACTTTCAATTCGGTGTTAGGCATGGTAGAGTAACCACGGATGCAATATTTATTATAAGGCAGTTGATCGAGAAAGCAAAAGATCACCAAATACCGCTCGATTTCCACTTTATTGATTTTAAAGCAGCATTTGACACTATTTGGAGAGAGGCACTTTGGAAGATGCTGCTTAAGATAGGTATCCCAAATAAACTTGTCGAGATAATCAAAAATCTCTATGATAAAACGGAATGCTTCATAATAGCTGGAGGAGAACTAATAGACTGATTCCCAGTTAATATTGGCGTGAGACAAGGATGTATTATGTCACCAAGCTTATTCAACATATTTCTGGAATATGTAATGAAGGGTGTTAAAAGTTTGAAACGTAATTTAAATAAATGAAAATATGTCTGTTGATATCATATAAACTACTAATTAATTCCTCTAAGAATACTGTACTCAACATATCTACTTCTGAAACTTCCTTTCCAAACTTTACTCTAAATAACATAATTATTTCTCCTTCTCATTCCTCCAAAAATCTAGGATTAGTATTTTATGACAAATTATCATTTAAGAATCATATATCATCCATTACAAAATCCTCCAACTTTCATCTCTTCAGTATTAAAAAAATACGGACATCACTTTCCAGAAACCTTACTAAAACTATAATTAATGCTCTTGTACTTTCCCGAATTGACTACTGTTCTTCCCTACTGAATTTACTTCCTGCTAAAACTACTGCTCCACTTAATCGGATTATCCGTTCCTCAATACGTACTACTTACTGTTTAACTCGATTGGATCACTCTACTACAACATCTCATCAATCATCTCGTATGTGGCTACCCTTCTCCCTCAGGTGTAAATTACGTATACTATCTATACTCCATAAATCAATATATTATTTCACCCCTAGCTATATCTCTGATCTAATTAAAAAACGTACTATATTATCTTCTCTTCGTTATCAAAATGCTCCTCTACTTATCTCCCATAACTCTAGTAAAACTTCTCTAAATGCTAGAGCTTTTAAAAATTCCGGTCCAACCCTATGGAATTCCCTCCCTCATACCATTCGTTCTATTAGATCCCACAAAAAATTTATAAATCTTACTTCTTCTTTTCTCTCTACCCATAATCATTACATCATCCAACTTATTATTTGTGTCCGTGTTATATTAAATGTATATCATTATTATATTGTTATTGTATTATTATTTTAATTTGTCGGGCATCATTTCCAGATTTCTTGCATACTATTTAGTGCTGACCAGGCTTTATCAATTCTTATTTGAATATCCTTTTCTGTTGACCCGATGCAGCTCCCAAGATAGTTGAAATTTTGCACTTTTGCAATAATTTTACCATTGATGCTGTTTATTGTGATATCATCGGAGTCAGAATTTTGATTTAATTTCATGTATTGTGTTTTTTCAGTATTTATACTTAGTCCGATTTCATTTGATGTTACTTCTATTTGATGTAGCAGAGTATTTTCACTTTTCATATCATTTGTTGTAATTGCTATATCGTCAGCATAATCAATATCAGTTATGTGTGTGGCCGGATATCGTCTACTTCGTCATTCAGTTAGTGTGAAACCTAATTCTGCGTTGATATCTACAGAAGTCTTAAGAATATAGTCGAGACATAATATAAACAGGAATGGAGCAAGAGTATCTCCTTGCAGTACCCCAGTGGTAATCTCGAAAAAGGCAGTATCACCATCGGGAGATCTAACCATAGAACGAGTATTTCTATACAACATCATTATAGCTTCTATAGTTTCTGTTGGAATTCCATATATTTGCAGAATTTGCTCCATCTTATTTCTTTTGATAGAATCGAATGATTTTGAGAAATCTATGAATAAAAGTGTTAATGGTAGGTTTTTTGATTTAACACCTTCTAATATACGACGAATTGTTAAAATTTGTCCTGATGTAGATCTATTTTTCCTGAAACCATTTTGATTCTTCCGTAGAATAGGATCTATTTCTGGTCTAATTCGGTTTAAGATCATTAGGTTAAATATTTTGGCCGCAATTGATGTGAGTGTTATTCCCCTATAGTTTTTTGTTAAAGATATATTTCCTTTTTTAGGGAAAGGCAGTATACATCCTTCTCTCCATCTTTCTATATTTTCTTGTGAATATACACTATTGCAGGATTCTAGTAAGATATTTTGAAAGTCTTCTAGTTTCCATACTTCTGCTGGTATTTCATCTAGCCCTACCGCTTTTCCGCTTTGAATACTTTTTATAGCTTTAGTTAGTTCATAAGAGGTGAATAATCTTGTCTTGATATCTAGTTTAGTAATGTATTGGTCTGATCTTTCATTTATGTCATCGTTTGTTGAAATTGATGTTGGTTTACCGAGTAATTCTTTAACGTGATCATGCCATAGCTTTATACGTTCTTTTTCGGAATTGGGTTTAAGTTTGGCTTTGTTGGACTTCTTCCTACCATTAACTTCATTCACTGTTTTCCATGCGAGTGCAGACTTTTTAAAACTGATTGCATCTTCAATCTCTTCGATCTTTCGTGTAACATATTCCTCTTGTTCTCTTTGATACATACTTGTGAGTATATTTTGAGTGTCTACGAAGTTTTTTATGTTTCTTGGTGAAGGATCTATGTTTTTAAGTTCTGCTGCCTTATGAAGAAGTTCACGTTTCTGACAGATAAGCAGCGTTTCCCATGGTAGACTCTTTATAAGTTTCGGTTGTAACGGGATTATATTTTCAGCAGCTTCTTTGCATGCTATCTCAAAATAGTTATATCTTGTATTTGCATTTACAACTGTTGGTTTAAATTCTTGGAGGGTTTTAAATCTATCTTTAAGTTCAGTTACGAACTTATTTCGGATATTGATATCTTGCTTCAGTTTAGTCCAATCATATGGTTTATTATTACATAATTTCTTTTTATTTGCCCTCAAACAGAGTAGTATTTCGGCTGAAATTATACGATGATCAGATGCTAAACTTATGAAAGAATTGTAGGCTCTGCAGTTTTTTGCACTGTTTTTCTATTTTTTATTGATGATTATAAAATCAATTTGTGATTTAAAATTATTTGGAGAGGTATGTGTCCATAGTTGACCTGATCTCTTCTGAAAGTGTGTATTCAAACATAGAAGATTATTTTCATGAATGAAATTTTTAAGCATATTTCCATTTCGATTTGTATTTATGTGAAAAGAATATTTGTATCCATTTTTTTTGCCGATGTGTGCATTGAAGTCTACTCCGATTACTAGTACATTATGTTTTGGAATATGCCTTGTGTAAGATGTTAGATCAACATAGAATCTCTCTGTTTCCTCTTGGTCACTCACATTTGTTGGGCTATAGCATGATATTACTGTTGTCAATGGGTTTCCCATGAAATGTATTGCCACTATTCTGTTTGATATCATATCGATACTTTTTATTGCATTATAAGCTCTTAAGTTAATTAATATTCCAACACCACCGATGGCAGCATTTATACTATTTCTCCATGCAGAGCAGGTTAGCAATTTCCATTTTCCGAATGTATGTTCTTTGATATCAACATCTAGGTGTACAAATCTATGTTATTGTATACATAAAACCTCTTGTCCAGTTTTTTCAGCAGCGGCTACCAGTTCTGGTATTTTCCATACTTTTTGCAGCGTTTGCGTGTTTATGGTCCCGATTTTAAATGTTTTCTTAGATTTCAGCAATTTTGGTAAATTTTTATTTTTATTTTTATTTTTCTCAGTAGCTAACTTTTCGACTACAGTCTGAGGTGGTTCTGTAGGACGCGATCCTTGTTCCGCGCGACGATCGATGCGGGATAAATGTTGTTGTTGTGTTATATTTGCTTTCGATGGCTATATAAAATGTGCGGTCGCCACTCCATACACATTTGCGTAACCCTGCACGGGTGGCTGCAGAGTACTAGGTCTTGCCAAAGGACCACTCTGATTTTGGTTCGGTACTGCTTATTGAATAGAACATTCACATATTCGCAGCTAACCTTCATATCTGAAGGCCGTTTCCCTATCCACCACCTGGGCACCGCAGGATTGGAGTTTAAATCTCCTAACCTATTTCTCCGTGAAAAAAAAAGTATTCCAGTAAGGTAAGGTAAGGTAATTATATATAGTCTTGTTCCAGACTGCTCCTTAGATGTTTAACACCGAATAACAATGGCATCACAAGGATTCGGCCGACTAAGAATGATATGGTCATTCAAAGACGTATCAATAAAGCTTAAGACTAGACTCTACGGAGCACTCGTTCTGCCGATTGCCACATACAGTTCAGAGTCTTGGACTACAAGACGAAAGGAAATCGATGCGCTACTAATCTTTGAAATGAAATGCATTAGAGTTATTCTCCGGATCACATGGTCTGACAGACTCCGCAACATCATAATACGAAAGAAACTAAACATAAGCGAAACGATAGAAGACATATTTCTTAAAATAAGACTTCGCTGGGTTGGTCATGTTGTCAGGAATACGTCAACACTAATTTCAGGTGCAATCTAGATTTCAAAAAAAGGAGACCAAGAGGCCTCCGGCGGAGAAAAAGATGGTCTGATGGCTAATGGAACAGTGCGGTGAGCCACTATTAAATATAGAGAAACAAGCCAAACGACGAGATGCCTTCGGAAACTATGTATTCATGTGGAAAGTAAAAGGATGCTAATCATACGCATTTAAGTTATATATGAATATATATATATATATATATATATATATATAGGTACCTATATAGGGGAAAATCTCCGATTACCGACACCCTCCTAGTACCGACCCCCTCGCGTATCTCATTAACTATAGTTAAGAGATATCACAAAATTATATATACATGAATTATTAGTAATTTAATGATAGATATGAATAAGTATTTTGTTTTTAAAAATATTTAATCTTACAATTGTTATTTGATAAAATGTAATATTCTCTTTTTACTTTTTAAATATTTAAATAATAATTATTAAAAAAGTTAATTTTTTTTAAATAATTGTAAATACTTTATTATTTTAAAGAAAACTTAATACTGCGCATAATATTGTAGATCAATAAAATGTTTATAAATAATATAAAGATAATTTAATTTTAATAATTATTAACCAATATATCTTAATTATAGAAACCCATATTATTTTCCTATTACCAACCCCCTAATTTACCCTAATACCGACCCCATGTGATTTATAATATCCAATCAAAATAGATCCGTATTTTACTTTAAAATATGTTGTAAGTTGTTTTTGTATCATTTATATATAATTCGTATTCATGATTCCAGTTGATTATATACATACTGATTAATAAATAAATATATAATAATAATATACACTATTTTAATATAATTACTATAAAGTTTAAATTTAAATTTAATATTACTATAAACATAAATTCAATAAAAAATAAAGTACGTTCATGTTATAATTAATTATATTTATGTATATATATATACTATTTTATTGGATATTATAATACTACAATTATTTATACCACGATTATTTTAGGGGGTCGGTAATAGGAGAAGGGGTCGGAATTAGGCATATGTATCCGATTACCGAACCCCCTGTTTATTCTTGTAAATATAATTATATAAAAATTTTAAAATAGCCACATTATTCATTGCCATAATATTACCCTAATTTCAAAATTTCAAATAAATATATTTAATATCGAATAAGTTATTACAAATAATCATTTAAGGGTCGGTAATCGGAGACTTTCCCTACATATACATACTCCTTATGTCTAACATATGTCTTCCTTTCTACTCTACAGAGTAGTATACGCATGCGTACTATAACATTACACCGTCATTCCTTCACTACCGCAACTCTACTGTATCGAAGTCCTGCAGAGCCATATCATATTGAAGAGCATATTTCTTCCGTAGCGTTCTTTAAACACGTATACATTCTGTTTGACACACGTTATGACCGTATAAATAACTGATTGAAACCCCTGCCTTCCCTATACTAGGTACTACATCAACATCAATAGTTTGCAAGTATCCCGTCCTCTAGCTAATGTTCACATGCTCAGCGTGAAGCTGACGTCATCATTACTTTATTAGTATCGCGACCTAATTATGTAATATTTAATATTTTGTTGGTTTATGGACTGCATTAGTGCGTGAGCAATCGACCGTCCGACGGACGGCGTCCGTGTGAGGGAATTATCGAGTGGGAGGGAAGGCAAGGGAGAAATAATAAGGCTTAAGGTGGCGTTTAAAGGAGGGAGTTGATGTGTTTGTTCGTAGGTGATTGGGCAGGGAAGTAAGGTATACGATATTGGTATACAATTGTTTATACTTACATTATGTTGTGCACTAAATAAAAGTTCACCATTCATCATCACCAACATAATTATCATCATATACATATCTATATAGTTATGATAAATAAATAATAATATCTACTCGATAAATTTAAACTTTTAAACTTTCAGTACTTAGAGGTAGGCCCGACTTATGTTCTAAAAAAATATTTGTACATGTATTTAATAGGACAAATAGTGGTCTACTAAAAATGTATTAACTTATTTTTAATTTATTTATTCAATATAATATTTAAAACAATGATAGATATTATACAGATATATAATAATTGCATTTTTATAGAATATAGAAGAAAATATTTAATATAAATTATATTTAACTAATAAATTATTATTATTTTTAAAATAAACGATAATATTATGAATATTTTAAATTTTACTAATTATTAAATTGAAAAAAATGCATATATTGTGTAATTATATATATATTACAAATTATCTGAAAATATAAACCAATGTAATGGATTATTCAATATGTTGATAGTGTTTTAATGACTGGCATTTGTAAAAATATTGTTATTATTAAATTGATTTTAAATATTTACAAGAAAATTATGAAAAATGTATGCAATACATAAACGATAACTTATAACATTATGTTATTATAAATATATAAACACACGTGAATACTGATAATTTAATTATATATATTTAATAATATCATATAAAACTAATTTGAAACACAATTGTTAGAGGTTGCACCTACCCTTAATCACAATCAATCTCTCTTCATATATATTAAGTATTACCTACAAATAAAACTTAGTTACAAGAAATTACATTAAATTTTATTATTTTAAAATCAGTGTTTTGTAGGTTTCATTCGCATCATCTTATAATTATCATGTCATTCTATAACTTAAGGGGACATATATATTAGTGTTGGAAATTTTCTGATTTTTCACTCATTCGAAGTTTTCGAATAGTAATTATATACACTTCGAAGATTTCAAATAGTATTATTTTTGTTAAATTAAGTATTTGAAGTTTTCAAATAGTAAAATTATATATTTTGAAGGTTTCAAATAGTTAAATTATTCATTTCGAAGGTTTCAAATAGTAAATATATTCATTTCGAAAGCTTTAAATAATAAATACTATTCATACCCAACACGGAATTGCTCATTTTTTGATTGTTTACCAATCTATTATTTATTAATTATAACTATTCCTGATTATACATTGCTAGTATATACAATAAAATAAATTTAGCTAAAATACATAAAAAATTAGACAAATATTTGTTGTATAATTCAAAAATTAGTAGAAAATTAATTTAAAAATACAAAAAAATATGTCAAAATATTACAAAATATATTTTTTTTAAATGTTCTAAAAATAATATAAAAAATATAATATTTATATATTAAAATAATATTTCAACAATTAGAGGAAAAATATTACAAAATATATTTTTTTAAATATCGAAAAATATTTTTATAAATGTCAACAAATATTTTAATATATAATATAATATAGTATAGTGGACATCAATTATGCTCATACATTATTTATATACAATCACTATTTATCTTAAATTAATTAATTAAAGTTATTTAAAATTATATTTAATAGAGTGGAAATCAACCATGTTCGTAAATTATTGATATAAAATTCATCATTATTTAATAAACTATATTTAACGATTAATTAAATAAAATTATTTATAGTTAATTAAATTATATTTAGTAATGAATGTGTTTCTATAATTTTAAATAAAATAATGAATTATATGATAAATTACATCGTCAGAAATAATTGTATATACTGAAACAGATTCCATATTTAAAATTAGAGGGCGAGTTAGTAAAAAATGAAGTAAATAGTAATAATTTATTGTATAATATTTGTATATATAAATATTTATTATTATTGTTACTAAATACAATAATAAATAAATAAAAGATTAATAGGGAATAATATAATATAGTATTAATATATGCATGCCTTTTATAGTTTTTTTTCGAATAGTTAAATTAAATATTAGAAAATTTTGAATATTTAAATTTAATATTAGAAATTTTATAATATTTCAATTTGATATTCTAAATGTTCGAATAATTAGAATTAGGTATTCGACTTTTTGAATATCTGTCAAATCCAAAATTTACTATTTGAAAGGATCGAATATTCAAATATTCTAATATTTTATTCAATATTCAAAACCGTTTCAAACACGAATATATATATATATATATATATATATATATATATATATAACTTATAATAAGTTATCTAATAAGTTATCGTACTTTTAGTAAAAAAAAATTATCTTCACCATGTAAATATCCATATGTTTCGCCCGCCCTTAAATTGCATACGTGGAATTGACAAATGTTTATCTACCTAATTATATATCTGTGAGTTAGACTCGTAGAGGTTATAAATAAATAACAAAGACCATAGAAAATGTTGATTTATTGATCAACAGCGGATATATACAGTATAATGGTATTGCAAGGGCATATCTTCTAGAAACAACAGCTCTGTTACTCACTCATAGTTAGAACAAGGCGGGCTTTCGAGGGCTCCGGCGAATTAGATAAAATCAATAACAAAGTAAAATAATCTAAACATAAGATATTCTAGTAGTAGTAGTAGTAGTAGTAGTTATAGTTATAGTAAGAGTAGTAGTAGTAGTAGTTTTTGTAGTAGTAGTAGTAGTAGTAGTAGTAGCAGTAGTATTAGTAGTAGTAGTAGTAGTAGTAGTAGTAGTAGTAGTAGTAGTAGTAGTAGTAGTAGTAGTAGTAGTAGTAGTAGTAGTAGTAGTAGTAGTAGTAGTAGTAGTAGTAGTAGTAGTAGTAGTAGTAGTAGTAGTAGTAGTAGTAGTAGTAGTAGTAGTAGTAGTAGTAGTAGTAGTAGTAGTAGTAGTAGTAGTAGTAGTAGTAGTAGTAGTAGTAGTAGTAGTAGTAGTAGTAGTAGTAGTAGTAGTAGTAGTAGTAGTAGTAGTAGTAGTAGTAGTAGTAGTAGTAGTAGTAGTAGTAGTAGTAGTAGTAGTAGTAGTAGTAGTAGTAGTAGTAGTAGTAGTAGTAGTAGTAGTAGTAGTAGTAGTAGTAGTAGTAGTAGTAGTAGTAGTAGTAGTAGTAGTAGTAGTAGTAGTAGTAGTAGTAGTAGTAGTAGTAGTAGTAGTAGTAGTAGTAGTAGTAGTAGTAGTAGTAGTAGTAGTAGTAGTAGTAGTAGTAGTAGTAGTAGTTTCAGTAATACTAGTAGTAGTAGTAGTTTCAGTAATACTAGTAGTAGTAGTAAGTGATTCTATGGAAGTTTAATCAGCGGTAGTAATGAACTGTTAATTAATGGTAGGTAGCAATTAATCTAAATCGTCAAGGTCAAACGTGATACTGTCGGGAGGTCGGCGATTTCAATCTTGACTCTGGAAGAGGGTAATAAAATTAGTGAAAGGATAACGTATATGTAGGGTGAAATAAGAAGGGATGAATTATGTTGGCTTACTGGAAAGAGTTAAGGGAAATGATGGGTGTTGGGTAGTGTGGGTACATACATGGTTGATGAACTCATTGTATACTTGTGTACTGTGTGTGTGTGTGTGTAACTAATTAAACTAAAATATGTATGAACATCGCAATGATAATTCTATATACTATCAAGTATATCTGTATATCAAGTAGGTAGCTATATACCTATATCTATTCACCGTCTTTTAAATTTATATGTAAAATGTGTCTTATCACTGGTAATAAAACTAATAAAGATGATGATTAAACTACTGTTAACTCCTGTAATAGTGTATCAAGTTTATCAAATAAGATTACTGAAATACATAATATGATATTGATATTAATACAAACCTGCCCATCACTTATCGTAGTCATGATTAAATATAGGCAGTTTATTTAATATATATTTTTTTTAAAGTTTTAATAATTTATAAATTAATTTTATTAATATTTCAGAATAATAATATATTAAATACGTTATTTCATTAATATTGTATATATTTAACTTATTATTTTTTTTAAATAGAACCTTTATAAACTTTATAAAAGTATATGTATTAATACATACCTATATCATTAATTTAAATACTTAAACGTGATGATTTACTAAAATATTTTTTAAAAATAAATTAATTTTATTAATATTTCAGAATAATATTATAATAAAAGTCGATATTTGTTGATATTGAATATTTTTAACTTATAATTTTGTAAGCATATAATATTTATTATTATTATTATTATATATAAACTATAGGTAAAGTATATATTAATATAGCGATATGTATAATATTAATCCATCAAAATGATAATCTATTATAATATATTGTTTATTTACATTAAAAAGGCCAGTTTATTTTAAAATTGATGGCTTCTTTATACGCCATTTTGATTTAGTTTTCGGTCCTGAGGTTATAGGAGGTCTTATTTAAACCCTAGGGGTTTATACCATAGATTTAGGTACTCTAAATCTATGGTTTATATAGATCATGTAATTACAAATCATAACAAAGACATTATAAATATAAATAATCTAAACAAATGGATTTTTTTGTATACATCGGCAATATATAAGCTATAACATAAAATGTACTAGTTAGGCTTGAAGATTTTATTATATTTTATTTTAATTAACATTTTTTTAAATATAGTAGGGTCATAAAAACATGTTTTTATGTGATTTATAGATCGTTTTTTGGTATCACATTTTTCATAGAATCTAAATTACACAGTAAATGATAGTTTTATTGAATAATATTTTTTTTGTTAAGATATTTAACCACTTTACACTGCGAAGGGCCTTAATTAGTTTTAAATTCTGATCCTAAAAACACAATAATAGTTGGAGATTTAAACTATTACTTCAATTCTTCATAGTCTCCGTATTCATATTTTCATGATATTTCTGAAACGTTATAATTTCTTCGAATTATCTAAAAACAGGCCATCGATTGTTATTATAATAATGTCAAATTTAAAGTTGGAAGGTACTTATATAAGCACTACTGCACATTATACGCATTATAAAATATGTTATAGTAAAACAATAATTTATAGGCTCACTTGGGGATATAATGTAGCTAAAAAAATAGCAAAATAAAACCAAACCAAAGAAATCACACAACTCCAAAATAAAAATTGAACTCTGACATTCTAATAATAATAATCGGCGGCCTGCTTCGATATTCACCATATCTTCAACTTATTACTTGCCCTACTCATATAAAAGGTAATATTATTGACTATATATTTTACTAACACTTCAGTTAGCTTACTTTCTTAAACATCTTGCTATTCCCATGTTTCTGACCACTTTGCCATTTTATTCGAATTAGAATCTCTATAGTCTCAATTTGAATCATGTATTCATATCATATATTTCTTCAATTAATTTTCCTAGTTTTTAGACTGAAATGCCTGTTTAGTTATTTCACAGAGATCAAATCTTATAAGACTACATGGTATAATAGCATAGCGCTAGAGAGAAATTTTCTCTCTAGCTCTATGTATAATAGGTATCTTTCTAAACTAAACATACGACTAGGTACGATGAAAGAACATTCTTAAAATATAGATCTGAAATATCTTACAATTCTTTCTTAAATTCCCGATCTGAATACAGAAGTTTCAATAAAGGATTAAAAATGATATACATTAAGAATAACATTTCAAGTGTATCTTTCCGAAAAATTTAAATCTCGACAATTCTTTAAAATTATAAATAATCTTCCTTTTATAAAGGAAAAACCAAGCTTACCTAACGATATAATATTTGTTCGGAATTTATTAAATATGTTCATGATAAAATTACTTTAGTTTGTGAATGTATTAAATCTGAAAAAAATACAGTGATGAAATAAACTTAATCCACTAGCTTATATCTTTATTCCCAAAGACGTTATATATTTATACATAGATCACCAGCTCCTATATATACGTATAGATATAAAGCATTGACTTATATTGCCCAATACAAGTCAATGAAATAAAGCATCAACATAAAAGCTAAGCCAAGCCTATTTTTTTTCATAGACACGTCTATTTGTTCATTTGTGTGAAATTATTTTAATATTTTTTTTTGAAATTGTTGAAATGCAAATATATTCATATCAACACGTTAACTGATTAATACTTGACATTTTGTTCAATAAATCAAATATTTTTTTGTAAACTATTTTATGTAAAATATATATAATATAGTAACCAAATTTAATGCTATTATATTAATTTTAATTATAGATATTATGATAATTATTATAATATCTATAATAATAATTATCTATAATATAATATAATATAAAATTAATATTATCATAATTATTTAGATAATAATTATCATAATATCATATTAAATATGAGATTATATGAGTAAATTTATAAGTTACTTTGATTATAAATTTAAATTTAATTTATATAGCGGGTCGGGGTGGGTACGGCGGAGGGTACCAACAGATTCTGTGGCGATGAACTCATTGGGTGGACGGAGAATGTTCGCTTTCTGATGTTGAATTACCCGAAGTATCTTTGCGATATCTCCCGCCATCTTGCTTTCTAGTCGACTCAGTTGGCTGCGAATAAGTGAGTAATGTGTGACCTTATTATCGGTGTTTCGTGGGAGTTACACGGAAAGAGGTACACATTATCATGTGATATTATCGTAATGACAATATGTTCAAAGATATTATGATATGCATCGTATTCTACATTAAAATTTAAACTCGATAAATGTATTATTATTATTATTATTATTATTATATTGTTATTATATTATTATATTATTATTATTATTTTATTATTATATTATTATTATTATTATGATTAATATTATATTATTATTATTATTATTATTATTATTATTATTATTATTATTATTATTATTATTATTGTGATATATTAGTAGTATTGGCCTCAGCGCCCCACAACGTAAAGGGGAATATGTAGACATCGTTACCCCACCCCCCCCACCCCATTAAAGGAAGAACATCAACGATACCCCGGTGCTTACTAACGAAGATAGTTCATTAAGTTTATTGTTCACGTCCTTCTGTTTGTTGGCCGAGTCGCAGCTACACGGTGACGGGGTCAGGGGTCGCGTGATATTTGACCTTCGACCGGCGGCGCAATCTTCGTCGGCATCTTCGAATACGGACATATGCCTTACGTTCTGTGTGCGGGGGTCGATACATAGTATGAGGAATGATATAGCCGTGTAGGCGTGTATTAGTGGTGGTGGTCGTATACATTATTGTATTTAGGTGCCTTCCTTTTATCCCATCCAGGAACTTAGATGAAGTTTTCTCTCATTTTCGACGACAATGAATTATATTAATTCGGGAGTCATCAACCAATAAATATTATTATCATTATTATAACCAAATGACTCTAATGTTACTTAGAAGCCGGTCTAGTGTTAAGCATCTGTGGTTTAACTGGTTTAACTCGTTTTAACGAGAGCTGATCATTCGTATGTATACGCAATTGTATAATATCACCTATAGGTATTATTTAAAGACGTATTGTATAGGTCCGGATGGGGATTAAACCCGCATCCTACTACCAGTAGTAGAGGTGGTAGTGGTAGTGGTAGTAGTAGTGGTAGTGGTTATAGTGTTGGAAACCTGTTGTTTAGGTAGAATCAGCGGTATCACTTCTTCTTGTCCGTTATCACTGGAGAGATGTTCACTCTTGGTTAAAGTAGCTGTGTACAATGTGAGTATAGGTTGTGTATAATGTGTGTATAGGTTGTGTATAACTAGTGTATAATGTGTGTATAGGAAGTGTATAACTAGTGTATAATGTGTGTATAATATGAGTATAAAGATTATAATTATGTTATTTCCTATTAATAAAGATTGCAGTCGACAAGATAAGGACATGCAAGATAAGGGAATGACTAGATAAAGGATATGATAATATAAATAACATGCCTAGATAAGGAAATGTATAGATAAGGACATAACTAGATAAGGGCATGCCTAGATAAGGACATGTCTAGATAAAGGACATGATTAGATAAAGGACATATATAGATAAGGATATACCTAGATAGGACATGCCTAGATAAGGACATGACTAGATAAAGAGACATGCCTAGATAAAGGACATATCTAGATAAGGACATGGCTATATAAGCAAATGTCTAGATAAAGGACATGCCTAGATAAGGACATGACTAGATAGAGGACATGATTATATAAAGGACATGCCCAGATAAGGACATGTCTAGATAAAGGACATTCCTAGATAAAGGACATGCCTAGATAAAGGACATTACTAACGTGACACTGTTTCGGGTGTTGAAGGATGGTTGATGAAGTGCCGCTTTATCTGCGAGGTCGAGCGAAACCTATAGTTGGCGGGGGTAACGTCCAGACCCGCTTTCTCCGGGGAAAACTCTAGTATACCTAGTGTAGCGGTAACGGTTGCGGTGTCAGTAACAGTATACCTCTAGCATACGCTGTAGACGTACGCATTATTGTATAGGTGCTATGTGATATTATAGATAGATATATATAGATATGATATCATAGAATATATATATACTATACTATATTTTGTTTATAAGAAATTTAACATATATGAAATATAATCTTAAGTGAAAGATAAAGTGACATATAAGTGAATAAGTGAAATATAATCTTTAAGTGAATTTAGATTATATTTTTACTGGATTTATAGATTATAGGGTACATTTTAAAACATAACAAAATATAAACATGTATCCTACTACTTAATACAAGATAAATATGATTTCCTTGATTTCCTTTAGATTGTTATATACACCAGTTAATAAAAATTAAAAAAATTATTTTAAAATAATTAAGTTTACAAATAAAATATATATATATAAATATACTACATATTTATGTTTCGCAAAATCTTTTAATATATTACACAACTATATTTTCATTGGTGATTCATACATTATTTATAAGTGACATACGCTTACAGCAATATTTGCAGCGCGGCAGATAATAATCTATGGTTTCAGGAATAGATATTAGAATTAGTAATTCTATTGTCGATTTTGTTAGCCTATTTATAGGATACCACCTGATAAGATGCATGAATCAGATGCACCCGATAAGATTCATGAATCAGATTCAACTGATATAATACGTATCCCAATAATTCTATAATACATAAAACTAAATACCTATGTTCCCTATGGAACAACCCTTCACCCGCCATATCTATGGTACCACCACTACCCCCTTCTGAGCCCCGTGTTGAACCTGTTCCGCTGATGCGATAGTTATCGATGTCATCTACCAGTGGTGGCAGTTTCACGGTGTCGCTGACCACGGGGTTATGACCCCTGAACTCTTTAAAGTAGGAGGTCGCGTGTCTTTGATTCGCATCCCTGACACGCGGTAGATGGGTTGTGTTCACTCCTGTGTGTGCAGTGTGTGTGGTGTGTGAGGTGTGTGAAGTATGTGAGGTGTGTGATGTGTGTTGTAGTGTTTGGGGTGTGATGTATGGTGGTATGGTATGGTGTTAACGAAATAAACTCCATCAAAAGATGCACTGCTAATCATGTGTATTGCATGTAAGTCTACTGTATCTATAGATGGGGTATGTAGGGGTAAGTGTGTTGTACAGATGGGGTAAGTAAGGGTAGGTGTGTTGTACACATGGGGTATGTAGGGGTAAGTGTGTTGTACAGAGGGGGTATGTAGGGGTAAGTGTGTTGTACAGAGGGGGTATGTAGGGGTAAGTGTGTTGTACAGATGGGGTATGTAGGGGTAACCTGAGTTTTGATTCAGAAACGAATACTCTTTAGATCTATTGTTGTCAGCCACTGTGAAAACCATCAGTTCATCCTATGTGTGTGGGTGTGTGTGTGGGTATGTGTGTGCGTATGTGTGTGGGTATATGTGGGTGTGTGTGTGGGTGTGTGTGTGGGTGGGTACACTCTAGGTACACGCTAGGTACAAGCGTACTAACGTCTCTGAGATCGAACGTGATCTCGAGGTTGTTGATGAACTGCTCGGAGAACTCTGGGTACATGTCGAGGATGTCGAGGATATCGTCTCTGAGCACCTTGTGAAGGTCGCAGTAGGTCAACGCTCTTACGTTGAATGAAGACTTGCCTATTGTGGCGTGGCGACAGATATTCTCACCGAATATGTCATCTTTACCTGCATAGTAGTGGTAGTAGTAGTGGTAGTGGTAATGGTAGCGGTAGTTGTAGTGGTAGTGGTAGTGGTAGTGGTAGCGGTAGCGGTTATGGTAGTGGTAGTTGTAGTGGTAGTATCGTGTATTTATTCACTAAAATCTAATTATAAATATAATATTATTGGGAGATGAGATATAATAATAAAAAAATGTCGATATCCATGATAAAAATAATAAAAAATAATAAAAATATATAGTTTTGAAATGAGTGTATTAAGCTACATGTCATAAAGTAAGTTAGTTCAGTTCAAGTAAGATATATCTACATGTGATCATCGCTACTATTCCATGTGTACAGACAAATAGACACAGTCTATGTTCATTATGAAATGTACCTATATACTCGCTACGTATAGAGGTGGATGTGATAGTGTTGATACGATGATTTCGAAAAGTTATCTCAGTAACGATATAATAATTTAATAATTGTAGGCGGTATTATTATAATATGACGTTATAGGAATATTACCTTACGATTAAATATTTGTATTTTTAAATGAATATATATATACTAATAGTAATTTCGACGTAAATAATATTTAAATATCTGTATTAACTTAAGATTACACCCGTGTACATGGATAGTGAATCACTACGCCGCCATTGCTGAACCTAATATCGCCATGACGACGTCGTCCTTGAGGATTTCGATGCTGCCCCTGGATATGAAGTAGAGGGCGTCTAGGACGTCGCCGCGATGCACGAGGGTGTCACCAGGGGGCACGTGCGTAGTCTTGAACTTCAGCGATAACGCTCGTAGACAACCGGGGGATGCGCCTGTATGCGGGGATGTGTGTGTGTATGTGGGGGTGTGTGGAGGTGTGAGCGTATGTGGGGGTGTGTGTGTATGTGGGGTATGTGTATGTGGATGTGGGGGTGTGTGTGTATATAGAGGTGTGTTTGTATGAATATACGTATATATATACATTATTGCTATTATAGTATAGATGATAAATACATTATTGCTATTATAGTATAGATATTAAATACATTCAAAATATATACATATGTGTATATATGCATATATATATATATATATAGATAAATAACAAAATGAAGATAATATAAAATATTTTCAATTTACAACGTAATCATTATCGCAGGTCGCTCCGAAAGGGGAGGTCGAGCGTAGAGGTCACTCGTAGAGGTCGCCCGCGCCGTACCGACCTTTGAACGCCGGGCAATCGGTGAGCAGGTTACGATTGAGGTGAAGGCAGATGTCGGCCTGAAGACAGTCGGGGAAGCCCTTCAGTACGAGGTTCATGTCGATGCCGTTAGTGTAGGACCACGCGTGTTGGAAGTACTCCTCGAGGCGTTGACGGAGCGGGTTCGGGATCTGGTGGAAACGGATGAACTCTTTCACCTGTGATGGAGGGAGGGCATTGTGTGAGGTGTCGTGAGATAGATTTACTGGGATTTATACCGCCTATATAGTAATAATAATAAGCTTTTATTACAAACAAATTTTTTCTGATTGTATAATATATATATATGTATAAAAATAAAAATGATCTATTTGTTTTACTAATTCTAATTTCTAATTAAGATTTTACTCTTTCCAATTGTCGTCACCTAGTAATATAATTAGGTTATTAGGTTATTAGGTCATTAGGTCATTAGGTTAGAAGGGGTGGTCAGAGTTCAGGTAAATTCGCGTCTATGAATATTACCAGTTTATCATACCAGCATTGACTATACTGAAGACATTCACGTAGTGAGATGTCAAAGTTATTCGTTGTACCTAACTTACAGAAATATTAAACAATTAAAGGCTAGACGATATCAAATTTTCATATCTGTAATATAGCATGGTTATCCGTTGATTCCACTATCTATTGCACGTGATAACTATGATGAAGGTAACTCATGCTGTCTTGGTGTGCTATAATCAGCATTGTTTGGGGACAATACCTCATGTATGAGTTCTCAAGGACAAGTTCTTAAATAAGGACATATTCTAAAGTACTCGCTAGTGGGGTAGAGGGGGAATGAACCTTTTGCATCTGCGAGTGATAGCGGGCGGTTCCAGAGTAGAGTCTTTGTATGATGGCGCTGACGTTACCGAATATACTGGCGTACATCAGAGCTGCTCACCATGGGGCAGGTTATAACGGTGGGGTGGGGCGAGAAAGGGGTGGGGCATGGTAGTCGCTAGGCGTAGGGTTTCGTATAGTTGTGGGGCACGGTAGTGGTATCTAAGGGTGGAGTTAATACCGGGGGTGGTGTTATACTATAGTAGTAGCAAGGGGTAGTAATAGCAAGGGGTAGTAGTTGCTAGAGTTAGTAGTGGCTAGAGGTGGCGGGGTTTACTAACATCCTATCAACATCACGCATATTGAGAATACTTTCTCCGAGTTCGTGTTGGGCGAAACGTTTCCGAAACCAACGCTCGTCAGAGAACTGTGAAATAGGGGAGAATAGGCATTACATAAGTATAATAATGCTAATGCGAACAGTGTTTGGATTGGATATTATATTGGTTTTGTAGGAATTTTTGTTTAAAGTTTTATTGAACCATTGTACACAATATATTACGTAATCATATAATAATATAATTTTTAGAAGTCTTAAAACCATGAGTGAATATTCGGAATTTACATAATATTTTCATTACCTCCGTTCATTAATAGTATAGCTCGCGATACTCTCATGTGCACTTAGTTCATGTGCACTTACTTCATGTTTAGCTACGCATGCGGTAGTAGCGGTAGTAACCTGAACGTAAAGTAGAGGGCAGTGATGTATTTAGACTTAATTGTGGGGCCCCCAGTATCGTTTATGTAGGGTTGGTGTGTTTGTCGCGACAGCTCGTCTAGCCATCCTATCTTAGGGTCTTTGAGACCCGGTCTTTCTACGCTGCCGATAGCGTACCTGTGAAATAGGTCACCGATTATAGGACATAGTTCTAGTGTAGTCCGTGGTAACACTAAACTATGGATGAATAGCGATGTAAATATCGTAGAATAATTTTGATATACTAAAATAAAAGTTAGTAACAAATAACAAAATTACTAATATTGATCTAAATATTTTGAAATTTATCAGAATGTCATTGATATAATATAATAAATTAAGCTTTTATAAATATTAGTTAATAATATTGTATATGATATATGCGATAATATAAATAATTATGATATTTTATTTCATACCAACATTTTATAAAGATAAATAATAACCATATACAAGCTAGCCAATGAGCTATGAGTGCGAAGGTCGCCATTAATAATAGAAGTACAGCAGCTCCATACTCTGAATACCTATCTAACTTCCTGGCCACGCGAACCAATCGCAAGAGACGAGCCGTTTTTAGTAAACCAATCAGAGTTGTTGTCTGTAGTCATTGGTTTCAGGTTACAGATATTTTCATGGATTTATAATTTGGTAAACTACAAATTTAAGGATATTATAGATATATAACGGATAGTAAGACATTTGTATCTCTTTCTGATTAATTAAATATATTAATTATATAAACATTTGTTTAATATGAATTATAAATAAGGATATAGATAATTTAATTATGTCTCACATTACAAATTAATAATTTATTTAGAAAAAAATTATATATTATTTTATATTTATATAAATATATATTTCATTATCTATATTTTAAATCAATTGAGAATTTTTTTTAATTAAATTTTTACAAAATTTATAAAATTATAAATTAAAATTTAAATAAACTATTTCATAACATGTAAGTTAAAATACTAGATAAGCTTAATCATAATATTTACAATGAGAACAAATACCTATAAACCATATCATTATATAACAAACAGTGATATTACGTAATGCACGGGGTTAACCTCATCTGTATCGGAACCGAAGAGAAGCAGGTCAAATGGAATAGCTGCCACAACATCGATGAGGAACCATCCTGTTGGAGATAGTCATTATATGCATAATATTGTCAGCGCTACACGAGAAAGGCGTCTAGCAATATAAGAGTTGAGATATAATGTTTGATTGAGGAAACTGTTTGATAATAGATTATAATTTAACCTCAATAAATCAGGATGAAGAGGAAAAGGTAGAGGAGGAGGCGGAGGCGGAGGAGGAGTAAATGGAAAAGATAAGGTATAATGAGGAAAAGGATAATAAAGAAACGGATGAGGAAAAATTAAAGGAAGAAGAAGAAAAGATTAAGGAACATGAAGGATAGATGAGGATTAGAAAGGGGATAAAGAGGAAGAAGAGGATAGAGATTGAGGAGGAGGATGAGAAAGAAAACTTACTATAGGAAGAAGATGAGTAAAATAAGGAATTGAATGAGAAGTAGAATAAAAATTACGATAAGAATGATAAGGAAAAGGATGTAGAGTAGGAGGAGAATAAGAAGTAAAAAGAGGTGTAGGAGGACTAGAACGAGGTAGAGAAAGATGTTCGAGTAGATTAAAGAGGATAAACTCTAGTATGAGGAGGAATAGAATAATAACTAGAAGGAAGTGGAAGAGGAGAAGGAGATAAAGAAGAATATATAGTAGGATGAGTAAGATGAGGAGGAGGAGGAATAGAAAGACAAAGTTACAATAGGAGGAGGAGATGGTAGAGAAGGAGGGAACGAGAAGGAGGAGGAGGAGGAGGTATAGAAGGAGGGAAGGAGATAGAGAAGGAGGAGGAGGAGGAGGAGGAGGTAAGATAAGGAGGGAAGAAGGTAGAAAAGGACTTTAGGATGATCAAGTACACGACCTTTAAAGTAGTGAACGGCGATTTTGCCCGGATGACTGACCACCTCGTCGTTCTTGTTCACGTAGGTGGTCCGGAAGTTGATGAGGATGTCGATGATGAACATGATGTCGACAGTGAGGTCAATGATGGTGAGCGGGTCGCTGTACCGTTCGTAGGTGTCGGGGGGCTCAAGGGGCGGCGCTTGGTCGGCTACCCCGTACAGCGAGGGCGGGTATTCCGACTTCAGCGAGAACACGCCGGTCGTGGTCGTGGGTTTCATGGTAGTGGTGGTCGTGGTGGTGGTGGTGGTGGTCTTCGCGGGGGTTGCTATGGAGCGAAGGGGAGGGGGGTTAGTGGTTGCTCTGCGGGTTAAGTTAACAAGTAATTATGCGTTATCAATATAATAGTGTGTATATATCGATGACAGAGTGATTAACTAGGCTACATGGGGTCAGAGTTAACATCCATGTAGAGTGAACACATTATTAATTTATATATAAAATAAATGTTAAGAAAAATTATATACAAATTTATAATGCAATTATATATACGATATATTATCTAGAATCTAGATTCTAGATAATAACAGCAGTAAAGATTAACAACTTAATTTGAATCCCTTTAAAAGTATAAATATATTGAATTATTTATTATATTATTATAAAAAAATACTCTAATAGATGAATATTATTGTTGTTATTTATATAATAATACAGTATAATATAATATAGTATAATTATTAGCCCGTGCATGCATGTTAAAATACTTCAGACATGACACAACAATTAGACTTTCTCCAGGTGACATGAATTCTAACAAGGATTATATGTTGTCCAAGTGAACCATTAGAGGTTTGATCATTAGTAGTAAAGTTAATAAACTCTTACTAACTATGCGTGAGTGTATATATTGTCAGCCTTCTCTAGAATAAACTCCCTCCATCCCTCGAAACCATTAATATATAAACTACCACCTTCAAACACAAAATAAGAATTGCCTCTTCGTTCACGATATCTGAACTTAAACTCTCTTCGTTTTCCCCAAGTTGTACACGTGTCGTACTAAATATTACTTAATTACTTTTATTGTATTTATTATTGTCACACTATAACATTTTATAATTAATTTAATGTTAAAATATCATCATCATCATCATATGCATATCTGTCATGTAAGTACATTAATAACAACAAATAATACTATATAACAATCTATTTTTTAAAAGTAACAATATATAAATCACAACTAGGTCGCAAGACTAGACCACTGATCGCGGAAGCGTACGACCTCTATCGCCGGTACTGACCTCTACTGGAGGTGGGTTCGTTGAGGAGGAAGGCGGCCACGTAGGGAGTGAATATCGCCGTGTAGATCACCAGGATTAGGATCAGCCAATCCCAGACGGCTTTGAACGGCGAATAGTGCAGGATTGTGAAGCGGTGGGTGCGGGGCGACTGGAGCTTGTATTCGGGTAGGACGTCTGCACCCAGAGATAGTACCTTTATGGGGAGGGGTTTAAGTAATGGGGGGGGGGGGTGACTGGAGCTTGTATTCGGGTAGGACGTCTGCACCCAGAGAAAGTACCTTTATGAGGAGGGGTTTAAGTAATGGGGGGGGGTGACTGGAGCTTGTATTCGGGTAGGACGTCTGCACCCAGAGAAAGTACCTTTATAGGGAGGGGTTTAAGTAATGGGGGGGGGGGGTGACTGGAGCTTGTATTCGGGTAGGACGTTTGACCCAGAGAAAGTACCTTTATAGGGAGGGGTTTAAGTAATGGGGGGGGGGGTGACTGGAGCTTGTATTCGGGTAGGACGTCTGCACCCAGAGAAAGTACCTTTATGAGGAGGGGTTTAAGTAATGGGGGGGGGTGACTGGAGCTTGTATTCGGGTAGGACGTTTGACCCAGAGAAAGTACCTTTATGGGGGCATGTGGTTATGTAACGATGAGGAGATGTAGAAGCATAACTAATGGTTGTTTAACTACCGCAGGATATCAGCTCCTAAAAACCTTAGAGTAGGTATAACGAGGGTATGTTATGTAATGAAGGGGCGTTGTTATGTATTCGATATACCTATAGGGAGGCGGGGCCCCGTCTAGATGAATGCTGCTTTATTATTTATTTTGGTCGATAATTTCAAAGTTTAGATTAATTCTTTATCTATAATTCTAATTTTTACTTTCAATCAAGTTCAACAATATACATAAGTCTATTGCATAGGGCCATCTTTCATATATGTGTTGATGAATAATACATTCATATTCTAATTTTAGTTATATTATTGTAAACTATTTTTACATGATTAATAATAGTTTACATCATTAACTAACTAATTAATAACATGTAATCACTAAAATATATAAGTATGTAATATATAAATATTAATAGTAATATTTAAAACTCAGTTATTTTTAGTATATTAATTAATATTTGTAATCAAATTAATTTTTATATTCATTCAAAATACTAATTGGTTTAATTATAATAATTTGTACACAAATAATTTCAATAAATATATCAAAATATATTTCATTTTAATAATATATTATTTATAAAATACTATAATCTCAAAATACTACAAATTATTATATGTCGCTATATAAAAATTCGTAAAATATAAAGAAATATAATAAGTAATATTTTAGTAACATTTTATAATTTGTGTAGAATAAATGCACTTTACATATGTAATATAAGGATAAATAAAGTGATGTTTTTAAATTAATACAAATATACTACAATGTAATTAAATTAAATTTTAAATAATATTTTTAATATTCTATATTTTTTTATTATAACAAATTTTATTTTTTTAAATCACTAATTAATAGAGTATTTAATAACTACTATTTATATATGAATAGCATATAGTATGAATATATTATGAATATAATAATAGAAAATATTTAAAATATTAAATATTTATGGACTAGTAAGATTTATGAATCACCTCTATATCGCAAATGTATTTCCATCTGTTTATATGTATATAACATAAATAGACTATAAGTAGCATATATGCTAAATAAACAGATAATCTCAATATTATACAATTTAGGAAAGCGTCAACAAATAGTCATCGAATGAATAGTTTACAAAGATTATAATCTATAAATATAGATAATCACACTATTAGAGAGTGAGCCTCGAGTGAAACCTGGGCTACTTTCTCAGTGACGTTGTGTTTCATATTCTGCATGGGCACAAAGATACCGTCGTTCAGCCGTGAAGTCGACAGCAGCGAGTCTCTGTCATGAGTCATCGCGGTCACGGCTGACTGCCTCTTGTTCAGAAGTTGACTGCAGAGGGGTGAGGTGTGGGGGCGGAGTATAGGGGCGCTGCAACAGGGGGGATATCCCAAGGGAAATATCCCCCCCCCACTTTAAAATCTAGGGTGACTTCCTATGTAATGGTCCCCCCCCCAACTTTTACCACAACAATTATTTTGATTGGTTGGTCCTCCCTACATACATAATCGTTCCAGCGCCCCTAGTGGGGCGGGGGTCACTATCGCATGCGACGCGTTGAATAATCAGCAACGAGACGTGGTGTTTCGTGTTCAGGTTGAATTAGCGTAAACAGTATGCTAAGTATATGAATGCAATCGCGTGTGTGATGCGGATGTGTTAGGCACATTTTGATGCACGTATTTGATGCATATTTTGATGCACATATTTGATGCACGTATTTGATGCACGTATTTGATGCACGTATTTGATGCATGTATTTGATGCATATTTTGATACGCATGTGTGTCTAATTTTAAGTATGCTTGTACAGATTGATAATAATCAATTGTTGTTTAATATACAAGTGTGTGTGTGTGTGGTTAATTATAATCATATATATATATGTAGAGGAGACATTAAATCACGATATATAAACAATGATTATACAGTAATATATTTACGTGTTTCTTCGAAACGATATTGTTGCATAATACTTCTCGTATGTAAAATGTAGCGTAATTTATCGGTAAAGTGCGCGAAATAAAATACACATAATAAATGTCATATACGCTTATATAATTAATACGTAAATATGTTTTATACCGTACCGCTGTAAGTAGATCGAGAATGGGGCGAGGTGGGGGGGACTAAATATTATTATTATTATTATCAGATTTAGGCAATGCCAGGGTAATTATAGAAGCAGTGTTGCTTATCGAGACAATTACCCCTAATGGGGCGCGCGTAGGCCTGTAACGGGGGTGTACGGCGGTGGGGTCTAACCTAATATTAGTGAGGGATCCGGTCATCTGAGCCCGGTAGCCTACGAGTTCCGAGTCGCTGCTGCACTCTTGTTTCAGGAGGTTGTCGAACCCGATATGAGACGATAGGTTATGTGCTGCGTGCGGAGAGGTTAGCGTAAAGGTCGACGTAGAGGTCAATGCAATGATTATAATCGGTCGCTAAGCTCTGATAGGATAAAGTATATGGAATATGTTGATTATATTAAGGCGGTAACTACGGTTGGTGTGTTTTGTTTAATGCGGAAGTAGTGCAATGCTTTGTTATATTTGTTATAAATATCTGATATGACACCCCCGTATTAGCAACATGTAGCAAATGGATTCGTCAATTTGTGCATGTCATGCTTGACCACCTCTCTATAGGCCGAGTTTCTATATAAATACACTAATTCTATAGAGAGACACATTATAATAATAAATATGATAAATAAATATACATAAGCCTTGATGCTTTATTTCATATACATAACTATATAACAATATTGTTTAGTGGAGTGTAGTACTTATTTAATTAAAGCAATATCGCTGTTAACACAATCCAGTTTATTATTATATTTCAATTTTAATTTTATTAAAAATTCTGAATAAGTTATACATTTATATGTGTACTATAAAAACTATTATTGTATGTAGGAGGTAGTAATGAGAAATAATTATAATGAAAAATAAATATTTTATATCATCATCTATTTTATAAATTAAATTTTATTATAATTATATAACATATATATTACCGATTTTCTAAAAGTAAGAACAATGTTGTTTATTATTCTATACTTTTAGTTATTCTATACTATCTATTCTCTTAATAATTATGATTGAACTAAATGTTAAATGAGAATTATTATTTTCACTACCTTTATATTATGAAAATCGTGGATTATGCTTTGATTCATAGCATATTATATGTATTACATTTTTGGCATTATCTTATTTTTAGTTACATATTAGTTGTTTATTAATTGTTTATCCATTATAAATTATTTATTATTGATTATTTTAAGGTTAACTTATATTTTATTTATTAAATATTTATAAAATTTATTAAATAATATTTTATAATAAATAAATATGTAATATATATATATATATATATATGTATAATATACACACTCATATAATAATTATAATGTACAGTATTTTTCAAATTATTTTATATCAGAATAATTATTTTCGGGTATTTACTTGTATTGAAAATATAACAGTAATCTCAATTTATGATATAATCTAATCATTTTGTTTATATAATACAATGATATATATATATATATATATATATATATATATATTTCCCCAAAGCCCCATGCTATTGTGTATGTTTATTCATATATAAAATAGTGATTATATAATCATAATTTTATAAATTTCTATAAAAACATATGTTTATTTTTAGATACGAATTACATATAGTTATATTTGATTATATACCTGAACCCTTCACAAATGTATTGCCCTATATATCTAGCCTATATAATTTAAATTAGTTGATGATATACAAATGATCGTGATTCACACGTTACATGTATATTGATACAGTATACACGGGAATAAGCAGCAGAAGATAACAGTTCTAACTGTAGTCTAACTCTTAATTAATAATTAATGATTTATTTATCTACTATTATTTTACTATTTTATTCTACTTATCTTTAATATGACTCTGGTAGTAATGTTTATATGTGTATATGTATAAATATATAAATGTATATGTATACGTATAAATATATATATATTTACATGAGTATATTTAAAATAATATCATTAAGTTATTAATGTATTAATGTATTACGATAAAAAAACGATTGATGTATCAGATATAAAATCGATACCATTATCAGATAACGAGTACGACTCTATCGCTATGATAGGGTGCTAATCTAGCGAGCCTAAACCACAGACTCTAGAGGCGCATCGAAATCAATAAGCGAGTATCGCGGCGTCGTTATTCGCGCGTGAATTATTAATCGGAGGCGGCTGTATTAGGCCGTTATTATCTGCGACTGAAATCAGAAGTAGCGGTGCCCGTACTAGAGGTACTGCTGAGTGCGTAAAGAACATCGCACCGGTGTGTGACGTAAGGTTATGAGGGGGTGTGGTTATCTAGGGGGAATGTGGTTATCTAGGGGGTGTGGTTATCTAGGGGGCATGTGGTTATCTAGGGGGTTGGCAATTGAGGGGTGTGGATATCTAGGCGATGATTGGCTATCTAGAGGGCATGTGGTTATATAGGGGGTATGTGGTTATATAGCGGGTGTGCTTATATAAGGGGCATGGTTATCTAGGGGGCGTGTGATTATCAAGGAGGCGTGGCCTACCAACATATCTGTCGGTCCAAGTTGGAGTGCAGCAGAGTTTTGTCGACGTTCTCGAGTGAAGTGGATCTGATGCGACGCGACTTGGTCGAGTGAAGATGTAACTGAGGGTGGAGGGGTATTAGAGGAGGGGGTGTTAGAGAAGTTAGGAGTAAGATAGACATTTGCGTGTTAGGCAGAAATGAATGCCAGCGATTAGATCATGTATTATCACCTAGTTCTGATAGTGTGAGCTATGCGCAGTAATAGTACGGATGCAGTTAGTGTGTTAGTATGAGATAAGCTGCTTGTTCATCTTTATAGAAGGAGCTTTATAAATGTGGGATAGTGAATGTGGGACTGCTTTAATATATGCGATATAAGAGGTATGTATGTATGTGTGTGTATATGTGTGTGTGTGTGTATATGTGTATGTGTGTATCAACGCAATAAATCACCACATAAACTGATCCGATATTGTAGACATAAGTTTGTACTGTCGTAGACATATAAAGTTTGAGAACATCAATCAATGTGTAATCGATACGTGCACACTGCGCATCGCATCCTAGAGGGGATGGAATTAGATAAGAGCTTGAAACGGGTGGAGGGGGCGAAATAAAGGGGTGCAGTTGATAAATAGGCTAAAGTGCTAAAGTGCGGAAGGCACTTAACAAAGAGTGCGTGGTCAAGTGCTGAGATTAGAGTATCACCGGTCAGTGAGAGGCCTGTCTCTCTCTCTCGGGCCATAGTGACCACCACCATCAGACCATTACTATTACTACTACTACTACTACTACATCTAGTATCAGTGTTATAGTCGTCGCTGAGATTGTTGTGTAAGTACTTTTAGTGATTCGCATGTATTTAAATTCACTCAAAAGTTGCTTTTAATTATTCGAGGTGTTTACGTAAGTAGTACTAGTTCTAGTTTAATAACATCTGATTAGTAACTATAGTAATTAGATAAATAAGTATTCGTAGCGAGGGCATTCGTGAACTTACATTCTTAACTAGTTAGTTAATATAATAACTTATTAATTAGTTGTATTAACTAATAAACTATCTCAATAACTAATAGACCAGGGCCGAGTTG
This sequence comes from Osedax fenrisi, assembly GCA_964019155.1. Taxonomy (NCBI): domain Eukaryota; kingdom Metazoa; phylum Annelida; class Polychaeta; order Sabellida; family Siboglinidae; genus Osedax; species Osedax fenrisi. The sequence goes on along the minus strand of OZ025241.1, from coordinate 100,361,602 downwards.
TTCTGAGATAATATACCGGCCTAAGATTATTCTAGAACAATAATTAACATTATGGAGATAGCTAAGTATTGACCTCGAATGAACTTATAGAACTCGATGATTTCAGAACAATTACCACTAGTGCCTTAACTTATATGGTCGAATTAATCGACACTATCTGATGTCTATACTGATCCTATTCGCTGACCTTGCTATCGACCTTGCCATCTTCGTCGGCTATTTCGCCTCGCTCTTCGGCGATCTCAGAGATGTGATGTTTAGGTTCGGTGGAGCCGTCCGCTTGACCTTCGAGGTCCTTGGCCTGAGTGGATGATGACCTTCGAATGTCGCGACGTATCGAAGGTAGACGTAGCCGCAATGATTTGTGACGATCTGTTGGAAGTGTGAGTGTTGTGAGTGTGGTGGTGGTGGTGGTGGTGGTGGTGGTGGTGGTGGTGGAACTATATTTAATGTACGTGTTGTATATTATAAGCATAGATTTATATTTTACTGGTAAACTGTAAATCTATAAGTAACGGTTACATATTAATTCGATACAAAAATATTTAATTATTAAACCTTTGAAAATAATTAAATCCATGTAGAGTTTCATAACATATTAATTAGATAGCTTTAAATAAATATTAATTGCGAATATTATTTTAATTTAGAATTAAGATTATTCAAAAAATGTCACCATTCATCACATCTTTACGAGTGATATATTGTAATAAGAATATCTAAATATCCGTAGAGTTTTATATAGAACATAATAATCTTATAATGTTATTATAATAATATATTATATAAAATAAATGCATTGATCATATATATATATATAAACTTATAAAATGCAATTTCAATTATTTCAATTATATCAAAATAAAACATTTATATTTATTTATATTGCAATATAATTGCAACATTTAATTTGATTAAATAATACTATATATGTGATGGCCATCTTAAGTTTCCTAATTCGAGGTACCATGTATGTTGAAGAAAAACCAATCTATGTAAACCATAAATCTATGATTATACAGTATTGTCTGTAGCTAGTATTGGTTATAAGAACAATAGAATAATTGTTATTATTATAGTTTACAATGCTAGTATTGATTTATTTCATGTACAATTATGTACAATTATTTTATATATTATTTCTACAATTTCTAGTAAGTAAAGGTCTGATATAAATGCTATATGTGATACATGATAATAATCTATAGTATAGGCTATATATTATAATACATTATAATGATATATAATACATTATATATCATAAGCGGTATTATATATATAATTATTATTTAATTTAATAATAATTTATTTATTAATATAAAGATTTTCCGAAGAAAAAAGAGAAAGAAAGAAAGAGAGAGAGAGAGAGAGAGAGAGAGAGAGAGAGAGAGAGAGAGAGAGAGAGAGAGAGAGAGAGAGAGAGAGAGGGAGAGGGGAGAGGGAGAGGGAGAGGGAGAGGAGAGAGGGAGAGGGAGAGGAGAGAGAGAGAGAGAGAGAGAGAGAGAGAGAGAGAGAGAGAGAGAGAGAGAGAGAGAGAGAGAGAGAGAGAGAGAGAGAGAGAGAGGAGAGAGAGAGAGAGAGAGAGAGAGAGAGAGAGAGAGAGAGAGAGAGAGAGAGAGAGAGAGAGAGAGAGAGAGAGAGAGAGAGAGATATAGAGAGAGATAGAGAGAGAGATACATAAAGATAGAGAGAGTGAGAGAGATAACTAACTATTCTTAAGAGAGTTGCGGTAGTAGTCACTCTTAACAGGTGCATCAGTGATGTCCTCAAGGTTAAGTATGAACAGGATCGTCTCGTTGAGCTCATTCTTCACAGGGGCCACAAGAACGCTGCACAGGAACTTTGAACCTATATGTAATGATGAGTCATGACTGATGACGTCATCATACTTAGATAATGCTGTGCTGGAGTAACCACATTTATATTTACAAATAAAAGTGCAAATATCTATGGTTATCTAAGTTGGAGGTTGCTTGCCTTGACCTCTACCCTTGTACATTGCTTGTATTGACCTCTATCCGGGTATGCTAACTATTATCCCCTATAAGTATTCTTTACTTCACTTAAACTCGTACATACATGTATGTGTATGTGTCCTGGTAATGTAGAATGTATGTCCTTTACTTCGTATATTATATGTGATGTATCAATAATGTTATTTAAAGTATGAAGGGTTGAAAAATGTGTAGGTGAATTTTACATCATGATGTAAATGCTGCAGCAATGTATACACACATACACACAAACACACACACATACACACACATACTCACATACAGATAAACATACATATATATATATATATATATAGCGTTAATAATACATATGTATATTTTACATTCGATTCAACTAAGTATTATTGTCTATAGCATAGATTTGTATTTTACTAACAAACTATAGTTTATAGTTTATAGTTTATAGCTGATATAACCTATAGGTTATATCAGGGAGGTAATATTAACTACTATTTACTAGGTAAACTATACATCTATGATCTATAGGCCTCGCTTCTCGACGTCCATTGGCTGCATTATGTTACGTAATGCATTAAATATCGCCGCAGATCGTTGTACTGTATAGCATATTAATGCTATAATAACACAGGTGAATGTATCTCATTGGTGGGCGTGAATCGTCTGCGAAAAGAAATTATATAAATAAAGTATTTATACGTCTGCCATTAATACTACGTAGTTATGTTACATGTTACGATCATTTATAGTGAATGTATATACCTAGAGTTATATAAATATGTGCATATGTAGTTCTTCTTCTTCTCATATATATATATATATAGGTTATTACTTTTATTATGAGGTGTTGCGTAATAAATATCACTCGATTATTGCATATGATATCCAGGGGCGGATCCAGATGGGGCATAGGGTATAACATTACTGGTACATCGAACCCTCGGCCTCACGTTATATACATGTATACAATATATCGTATGCTACATATGTAGCATCTTTACTTGTATTACCTATATAAATAGGTTACTATATATCGAATATACTATATATATATATATAGTATATTAAAAATAAATATAGGTATAGTATATAGGTACCTATATTTATTTTTGAATTTGTACCTTATTTACAAATTCCTGTAGATACATCCGTGTCATATAATGTAGCATACATCATATACGCATTAAGGCATTAAAGCATCCGTATACGCCCCATTAAAGCGTATATAAACAATATTAGCAAAGATTTTCCGAAGGAAAGATATAACACTTACGCGAAATCGTGTAATTCGAATTTGTATACAAAATACCCTGGTGCCACCTATAGCGGGTTACTTTTAGGAACTATGAGTTGTTTATAATGTAAATTCGAATTTAACTATACACTTTTAAAATGTTAAATAATATGCTTTAAATTAATATTTATATGATGAAAAATAAGTGTTCATTACTAATATATAACAAACAAATATGATATTTATATTTTAAATTCTATAAGTATATATTTAGTAAGTAAAAGTTAATTTATATTGCATGTAATTTAATAGAGCAATGAAAACATTGTTGTATGCAAACAGAGCCGAACCTAAATCTATTTCAGTGATTTCGATACTACTGCTAGCAGCGGTTGGGTATATTACTAAATTACGTTGCATGCATAGGGAGTGTTATATCAAAGATTTTCCGAAGGAAAGATATAACACTTACGCGAAATCGTGTAATTCGAATTTGTATACAAAATACCCTGGTGCCACCTATAGCGGGTTACTTTTAGGAACTATGTGTTGTTTATAATGTAAATTCGTATTTAACTATACACTTTTAAAATGTTAAATAATATGCTTTAAATTAATATTTATATGATGAAAACTAAGTGTTCATTACTAATATATAACAAACAAATATGATATGTATGTTTTAAATGCTATAAGTATATATTTAGTGAGTAAAATCTAATTTATATTGCATGTAATTTAATAGAGCAATGAAAACATTGTTGTATGCAAACAGAGCCGAACCTAAATCTATTTCAGTGATTTCGATACTACTGCTAGCAGCGGTTGGGGCTATAACTAAATTACGTTGCATGCATAGGGAGTGTTATATCTTTGCTTCGCAAAATCTTTGGTTATATCTTTGCTTCGCGAAATCTTTGATATTAGTGTATTTTATAATACCGAAGGATTTAATAGTTAAAATGGGCGTGGCTTACTGGTCACGTGATCATAAATATAAACACCTTTATTGTGATGGTGATATTATGTCTAATAGTACCACCTATTGTTGTGTTATCGATGCGCTGTCATTGTCGTAGTTGTTAATAACCCTGGGTTAATAACCCTGGGTTAATAACGTGCATACGATAGGAGTGTATATCATATCACTTTATAGACATGCATTTTATACAACTATAGTGGAAAGTAACCTAATACGGACACTTTAACAATAAATCGTCTTAACATTTTATGATTCATTATTTTTATTCAAAAATTACAATATATTAATATTATATGATTATAGATATTATTGTGATTTTAAAATTTTATTTAATCTTTTAATTCCGTAGATAACGGGGGTGTCCGTATTCGGTACCCGTGTCCTAATACGGACACCTTGTGTTATAATACGGACGCCCGTTATACCACTAGATAAACTATATATTATTGATGAATCAATCAGAAAAATTACAATTACATTATTTATAATTAATTTTATGAACAATTTATTCTAAATTAATTAGTTAATAATTTATTTATTTTTATTATTTTTTTAATTAATAATACAATTTAAGTATCTAAATAATACAATTTTCAGATTTAGCTTTACTGGTGTTATTAATATTATACCGCACGCGATTTTTATGAAAATCAAAATAGTTCATACGCTGCGCGCTGATTGGTTATAGGGTGTCCGTATTAGGTAATTATATAACCTCTATATATATGCTTATAACTTAAAGAATATTTGATAACAAATATAGAAATTATATATATCATTTTATAATGCTTTATTTTTTAATAATATAGTGTTATATTTTATATCGATACATTTGTATATACTTGAGAAGGATTTAAGTTGCACTTCTTCTTTCATAAATTTAAAAATGAAATAAAAAAATTAGTTTATTGGATATATCAACAATATTTTGAATAATTAAAAAATAAAAAATAATTGTTTAGACTATTTATATAATTATGAATATATTATTCATTATACATTTTTTTGTAGGATTTATGGTTTCTGAGATAGCCAAAGTGTCCGTATTCTGGTACTGTCCGTATTCGGTTACTTTACCCTAGTTAACATATACATCTACGTTATTCAATATTAATATATAATGACTATAAGCAGGGAGCTGCTATAAGTTAATTATTTTATAATCAGTTTTTCCATGGATAGGAGAGGCAAAAGTAATACATGTTACGATATATGTCCTTGGTATGTCCTTACTCTCCAGATAATAAAGAGACCCTTAATATATATATATATATATATATATATATATATATTCTGAAAAATATTTATTTGTAATATTACATTAAATATTTTGACCAACATTCAATATAGTTATCACATCGTATACATATATATATATATATATATATATATATTTGTACTACGTTTACTATAAATGAAAAATACTATATAAAATGTATTATATAAAAAAACTCACTTAGAGAAATACTCACTTATATAATATTAAATATATTATAGATTAAGTGCACGTCGCACATAAAACACTATATTATATAACATTATGCTATTGTTAGGAACTGGGCTATAGTGTACGAAAGTGAACATAGATAATTGTCTAACGAATATATGTTATTATTACGTGATAAAGAGGCGTAACCTATACGTAGAGTTACGTCATACCACGTGACTATTACGCACGAGTGTTAATGAATCACTTATGACGTCATCGACTTGTGACGTAATCAACTTATGCACATGCGCGTATCGTGTAATAGGTAGAATTACGTAATCAATGAGGTGTATCGATTATATTATTAATTATATTAATTATACATATATATATATACATATATATGTGTGTATATATATATAATATAATATACATTATATTGTTATGTAGTCTAGCTACATGATTACAATAAATATATACATTTATGTATACATATATATATATATATATATATATATGAATGAATGAATGAATGAAATCAGTTTATACTATAAACTTTATAGATATGCGACATATTATATAATATGTAACACATATTATGTGTGTATAGCATAAAACATCTGTGTGTGTGTATGTGTATGTAAATATATATATATATATATATATATATATATATATATATATATATATATATATGTGTGTGTGTGTGTGTGTGTGTATGTGTGTGAGAGAGAGGATGATAGCAAGGACATTTCCTTGATGATAGTAAAGGTTACACACACGTGACTGGTATAACAACATCCGGCTACATATTCCATGTCGTTAATGTCGATGTCCTCTCTATGTACATGTACAGTGTACATTGTACACTGTACATTGTAGAGTGTACAATATACATGTACACTGTATAACGTATATAGTATACAGTTTACAATGTATAGTATACAATGTACACTGTATACTATTAACAATGACAAAGTAGTATATATATATATATATATATATATATATATATATATATATATTATATATATTATCCTATATACAATACAGAGTTGGTACATGATAATATCAACGACACCTCCCTGGTATACCAGTAGTATACTACTACGCAATATATTGACTACACTCGATAACAATTAAATGAATACCTATTACTAATAGGCTATTATAATACACTGTAGGGTACTATAGTACCCTTACATACTATAGTACCCTACAGTGTAGGTGTACGAACTGTAGGGGTTACAGTGTATGCCCTAAAGTTATATATGAACGATTACAGTCAACCGAAGTAGTGCCTCGTGAATTGTTGTAAACTATAGTTGATTATAATCAGACAACAACTCCATTCGTTTAATTCGAATATTTGAATTTCCCGCGAATAATGTGCCCAATGGACATAAATTAAAATACGATTATATTTGTAGACAGTTGTTGTTGTTGTTGTTGTATTCACTCTCACGCTGTCGTCTGCAGACTCGCGAATTAAAGTCAACTGTTGTTCACACAACAAAAACGTACCAGCACACCCGGATGTACCCGGATGTCGATAACCGATATCGGCTGCTTTAATTAATTATTCGTTATTTAATAAATGTACAAAAAAACAACATTAAGCAGCCGATATCTGGCTATATCCAGATATATATTATATATATATATATATATATATATATATATATATATATATATATAACAATATGTCTGCCTGATTTGTCGGAATGAACTCGACTTAATAATTAAGGGGGGTTCGCATTCATTATTAACAAGTAATTGCTCGTTAAAACCATGGATTCCTTAACACGAGAAGGGTTTCGAAGAGACATTAGAGCCATATGATTAAAGTGAAACTTCATCTAAGTTCCTGGATGGGATAAAAGGACTCCACCAAAATAACAATAACAATTATTTATGAAATTTGCACACCTAATAATATATAGTTATACCCGGGTTATACTGATATCAGAGGGCTCCCTGCTAATAGCTATAAGATACCTCGGTAGTAACTAAATAGTTGCTATTCTTAAATGATAGGTAGTCTATAGACTATTGATCATATTAATTAGATATGTAAATATTAGACTATTGATCGCTATAAGTACAAGCACACGTAATCTATCTATTAGAGTACATGTGTGTATTATTCGTATATATTCGTATACATATACGCATATTTATCTGTATGTGTATCTGTATGTACAGTGTATTGTGTACTAATAACATAAGAGCCTTAGCTCTGTAGATGGATTACGGTATGAAGTATACTTGTTTGAAGTATGATGCATGAACATGTTCATTAGTAGTGTCCTTGGCTAGCACATATTTCGTAACTAATAAGCTATATTGTGCATGTAACCTATATGAGATAATGCGGATTGTTTAGCATATCTGGGAATCTGAGCTATTCATTTTTATTTTTAAAATAAAAAAATGTGCTCTAGATATATACATTAACATCAATGTAAAATAAAATTATATATGGTTACATATTTATATATTTTATATATTTTATTTATAAATAAATAAATTATACTTATGTTTATTAATATTAACTCTATCATATATAATATTAATAAGTACAAAATATAAAATTCTGTACTCTTATATTGTACATTTTTAGAAAAAATATCCGAAAAAAGGCGTCTTGAATAACGAAAATGAGAGAGTTAACTCATAATTTTAAAAGTATAATTATACCATTATTTGTAAAATTGTATAGACAAATGAATTTAAATATATATAATTATTGATATAATGGTTATCATTTATATGTATATATATATATATATATATATATATATATATATATATATATATATATATATACAGTCAACTCTCGGTAAGTCGGACTACGGATAAGTCAGACTTCTCGATAAGTCGGACACATTTAGTTGGTTTGGTTGGATTTGTATCTATTTCCATGTTAAATTAATCGGATAAGTCGGATAAGTTGGATTGGATAAGTCGGACTTTTCTATAAGTCGGACACATATTATAGTCATTTTATGATTTTTATACTGGATAAGTAGGAATTTTTATAATTTAAATAATGAATTTTATAATTTTAGTAAGTAATATTATTAAATACAACATTGACTGTATATATATATATATTATGTATATATATATATATATATATATATATATATATATATATATATATATATATATATATTATGTATATATATATATATATATATATATATATATATATATATTATGTATATATATATATATTGAAAGTATTACCTTTATAACACAGTTATGCCCGTTTAAAGGGGTAGGGTCCCGTAAAGGGATATATCCATCCTAACTTCGTTGTGATAGTATAGCGATATGCGTACATATGTATGCCTATAGGCACCACCCTTATTATAAATGTTGATTCTATAATCACGATTTACCAGTTATAATAAACACATGTATACCAGCGGTAGCATTCATAGTACAGTACCAACAAACATTTGTCTAATGAAAAAGCTTCGCAAAACCTTTGGTGCCAATACAATACTTTACAATTCTGTGAACTAATGACATGTACATTGTACAATAACTAACGATATCCATACGCATTGTATTGCACACGTGATATTTACTTGTTGTTTGTTGTTGACAAGCATCTACAGTTAAACTAATCAAGTCTAACTATACAATACGTACAATTGTTAATGTAATACATACATAGAATTATATCGTAATATGTATTTGTGGAGAAACGTGAGCTGTTTTGTAACTATTTAATAGTTCTAATAAAAAATGTATTCCATCTATTAATTATAATATACTAAACGAGTGTATTACCAAACGTGTGGTTAATCTTATTAGTATTTTGAATGTATACATTCAAAATATATACTAAAATATATACTATAGTATAAATGTTTGTAAAAAAGTTACTCAAGTCTTCTCACTTTCCCCTATCTGACCCCCCCCCCCCTACTTTACATTAACTCTTCTTTATGTATAGTATATAATATATTATATACCACTATATTATATCACTATAGTGATATGAATGATGCTCAAATCTAAAGCATGATGATGATTCAGTCTCAGTATCAGTTACCTAAAGTCTCAACTCGGCTCGGCTCGGGCTCGTTTTTTCCCGAAAATGAAAGTTTCGGCTCGGCATCAAAAAGCTCGGTATTATTTACACCACTAGATGAAATGTTCATTATTATTCACTGAATCGCGAAGTTGGCGCAGATTATTATTTTATAATGTATGTAAATGTGAAATATATAAAAATTAGTATTAAAATGTAATTTCATAAAAGCATCATTTCGGCTCGGTAATGTTTTGTGAAAGTCTCAACTCGGCTCGGGCTCGTTTGGCTAGAATTTCAGCTCGGTTCGTCTCGGACTCGTTTTTTTCCGAAAATGAAAGTCTCGTCTCGGCATCAAAAGCTCGTTACATCACTAGTATATAATACAATATAGTACGTATATATATCCCATAAAGTTTGGTATAAAGTATACATATAGATATAAGGATATATATATATATACGTATATATATATATATATATATACGCACAATGGGTAGGCGCATGCGTGTATGTTTATAATAATATCAGTAGGACACTATCGCTATAATAGCAAGTACATGTCCTCTGTAACATAATAATAACCCGTATAACACGACAACCCGTATAACACGACAACCCGTATAACGTAATCACCGGATACAAGCACATATCGCCGTAATAACTGCGAAGTCGTAACATTGTACTACGGCGCGTCGCTCGCCTATAATAAACACATTATCAGAGTGAGAGGGGGGGTTGTACTAACGTTATTACAACGACGACGCCCCGCCCACCGCCCCGCCCCACTACGTATTATCGCCCGCCCCCACGTATTACATAACAACACACACACACACGGCGTTGCGTAATAGGCCACGCGATCCGGTTACGTAATATTAATTATTTCTTCATCTTTTCTCGAGAGAGAGAGAGAGAGAGAGAGAGAGATGAATTCTAATCACTTCGAAAGTGTACGCTGATGGGCGGGAGGTCACCGAGCGATACAAACTGTCCGTAGTAGCAGTGGCTGACCACTACTGACCACTACTGGTCGAAGTAGGCGTGGCCTATAGGTAAACGTGGGTCTGACCACTGAGGTCGTGGTGGTGTGGTCATCTAGGTGTGGCTGCAGACGGTAATTAATGATACACATACACACTCTCTCGTATGCCCCTGTCTAATGGTGATATATGTGTACACTGCTTCTATATATATATATATATATATATATATATATAAAATTCTATAGAATTGTATAGCATATAGACCCATTTATATATATATACATATATATATATATATATATATATATATATATATATATACAGTCAAAGCTCGATAACTCAACATTGACAGGACGGAGTTTTCATGTTGAGTTAGCGAGTATGTCGAGTTATCGGATGTATAAATTAATGACTTAATTAATGTTTTGTTCACATAAATGCATTCAAAATAGTACTCGTATGATAATATAATAATTGTAATTGTATTTTTACGTTTATATATATTTATATCCATATATTATTAAATAAAACAATGTTGAATAATGTATACATATATGTTGAATTATATTTGTTGAGGAATGTAGTTTTACATGTAAAAGATACGAATCCAACAACATATGTTTGTGATATTTTGATTTTTCATAAATGTTGAGTTATCGGATGTATATTTACATGTAATGTATAGGCTAGGATTATAAAAACGATGTTGAGTTATATGTATGTTGAGTTATATTTGTTGAGTAATAGGGTTTTTGTTAACATGTAAAAGATACGAATCCAACCAAATATTTTTTGGATGTTTAGTTATCAGCAATGTTGAGTTATCGGCATGTTGAGTTACCGAGCTTCTACTGTATATATATATATATATATATATATATATATATATATATATATATATATATATAATATATATTTATATATTTCTTATTTATACTTTTATTATTTATTATATTTTTATTATATATATTTCTTATTTATACTTTTATTATTTATTATATTTTATTTTGTAGTTAACTGAAAATGATGACCTTTCCTTGATAACAATGTTCAAGTATATACTTACCTATTTATTCAGCACGATTTTCATTTACAAATAAAAAAATAATCACATTTACCGATCATATCAATTATCTAATATATGTATAGTTCTAATGATATACAAAATTGATATTTGTCCTTTTACAATGTCCTTATATTTTGTATTTATTATTCTTGTAATGTTGTTATCAAGTTGAGTAGGGAAATACCTAATCAAGCTTTGCTTTTGAGTTTTCCTGAGTATTTAATATATATCAATTTACCAACAATATATATATATATATATATATATATATATAGATATATATATAATATAATATATACTAAACTTGCTTTGCGAATATTTCGTAAATAACATATTTCCATGAAAAGCAGGCCCTATACGGATGCCCTATATTATTTCGGAGGGTTTCGGAGAGTCACCCTCCGACGATAAATAGAGGACCTCCTATGTATAAAGGCTGCGTTATTTACGAACTATATGCAAGTATAGTATATTATCTATATATGTAAACGTGTGTGTACGAGAATTCTTAAAGATAATGCCAATACTGTCATTAACTCGGACACATCCGGTCAATGAGATTTGCGTGTGGGTACAAACATAAATGTTCGCGTATGTGCGTGTATGCGTGTATGCGTGTATTTGTAGTATGAGTATAATGCATATTATACATACATAGTTAAAATGTTCTATATATATATATATATATAAGAAGGCAGAGACTACCAGTATACTATAATATAGAAACTATATGCCTTCTATTAGCGATGTAATGATTATTATGACCGGAAGTGAATTCGGGTAAGTTTTAATTCATAAAAATATATTTCATATATATATATATATGTATTAATTTTAATAGATAATTTCGATAATAAAACATAAAGGCAGTTATTTCTCTCCAGCTAAAACAATGTCATAATAATGCTACTATAATATGTTATCTATAAGCTAGTATCTACTACATATAAAGTAATGGACATATGTACACGGACACATATCATGTAGGCTAGAAATTAGTGTAGGCATGCCTACACTGTAGACATATCCCCTACATATAAGCTGGATACACTCTACCAATTAATGTATACATGTACCCTATAGGGTTTAAAATCGGGATATGCCGGTATGGTACATGTATACATTAATTGGTAGAGTGTATCCAGCTTATAAGCTTTAATATATATATAGTAACAATCGGTTATCTAGAGCTATACTATAGTATACTAGCTATATATATGATAACAAGTATTTACTATAACCACTACAAATACATGTAATACAAAACTAATCATGCGCACATATAGTAATAATACATATTAATAACACAATAACTACCTGCCCAGCTATAAATATATATCTATTTATAGATATTATTACACCATTAGTCGTTAATACATATACATATAGTTTATATTAACAAGTTTATATTTTTAGTATACCAATTATCGCTAATTTCTCACGGAAGCTCCCTATTAGTTACAACCTAATATCTACATTTCTATGTACATATTTATAGATCTATGTATGTATATATATATATATATATATATATATATATATATATAGACTAGGAGCATATCAAGATACACTTCTAGGTACGTACTGGGATCGCGATCTTTCCTCATGAATATTGATAGTAGTTTTTTTTTCCGTTTTACTATTATCGATATTTACTATTAACTGTGCGCTATTTAGGTGAGCCGCTCGTGTGCGGTGTGCGGTCCGCATTAACCGCACACCGCACACACGCATGCCTGGGAATATCACATCACGTTGTTATATATATGTTCTTATGAGTCATACGTTATGACGTAGACTAGATCACGTGATATCAAGATCAGGTTAAACGAAATAAGATGGACAACAATAGGAGTATGTAGATTTCATCGGATATAATGAATCGAATAAAAAAAATGGATGAAATAGATTAACCTCTGAAACTGGTATACCATATGCTATATATATATATATGGTATACTTAGTAGGTATTACCTACTATAAAATACACATAATATACAATTAGCAATACAAAATATAAGTATATAGACTCATATTGTTAGTTTTCATTTTAATTAATAACTAGAAATCAAATATATTAGAACATAATATCGGTGAACCGCAGTGATCGATACGTAGTCCACATATATCTATGTATACATATCATGCATGATCTACCAGTAATATTACATAATAATACAAACATAAAACTAACGGTTTATGCTGATGACATTTGCATATACATATCAATAACATTTACATGTAAAATAATGCACATTTTAAAAATACTATTGATAATACAATTACAGAAATAGAAAGATGGTACATTTACAATAAATTGAAGAAAAAAAAATACTAAACATTAACTCTAGTAAAAATGTAAATATAAACCTACAAATAAATAAATCACAAATAACAATTGAAGATGAATATAAATACTTTGGATTTATAATATATAAGAATCTTAATTTTTAAAATCATATAAAAACACTTAATAATAAATTATCTAAAATATTATATTCAATTAATAAATTATCGAAATATATATTATATATATTAATACTAAACCACTTATAAAATATAATATAGAATAGCTGATTTCTTCCACAACTAATGAATGGAAATATTATATAGGGACTTGTTTACAAAAGTAATAAATAAAGACTAAATTTAACATAACAAAAAGTATTACCATAAGTATAATAAATAAAGCCAACAACTTTTGTGAACATACTTATAATCTATTTACAATAGAATACTTTGATATATATGTACGAGCTTCGTAGTAATCACTTAATCACGTGGTGGTGGTGGTGGTGGTGGTGGTGGTGGTAGTAGAAGTAGTAGTAGTAGTAGTAGTAGTAGTAGTAGTAGTAGTAGTAGTAGTAGTAGTAGTAGTAGTAGTAGTAGTAGTAGTAGTAGTAGTAGTAGTAGTAGTAGTAGTAGTATTAGTAGTAGTAGTAGTAGTAGTAGTAGTAGTAGTAGTAGTAGTAGTAGTAGTAGTAGTAGTAGTAGTAGTAGTAGTAGTAGTAGTAGTAGTAGTAGTAGTAGTAGTAGTAGTAGTAGTAGTAGTAGTAGTAGTAGTAGTAGTAGTAGTAGTAGTAGTAGTAGTAGTAGTAGTAGTAGTAGTAGTAGTAGTAGTAGTAGTAGTAGTAGTAGTAGTAGTAGTAGTAGTAGTAGTAGTAGTAGTAGTAGTAGTAGTAGTAGTAGTAGTAGTAGTAGTAGTAGTAGTAGTAGTAGTAGTAGTAGTAGTAGTAGTAGTAGTAGTAGTAGTAGTAGTAGTAGTAGTAGTAGTAGTAGTAGTAGTAGTAGTAGTAGTAGTAGTAGTAGTAGTAGTAGTAGTAGTAGTAGTAGTAACCTGTAACCTGTAACCTAATGTTTTAGGCACTGCCATCAACTTCATCAGAAATTTTCGGCCGTGCATTAAATGTTGACTAGTTGTTATTAGGATAAGCCAAAGAGAAAAGATATGTCTTAAGCTTATTTTTGAATAACATGGTTGATTGAATAGAACGAATGTTATAAGGAAGTCTATTCCAGGCTATAGGTGCAGATATTGAGAAGGCTCTCTTTTGTTTTATGGATACATTACGCAAATCTGGTATGACTAGAGTATACTTGAGGCAAAGTCGTATTGGGCGTGATGATGTATAGGGAGTAAGTAGAGTATGTAAGTAGTCAGGTTGGCTGTGATGAGTGGCATGATGGGTTAGCATACATATTTTATATATTATTCTGTATTTAATTGGGAGCCAGTGTAATATTTTCATGTAAGGTGATATGTGTGTTCTAGAGAATTTATTTATATTGTATATGAGTCTGACTGCTGAATTTTGCAAAAGTTGTAGTTTATGTAGTAAATAATCCGGTATACCATTAATAATCGAATTACAGTAATCTAATTTAGGTAGAATAAGAGATGTTATAAGTAGTTTAGCAATTTCAGTGGATATTGAAAGTCTAATAATTTTTATAGTGTATAATATAAAATTTACTGATTTAATTATATTGGAGATCTGATGTGTAAATGATAATGTGGTGTCTAATATAATTCCTAGATTACGGGCTGATCTGGAGTAAGGTATACAATCATTACCAATATATATATTTGGAATAGTGGACTTATTTGATAAAGAAATATGGAGTGCAATGGTTTTTGAGCTATTCAGTGAGAGAGAGTTTGAGTTTAGCCATGTTCGTATATCCTCAAGGCAGTTGTTGAGTATAGGTATATCTTTAGTAGGGTCTTTTAAAATCATATATACTTGTAGGTCATCTGCATAGGAATGGTAGCCAATATTTGGATATTTATTAAAAATATCAAATATTGGGATCATGTATATATTGAAGAGTATTGGTCCGAGAACAGATCCCTGCGGTACACCATGATGGATTGACCGAGGTGTGGATGTCAGAGAATCAATCTGAATAGAAAAATATCTATTTTGAAGATATGATTTGAACCATTCAAGAGCGGTTCCATTTATACCTATAGACTGAAGTCTTAACATTAAAGTGCTATGATCTAAGGTATCGAATGCTGCTGAAAGATCTAATAGTATGATCACAGAGCTATGTTTATTAAAGGATGCACGCTGAAGGGAATTAATAATATAGACAAGAGCTGTTTCGGTATTTTTCTTTTTAGTATAAGCACTCTGAAATTTATTGAGGATTTTGTTACTGAGTATATAGTCATTAAGTTGAATAGCTACAACTCTTTCAAGTACTTTAGAAATATACGAGAGATGTGATATCGGCCGGTAGCTCGCGAGCAGTGATTTATCCAAGTCAGGTTTTTTAATAGTAGGAGTAACATTAGCTAACTTCATACATAGTAGTAGTAGTAGTAGTAGTAGTAGTAGTAGTAGTAGTAGTAGTAGTAGTAGTAGTAGTAGTAGTAGTAGTAGTAGTAGTAGTAGTAGTAGTAGTAGTAGTAGTAGTAGTAGTAGTAGTAGTAGTAGTAGTAGTAGTAGTAGTAGTAGTAGTAGTAGTAGTAGTAGTAGTAGTAGTAGTAGTAGTAGTAGTAGTAGTAGTAGTAGTAGTAGTAGTAGTAGTAGTAGTAGTAGTAGTAGTAGTAGTAGTAGTAGTAGTAGTAGTAGTAGTAGTAGTAGTAGTAGTAGTAGTAGTAGTAGTAGTAGTAGTAGTAGTAGTAGTAGTAGTAGTAGTAGTAGTAGTAGTAGTAGTAGTAGTAGTAGTAGTAGTAGTAGTAGTAGTAGTAGTAGTAGTAGTAGTAGTAGTAGTAGTAGTAGTAGTAGTAGTAGTAGTAGTAGTAGTAGTAGTAGTAGTAGTAGTAGTAGTAGTAGTAGTAGTAGTAGTAGTAGTAGTAGTAGTAGTAGTAGTAGTAGTAGTAGTAGTAGTAGTAGTAGTAGTAGTAGTAGTAGTAGTAGTAGTAGTAGTAGTAGTAGTAGTAGTAGTAGTAGTAGTAGTAGTAGTAGTAGTAGTAGTAGTAGTAGTAGTAGTAGTAGTAGTAGTAGTAGTAGTAGTAGTAGTAGTAGTAGTAGTAGTAGTAGTAGTAGTAGTAGTAGTAGTAGTAGTAGTAGTAGTAGTAGTAGTAGTAGTAGTAGTAGTAGTAGTAGTAGTAGTAGTAGTAGTAGTAGTAGTAGTAGTAGTAGTAGTAGTAGTAGTAGTAGTAGTAGTAGTAGTAGTAGTAGTAGTAGTAGTAGTAGTAGTAGTAGTAGTAGTAGTAGTAGTAGTAGTAGTAGTAGTAGTAGTAGTAGTAGTAGTAGTAGTAGTAGTAGTAGTAGTAGTAGTAGTAGTAGTAGTAGTAGTAGTAGTAGTAGTAGTAGTAGTAGTAGTAGTAGTAGTAGTAGTAGTAGTAGTAGTAGTAGTAGTAGTAGTAGTAGTAGTAGTAGTAGTAGTAGTAGTAGTAGTAGTAGTAGTAGTAGTAGTAGTAGTAGTAGTAGTAGTAGTAGTAGTAGTAGTAGTAGTAGTAGTAGTAGTAGTAGTAGTAGTAGTAGTAGTAGTAGTAGTAGTAGTAGTAGTAGTAGTAGTAGTAGTAGTAGTAGTAGTAGTAGTAGTAGTAGTAGTAGTAGTAGTAGTAGTAGTAGTAGTAGTAGTAGTAGTAGTAGTAGTAGTAGTAGTAGTAGTAGTAGTAGTAGTAGTAGTAGTAGTAGTAGTAGTAGTAGTAGTAGTAGTAGTAGTAGTAGTAGTAGTAGTAGTAGTAGTAGTAGTAGTAGTAGTAGTAGTAGTAGTAGTAGTAGTAGTAGTAGTAGTAGTAGTAGTAGTAGTAGTAGTAGTAGTAGTAGTAGTAGTAGTAGTAGTAGTAGTAGTAGTAGTAGTAGTAGTAGTAGTAGTAGTAGTAGTAGTAGTAGTAGTAGTAGTAGTAGTAGTAGTAGTAGTAGTAGTAGTAGTAGTAGTAGTAGTAGTAGTAGTAGTAGTAGTAGTAGTAGTAGTAGTAGTAGTAGTAGTAGTAGTAGTAGTAGTAGTAGTAGTAGTAGTAGTAGTAGTAGTAGTAGTAGTAGTAGTAGTAGTAGTAGTAGTAGTAGTAGTAGTAGTAGTAGTAGTAGTAGTAGTAGTAGTAGTAGTAGTAGTAGTAGTAGTAGTAGTAGTAGTAGTAGTAGTAGTAGTAGTAGTAGTAGTAGTAGTAGTAGTAGTAGTAGTAGTAGTAGTAGTAGTAGTAGTAGTAGTAGTAGTAGTAGTAGTAGTAGTAGTAGTAGTAGTAGTAGTAGTAGTAGTAGTAATTGGTATCATTACCGTCGTTAATTAATCAGATTGGTAAGCGCATTAAACGTACAATGTACGTAGTAAATGGAGCCATGTAGATATACTTCAATGAGTATTACTCATATACATACAACGTATACACGAACGTAGACACAAAGGCATATATATATATATATATATACGAAAACATCCCCATATCAATATTAATTTAATATAAAAATTATTAATAAATCAGTTAATATATGAAATTCATTAGATAATGAAATAATAAAATAAATGTGTGTTTCATCTTTTTTAAATAATATAATAAATCTGTGTTGAAAAACTACTTTTTTAACATAACATTTTAATTTTATTTTTTGTATTATATTTTTATTGTATTTATATTATATTTTTTTCCCTTTTTCTTCATGGAATATTTTATAATATAACATTTATATTGAGTTTTTATATAAATTGTTCAAATGTACTATAATATCATTACATTATTAAATTAATAATTTAATATTATTACAGATTTGAAAGTAATAAGTAGAGATGTAAATGATGCTGAACTTTGGCGATAAGAGCCGAGACATATAATGTTAATTCCGATCCAAGGTTTATGTGTGTGTTAAAAAAGATCCATATCCGAGCTGAGACTATTTCTCACCGATCTCGAGCCAAGCCGAGACTATTACATCTACAAACTCGAGATTATTTGTATAATTTATATATTCATTTCACTATATATTATATTACATATACATAATCCTATATATATATATATATATATATATATATATATATATATTAAAGTTAATCTAATTTGTTTTTGGAACTCATTGTATCAAATCAACTTGAGTCAAGCATTTTTATAATGTCATCTACTCAAACTGTAATACATCGACATAAATGGGAAAAAATAGTATCAACAAATGTACGTGTATTACACTCATTTAGTATCGTATATTTATATGTAATATAGATATATATGAAACTATATATAGTTATAAATTAAATTCATTTAGTTATAACTAAATGCATCTAATTTATTAAATAAATACATTTGATCACTGATGTTAATATGGAATGGTAATTAGCTATAGATATATTATAATTAATCTAATATAATTTATAATAGATAAATACGTTTTTTTCGATGGCTAATGCATTACAGTATGATACCGAGACAACATGAATAGTTGGATTCTTGTTAAGTTCATGTCTTCCCCTTTACAACTTTACTGGGCTGTTTATTTTAAATATGATATTGCATTTATGCTTTAAGTGGATCCCGCACATAACACGCAATTTGCCAATGTCGTGTATAAATAGATAGGAAAAACATAGGTCCACTAAAAAAAATAGAACTGATATTCTATTCATTCAATTAACCTAATTTTTTTTTGTAATGTATTCATAACATATATATGCATAGGAATATAGAAAGTTATTTTTAATATTATTATTTATTATATTATATATATCTAAATTAAAAATTAGCGATACTAAAATGATGGTATTTCTATAGAAATTATCATTTTATACGATGAATTCTATACATTTTATTAATTATCTCTCTATTTTACTATTCACATAATTAATTTCTATATAAAGCAAAAAAAAATAATATTATAATTATAATAGTTTTTATGTTCTATATTTTTGAATTCACATACCTAGCGCCAAATAATTATTCTGAGAAAACAGCGTTTGAAGTTTGACAGCATAAAAATGTAATATTGAATAGTATATAATAGCATTATCTTATCGTCATAAAACACATTGTTATGCCATTTCTAGACTGAATTCAAATCTAATTTTTATATATATATATATATATATATATAAGATATAAATGTATATAATATACAATAAGTGTCACCTAATATATAAATGTAGGTATATTAAATATATATATATATATATATATATATATATATATATATATATATATATATATATATATATATATATATATATATATGTATATAGTTAGTGCATCGTTATTATTATCAAACATAATTATACTACATATACATAATATTTAGTGAAGTGTCATTGAGTGACCTTGTATGTCAATCCGGCAAACGTGTATATCAGACATATTCCTGTATTCTTATATATATATATATATATATATATATTTATAATATACGATTATAGTCATGTATATTTTCTTATAACATCTTCAATTTAATTATTTTGTGTGTATAAAAATAGTTATTTATAACTTTTTCAGGTACACTTATACGTGTATAATATATGTTGCATGTGTACATTAAATATATATATATATATACATATATTAATAATTGGCTAAATTTACATTTACTTTTTATTATAATTTACATAACTAGAGACTGTATCATTTTAAATTATATATATATATATATCTATATATAATATATTATATATAGTATACTACATATATGTTTAAATTATAGAGTTGTATTAACATATATAGCTATTAGCTAGGCATTACCTATAGGTATTCCTATTATAGTATTCTATAGTATTTCGTGAGTATAGTACATCTATAGTGGTGTATTATAATACACAGGTATAGCGACGACAATGTGTTATTGTGTTTTAGCATGTACATTGTACAATGTACAACGTACAAGGTACATTGTACACTGTACAGTGTGCATTGTATAAGGTAAATGTAATGAGTGCACTTTACATTTATTTCAGGCTTATAAATTAATTTCAAATATAATATGCCATGAAAGAGTGGACCATGAAAAAATGATCAACTTTACAAATGTTTAATATTAAATAATTGTTTACCATGGTATGTATTTAAATGTGCACACTGTCATAATGCTGTTATATATCAATATCTATTGATCATACAGGAAAACATTAATTATGAAAATGATAGAGAAATAAAAAATATTAAGATATATCTAATTTTAGTAAACCAATAATCACTAACTTTTATATTATTGATTGATTTATAGGCAGGTAAAATGTATTACTTTTTCCTCTTCTATCCATGGACAAACTGATTACAAAATAACTAACTTATATTCATTATATATTAATATTGAATAACGTAGATGCATATGTTAACTAGGGTAAAGTAAGCGAATACGGACAGTGCCCGAATACAGGAACTCTCGGTATCTCAGAAACTATAAATCCTATACAAAAAATATTAATGAATAAAATATTCATAATTATATAAATAGTCTAAAATAGTATTTTTTATTTATTAATTATTCAAAACATTGCTGAAATATCCAATAAACAGATTTTTTTATTAAGTCTTTAAATTTATGAAAACAAATTTAAACTTAAAACCTTATCAATAATATAAAATATCAATAATGTATTGATATAAAATATAACGCTATATTATTAAAAAATAAACCAGTCTAAAATGATATATATAATTTCTATATTTGTTATCAAATATTCATTACGTTATAAGCATATATCTAGAGGTCATATAAGTCCCTAATACGAACACTCTATGTGTCTTAATACGGACACCCTATAACCAATCAGCGCGCAGCGTATGAACTATTCTGATTTTCATAAAAATATAGTGCGTTATAATATTAATATCACCAATAAAGCTTAATCTAAAATTGTTATTATTTAGATACTTAAATTGTAATATTAATTAAAAAAATAATAAAAATAAAAATTATTTACTAATTAAATTATAATAAATTATTCATAAAATTAATTATAAATAATGTAATTGTAATTTGTCTGCTTGATTCATAAATGATGATGATGATGATGATATTAAGTTTATTAGCACTGAAATAAATACTATAGGGTTTATCTATTGGTATTTAGGGTGTCCGTAATATAACACAGGGTGTCCGACGGACACTGTCCGTATTATGTCACGGGTACCGAATACGGACACCCCCGTTATATATGGAATTAAAAGATTAAATAAAATTTTAAAATCACAATAATATCTATAATCATATAATATTAATATATTGTAATTTTTGAATACAAATATTGAGTCATATAATGTTAAGACCATTTATTGTTAGGGTGTCCGTATTAGGTTACTTTCCTATACTTATAATTTGAATTTTAGAATGATGGGATCAATTGAAGGTACATTAAATAAGGTATCGCCACATATCAGATATTCTTGTAACAACAACGACATTAACCGAACAATGGTGTTTGTTGACTATTTCCATGACAACATTCCATATTATAATATATAATGTGATTTTATTTATAAACGAAAATATCTATTATATAATATACATTTATATATATATTATCTATATATATAAATTTAAAAGTTATGTATATAACATTATAAATATATATATATATATATATATATATATTTGACTTACCCCTTATACCAATGAAATGAGTATAGTTTCCATTATTTTATATAAATTAAATAATCGATTATTGTAATTGATAATATGTTTATTTGGCGACGTTGTAAGATTTAACTCTGCGCATGCGTAATACATGTAAGTAGTTCGGCATACAATGTATCGTGTGTAATGCGGTGTGCAATGTGTTGTGCAGTGTGTTGTACGTGTACAGCGGTATGCCCATATATGGTATGTGATATGCATGTGTGCAAAGGTAGGAATTTAATGTGTGTGTGTGTGTGTGTGTGTGTGTGTGTGTGTGTGTGAGTATGTGTTGCCTGTTATATTGTACTGGCTAAATCTAATAGATATAATATATAATAAATAATATATATATATATATATATATATATATATTAATATATATATATGTGCTATATATGATATATATGCTATATATATATATATATATATCATTTATGCTATATGTATATTATGTAAATATATCAGATGCCTAAGTAGATTAAACTGATGCATGCGAATACATAATTTATGATATAACAAGAGTCACGTGGTTTCACTGTTTATCATATAATTAGCAGTGTCTCCTGGGTATGCCCACGTGTATGCCCACATGTATGATATGAGTGTGTGTGTGTGTGTGATCGCTGAGTGTTTCACTCCATATCAAGTTAATTCGGTCACCCAACACACACACACACATAAGTGCGGAACACACGCACACACATATATATATATATATATATATATATATACATATATATATATATATATGTGTGTGTGTAAGATAGCGGAATACTTATATGATATACTATAGATCTATAGTCGTATACGACTACACGGCGCATTATACATACGCACACACATACGCGCACACATACGCACACGCACACACGCGCACACGACGTATGGATACTCCGCTATTGTATGTATGTTGTGCGCTCGCTTGTGCCTATAAATATATAATCATAAATAATATTAAAAATTAATTATATTGATTATTAAATCATCTGAGGAATTGCGATGATGCTATCATAACATTGTTTAGTACAAACTAGTGATGAAACTGATGCTCTAAAGTATCGATGAAGTTTCAGTTTCATTTAACTAAAGTCTCGGCTCGGGCTCGTTTTTTTTTCGAAAATGAAAGTCTCGGCTCGGCATCATTTACATCACTAGTACAAAGTCTGTACTACAAACATAGATTTACACTACTATAGATAGTATACTACAAACATAGATTTATAGTTTCCGAAAAGTAAAATACAATCTATGAGTGCACACAATCGGTATAAAACGTCGTGTGTACACAATGTGTACTAGAATATGTACCCCAGGGGGATGCTTGTATACAGTTCAACATACGCGTAATTGTGTAGTATACTACAGAATTTCAATTATATGCCGGATATATGCATGAATGTACCACAAGGCATGTATAATATATCAGCTATACATATGTGTGAATACACACACACACGCACGCACACACACACATATATATATAGGCCTACATACTTATTGATATTAACATTACACTATTTCTAATAGTGACGCTTGATTAATGCAATAGCGTACTATCTTGTATACAAGTATATATAAAATTATAAAATTAAATATAATTCCTGAGAGCTCAGTTGGTAAGGCGTCATGAGGGCGTCTGCAGACACACAAGCAGTAGGTCGCGAGTTCGAGCACCGTGCGCCGCATTAAAATAGGTCGTAAAATAATATTTAGAAGTGATCTTATATAATTATGTGTAAATAAATGATCGGCTCTCATTAAAATCATGTATGCCTTAACACGATATCGGCTTCGTAGGGACATTAGAGCCATATATGGTTATAAGTGAAAATTCATCTAAATTACTAGATGGGATGAAATGATTCCAAAACAAAACAATTTTATCATAGATGTTGTATTGAAAAAACATATTACTATACAAAATGTACTAATATACACTAATAGTTACATATTTCGCGTATTATATAATCGCAGACGTCCGAATGCAAACCTAATATTAATAGGTATCTATAGGTATATCTAGAATATTAATAGGTGCCTAGCTAGAAATGGCGGAACCGGATACGAGCGTGGGTGGCTACAGTGTGTGCACCCCGCCCCCTAAATAATGGACCCCTCAAGTAGCCAATCAAATATCCCTTCACTATCGCGTCTATAAGTTATATTAATATGACTACTAGTGCGATAGTCTGCTATGCGTCACTCTGGCCGCCAGAGGGAGGGTATTACATAATGTAAACAATGCAGTAGGGGGCGTTACGTAACTCTAGTGCACGGCGTGGAGCTTTGATGGGGTGTGGAGTGGGTGTATTCGGGGTAGACTATTGTATACTGAGGGTAAGTTTAGTGTATTCCGTGGAGCACACATAGTTGCATATCGTGGGGGAGGCGTGTGTATGTGTACTGTTTACGGGATGGATGGTATCTGGTATCGCGGGCGACTTCAATAGTATTATAATAATCGACCATTCACATTCGAGTGACTTTTTTCGAAACAACCAATCAAATGAAAGTAATTATATTTAAAATATGTAAATCTAATATATTTATTACTTAATTCAATTCGATTATTTCTAAACTATCGGTAATTAACACGTTACATAACAAATGATTATTACGGCGTCCCTCGCCGGGGTATACCCCCTATTTGGGTATTGTTGAGATGGAAATAGGTTGGCAAGGACGACGACATTTACTAACGAATCATATCGAATGTTACATGAATGCAACGTTATGTTAAGAGGCTCTAGTTACTAGCCCATCAACTACAACGGCCACTCTGTATAACGGCCACTCGGTATAACAGCCTATAGTAAATCAAACCTCTATTATACGAGCTGCAATACGCCACGAGATTGTACGAGAGCACGTCAAGTATCCCGTATGGCCCGTATCAAGTAATCACCGCGAATAGTGGTACATCTCGTTATATATCGCTATATCTCGCCATATCTCTCTTTCTCTCTCTCTCTATATCTTTCTCTCAATTTCTCTCTCTCTCTCTCTCTCTCTCTCTCTCTTTATACACAGTAATGGGCAGGATCACGATCATTGATCGGCTATCCGATCCGCATCGGGATCGGGTAAGACAGAGAGGATCGGGATCGGCAAAGTATCGGGTAACGAATGGATGATCGGGATCGGGATCGGGAAAAGGATAGGGATATGCGATCCCGATCCATACAAAAGATCGGATACTAATATTATTATATTTATTTATAAGAATATAAAAAACATTTTGTTTTGTATTATTACATCGATATGATATTGTATTGATCATTATTTTGTAATGTTTTCCAAGGTATTGCAATACTAGGTAAAACCTACGTAGTATTTACATAATAATTGTTATTTTTACCATAATAGAATGTAATCAATTGATATAATATATGATTATATAATACTTATATATAAGTAAACCACAGACTTTGACTCAATGTACATATTGTACGTCGTATAATGAGTAGATATTTGTATCCAATGCAATGCATTTATATAAATACATTATATTTAATTCACTATATCATATAGTCTATATGATATACACAGAGATTTTCCGAAAGAATGCTTCGCAAGATATTTGATATACATTAAATATATGCATTTAATTCAATGCATTAATTCAATTGAATTATTATAATAATCAATAATTATTGAAATATAATACAATTGTATTAATATATTAATAATACACATTTTTTTATAATTATTAACAATATATATTACATATGTATTAGGTACATTAGGTACCTACTAGTGATGTAAATGATGCTCAAATCTAAAGCATGATGCAGTCTCAGTCTCAGTTACCTAAAGTCTCAACTCGGCTCGGGCTCGTTTTTTTAGAGTCTCGGCTCTGCTCGGGCTCGTTTTTTTCCGAAAATGAAAGTCTCGGTTCGGCATCAAAAATCTCAGTATTATTTACACCACTATAGTGGTACACATCTATAGATGAAATTTACATTATTATTCACTGAATCGCGAAGTTGTCCCAGATTATTTTTTTTTAATTGATGTAAATGTAAATTATATAAAAATTAGTATTAAAATGTAATTTCAAAAAAGCATCATTTCGACTCGGTAATGTTTTGTAAAAATCTCAACTCGGCTAGGGCTCGTTTGGCTAGAGTCTCGGTTCGGCTCGGGCTCGTTTGTCTAGAGTCTCGGATCGGCTCGGGCTCGTTTTTTTTCCCGAAAATGAAAGTCTCGGCTCGGCATTAAAAACTAAAAGTCTCGGCTCGGCATCATTTGCATCATTAGTACCTACATAGGTATTATACGGTATAATTATATTATAATTTGGTAAAAATAAAATGGTATAATTTATACCTATATATTGTTTCGAATTATGAAATAAAATTGTATTAATTAAATATATAAATAATATCGTGATCGGGATCGGGATCCGGATCGGGTTCGGGAAAGAAAATGTGGATATGGATCAGGATCGTGAAAGGATCGGGTAACGAATTGAGTATCGGGATCGGTTAGAGGATAACATAAGAGAATAAATAAAGGGTCGGGATCGGGATCGCCTATCCAGGAAAAAAGGATCGGTGCCCAATACTGTATATACATATATGTATATATAATATATATATATATATATATATATATATATATATATAAATCCCTCTATCTCTATCTCTCTCACTATCTCTCACACTCTTTCTAATTTAATAATATATACACATATATACCATACTCATCGTGAACATAATATATATATAATAATATGTATTAATTAAAGTAAGATATATGAACCTAGAGAAGATGTCTGACTGGTATACAAAACTACAAGTGGCCTATATACTACAAATAAGTTACAATTATGTTTGTATTTTTATTGCATATTACTTTATTTCTGTATACAAAATAACAAAAGATAATTATAATTGTCCAGGTATACCATAGAGCTAGAGAGAACATTTTCTCCCTAGCTCTATAGAATATATCCAGTGACATTTATCTTTCCATATATTGAATTTTCCACTATATTGTATCTGACAATAAGCTCTAGGCTGTATAGAATACAGTGTACTATATATACCCTACTATATATACCCTACTATACCCTACTATATATATATATATATATTATTAATAAATTAATAAATAATAATGACTGATGCTCTAGATGGTCATGTTGGTTCTGTAAGTATAGGAGGCAGACCAATAACAAATCTCAGATTCGCAGACGATATTGATGGTCTTGCAGGCAGCGAGGAGGAACTGCGACAATTAGTAGAGAGATTAGTGAAGACATCTGACGACTATGGTACGGAAATTAATATTGGCAAAACTAAAACAATGACAAACCATCCAGAAGGAATTATTAACCCCATACAAGTGAAAAATGGAAAGGTAGAGGAAGTTCAGAAATTCATATATTTAGGAGCAACTATAAGCGAAGACGGTTAAACCTAAACCTAAACCTGAAATTATACGCAGAATCGCACAAGCTACAGCTATATTAACAAAGCTAAAAATAATATGGAAAGACAAGAATATTACCTTAAAATTAAAAATTCGGCTAATGCGCTATTTAGTACTGTCCACATTTCTTTATGCATGCGAAAGCTGGACGTTAACATCAGATATACAGAGAAGAATCCAAGCGATGGAAATGAAGTGTTTC
This sequence comes from Osedax fenrisi, assembly GCA_964019155.1. Lineage (NCBI taxonomy): Eukaryota > Metazoa > Annelida > Polychaeta > Sabellida > Siboglinidae > Osedax > Osedax fenrisi. Next base: position 100,333,258 of record OZ025241.1, on the reverse strand, counting down.
AGGAGACTACTGAACATAAACTACATAGATCATATTACCAATGATGAAGTAAAAAGAAGAATAAGACTGGAAATCGGCCAATATGAATAGTTGCTATCTACTGTTAAGAAGAGAAATCTGAAATGGTACGGTCATGTGACACGAGCTTCGGGTCTATCAAAAACAATAATGCAGGGCACAGTAAGAGGAGGACGCAAACGTGGTGGTCAGCGGAAGCGGTGGGAACATAGTATCTCAGAGTGGACGAACTTGAGTTCCGCCGAAACCCTGAGGCTAGCCGGCGACCGAAGTAGATGGCGGAAAGTGGTTTCAAAAGCAATGATGGCGCCCCTACGACCACCCGAGGTCATGGGATAGGTAATAAGGTAATAGGTAATATATATATATACACATTTTTTTATTTTTTTATTTTTTATTCATAATTTAATAACAACGTTATACCATTATATATTACCAATATATTGTATTGTAGAGTACCCTCTTATTGTAGGGTATACCCTATTTGTGATTATAGATTATCACGTTACTCTCTTTGGACCAGGAAGAGTATTTGTTAAATTGTAGTCACTTCTGAACTTAATAAACTATTTTCATGTCATGACATTTCATTTCATTCCTATATATATATATATATATATATATATATATATATATATATATATATATATATATAGTGGTCTATATATATATGTACCTGGGCTCCTCGCAGTTATTTATAATATGTAAAAGTCTATTACTTCGATTAGGGGTTCATTTGTATCCGCTATTATTATATTTGTGACTCGATAAATAAATATTATTATTATTATTATTATTATTACATATATTAAATATAATAAATATATTACATAATTACATATAGATGTTTAGAACTGACTGGGTAGATCAGTATTGTAAAGCATTATAAGTTTCCTATAGGGCGTGCAAGGCACAGTGTACGACGTACAGTGTACGGGTATTAACAACAATTAATTTATCAATTTTGTTATGACTGAATTGGAATATTTAATTTATTATTTATTAATTGTTAAATTTTTTAAAGTAAATATTACATATAAGTGTAAAAAAAGGCTTTTAAAACAGGTTCGTTATCAAAATATCTAGGAAAAATATATGTTTCGAATAAAATATCAACTTTTTCAATTAGAAATTTAAATATGTTATATTGTATTGATTATAAAACGGTTGTTATCATTCTTGAATAACATACTCTGTAAATATAATGTATATAATTAATACTAAAATGTACGCTATTAATACTACAAAATAGAATATATATATATATATAATTAAATTTTATTTGCCCCCCCCCCTAGTGTAAAATCCTTATATCACGCACTGATATAGGGTAAGATAAAAGTGATAAAAGTGGGCGCCGAGATCAAAGTTGAATTCAACTCCGGATAACGCGCGAGATACGGCGATAACGCGCGAGACGTGAGAGAGCGAGAGAGCGCGAGAGAGATAGGCGTTGCTAGAGATGCTCCTATCTAGACACGGGCGTGTGTGCGTATCGACTGACCACACACCCGGTCCACCACGTGATGATGATGATGATGATGCGACTACTGATGCGGCTACTGATACGACTACCGCTGCTGCCTCCTATCGACGAAGGCCTTGATCCGCTATAGTTATTTCCGTTATTACTGGTAATGAGGCGACTCGTAACTCGAAATCTAGTTATAGAATATCGATATCCGGTAAACGGCCGGCGTTAAATCGTAATCAATAAATAATACTACTAGCACTACTACTACTACTACTACTACTACTACTACTAACGGCAGTTAATGATGTATATGCTATTATCATTGTAGAATAACATTTCGCCTGTATATGTAAATGTGTGTGATTGTGTGTGTGTATGTATAGCAAACAGCAGAGTATATCTCGGTACATATATGTATGTATGTATGTATGTCCATACATATATGGAGCTTTAGTTATTAGTTTTTATTGTATACAATAACAATATCCATATGTGGATTATCTTTTTAACTGCGAAATGCATATTCACACGTATTGTTATTGTTATTGTTATTGTTAGTGCTGTGTTGGTGCAGTCCTTTATCCCATACAGGAACTTAGATGACATTTTCCTTTATACCCAAAATAAATATAATTTCCCTTCGAAGCCGGTCTCGAGTTAAGGCATCCAGGCATATATATGTATATATTGTTATTGTTATTTCTATTTGGTGGAGTCCTTTCATCCCATCCAGGAACTTAGATGATGTTTTTCACTTATAACCGTATATGGCTCTAATGTCCCTTCGAAGCAGCTCTCATGTTAAGGCATCCATGGTTTTAACGAGAGCCGATCATTTATTTATTCACAATTATATAAGATCACTTCTAAATAATATTTTAAGACCCATTTTTATAAAATTAATTAATGGTCCGGACGAGGCTCGAACCCGTGTCCTACTGCTTGTGTGTCTGACGCCTTAGCCACTGAGCCACACAGGCAGTTATATATATATATATATATACCATATGGTTACGGAAAGTTAGTTTATTTGAGAAAGATATTCCAACAAGCCGACATTTGCCGATATGGTTAGTAAATAGGGTGAATATTTAATTGTGTGGTATAATGTTATATTGGATAATAAGATATCTAGACAACTAGAGTGCGAGACAACTGTCTGGACAACATGATATCTAGGCTTTTTTTTAATAATAATCACGTTGATGATTCATTAATAGTAAACCACCTATAGGTGGTGATTAATACCCGCTAATAATATAAGTGATATAGGTTACACAAGTGTGTAAACGGGGTATCCCACTGGTAGTGCACTACCAGTGCACTACCTATGTTTGTGAATTATTGCTAGAAAACGTTTACTAGCAAGTTGTAGTGGGATACCTCCTTTAAAGTTACTAAATATCCGACGAGTTGCCGAAAGTATGTGGGTATCCCACTGAAACTTGCTAGAAAATCGCTTTCTAGCAAAAATGTCCGGACATTATTTCCGGAAATACTGGTAGTGGGAAATACTGATAGTGGGACACCCCTTAACATGCCACCGCGCATATAGTCCGCATCTTTAGCGCGATATCGCATAGAGTAATAGGCGGTATACCTCTGCATATAGGCTTATAAGCCGGTCAGGTGTTGATGTGGTCGAGGTATACCTCTACCACATACCCCTATAGGGATGCCGCCATCATTATCGCTGTCTAGATAGCATAGCCCTTGCCTTGATTGCGATGTATCACCAGCACATAGGTTGTGCTGTCTACTAGCAATGTATTGTTATCCATCACACACGTGTGTTTAGGTGCGAGGAGCATGTGACCATGGTCACATACGCGGGGAATCAGCCTATATAAATCATTGATATAACAATATATTTGGAATCCAAATATATTGGATGGGGAGAGAGGATAACTGCAACTAGTGGAATGCCATGCGTGATAAATAAATGTACATGTTATATATATATATATATATATATATATATATTATAATACTAATAATAGGTAATCGTAATTATAATATACACCGATTATATGATTTAACGCATTTGTTATAGTAATACATATATATATATATATATATATATATATATATATATATATATATTACTGCACATACATATACGTATACGTAATATATATTCTCACATTATTACATAATCAACAAGATAGACACGTGGTTAATATTACGTAATTTTCGCATTCGTATCAATATTTGTGTAATTATTTAAATCACGTGTCTATAGGATGTAGATACAGATATAGAAACCGTCGTCTAAATAGGAATGTTGTCGCTAGTGCACGTATACCTATTAGCACTATACATATATTACACTACACCATAGTGTAGTATGCTACAATAGATTAGCGATTATGTGATCATCTATAGATGTATTAATTGTCTAGTTAATGATTTGGTTTGACCGCTATTAGTTTAACTTTAGTCAATAGGTCAAACTAGAGGTCACTTTTTTGGAATATAATTACTTAAATACACTATAGTGTACACTGTATATATGTATATATATACCATATATGCAGGTAATGCTATGCGTACATCTGATGTAATAGGTATTGTGTAATAGTGAACGTGAAATTCATGCCAGTTCGTTAGAACAACTAACGATGTTATGTAATTGTTAATATATATATATATATATATATATATATATATATATATATATATATATATATATATATATATAAATAAGATGTATCATTCGTCTCTAACAGGCAAGGAATAATGGGGAAATTAATAAACAAGTTAATGTTTTTACTAGAATTATATATATAGAAATGAGCAGAAATTTCATCGGGTACATCGCGGAATAACGGCGTATGGAAGATAGTTTCAATAGTCACGTGTCAATATCATCTATTTAAAATTAGGGTATCCAAAATAAAAATATTATTCTCCTCAGTTTTTGTTGGGGAGACAAGATTGAGTATAAATTAAATGGAATTGTAACTTAAATACATTATATTACCATTTTTAAAAGTAGTTGCGTTACGTAAATACTTTAAGCAATACCCGTCTAACAACTTAAAAACTTAAAAACAAATTAAAACCTTTAATTGAGCCTTATTTCGAACTAGAGGGTTTGGTATACTTATAGAATATTCTATAGAATACATTAAAAACCATTTAGTCACGAATTAAAGATTTTCGTGAGAATATCTACTAAAGGGTTTGAAACCTTTAATTAAAGGACTAAATAAATATATTAATTATTAATTTTAAGCAATTTTTATACTAAAGGTTTTCATGAAAATAATTATAAATAGTTACAAACTATTTATTAATTGAGCACTTTTCATAAAGAAATGATAGAATTCCATAACATATTATAGAACTATTTATCAGTTGTATTTATAATTTAAATTATTAGAATTAATAAATAATATATTAATAGCATTGCTTTAACTATTATTGTATACATGATATTAAATAAATGTAAAAATAGTATATTTCCAATATATAGCAATTAACTATAAACGATTTCCAACTGTATCATATTAATTGTCAATTGTATTATGATTTTATTGTTTGTCAAGGTTATACCAAAGTTAGGTAATTATAAATTTGAAGAAATATTTATTATTCAATAAAATGGCAATGTTAATATAGTAATTTATTTATATAATTAAGAATATTACATTAAATATAAAATTAAAATAATAATTTATTAATAATTTTTATTTGTTCTAATATAATAAATATTTTAAAATAGAGAACATTTTATAAAATAATATAATTTTACTTATAAAATTAATAATGTTGGCATAATAATTGTGTTGAAAAATACGTTTTTATATAATAATTATACGAATCACTATTATGCATTAATAAAATGTGACACACTATACTTTTAAATATATATGTATGTGTGTGTATGTGTGTGTTTGTATATGTGTGTGTATGTGTGTGAGTGTGTGTGTGTGTATGTGTGTGTGTGTGTGTGTGTGTGTGAATATGGAGTGGGGTATACATATAGGTTAATAATCACCGATCCCACTCCTTAACCAATGCAATGCTGATTGACTCTGTTATCAATCGGAAATAATAATTATGTTATCCATCCCCTCAAACGAATTAGCGGTGTTGCTTTACGCTTTTAAAATGATATATCTTAATTACTGAAACATAATACCTACTTATCTATTTATTTAAAAATAAATAATACCTGTGTCTTTTAAAACTACAGTAGTATGCGTGTGTGTGTGTGTAACTGATAGATTATGATAGATTATCAATATGTATGTATGCACATTTAAGATGCTAAAGGTTTTCGTTAAACCCTTTAGTTATACGATATATACGATTAAATGGTTTGCTAAATAAGATCCTTTACCTATTGATATTCTATAAAATAAATGGTTTTAATGCTATTGTTAAATAGTGTATATATATATATATATATATATATATATATATATTAAAATTAAGAGGTATAATTTATAATTTCACTGGAAAGTCTATACATTTAAAAGTTTACCTTTTAGAAACCTTGTATACAATATATAAATCTCAGAGATTAGTACCTTTAGAAACAATTTTTTCCGTATTCACACTTGCGACTTATTTGCAACTTAAGTGTTGCAGTATGGATTAACTTTAAACTCTTTGGCATACATGTTAAACTATACATTGTTCAATATATAAAGGGTGTTTGCCACTACTAGTATTTCCGGAAATATTTGCTAGAAAGTAATTTTCTAGTAAATTGTAGTGGGATATCCCCTTTAAAGTTACTATATTTCCGGAAAGTTGTCGGAAAGTAAGGGAGTATCCCACTCTAATTGTAGTTAACTTGCTAGAAAACCACTTTCTAGCAAACATTTCAGGACATTATTTCCGGAAATACTGGTAGTGGAATACACCCTTAATAGGGTGTTCACACGACGCGGGTTTAAATTGTCGTAGTTACCAATAACTGACAGCGGAAATAAAAAATAAAGTAAATAAACAAAAATTTCAAATTAAAATAATATGTTAAATTATCTATTATAATTACATTTATTATAATTATGGATACTTATTTGAATACTTATTTAAATAATTTATTATGTTTAATAACTGATGAAATTGCACTGGATATTTAGTATGAAAATTGCAGAATGAGAACTATATGGGCGCATAATTATTTAAAACGATTCTCGATCTTTAAAGCATTTAATTAAACTACTTTTATTATATCTTTACTTGAATTATTTAATTTTGTATATTCTATATAATTGATGTTTGATAGTAAGATATTTCGGTCCAGCATTCATTTCGGTCCAGCAAAAATTAGGATATTTTCGATTTTTGCTGTACGACGAGAAAAATAAGAATTCAAGTAAATGCTGGACCGAATCTATGATTTTGAAGCATTCGGTCCAGCATTTGTTCGTGTACGACAAGCAAAAACCGCATCGTGTGAACACCCTATAATAATGTATTGTAATATTGTATACATTGTATTTATACTATATATATAGTAATGTATAGATTACAAATATATCTGCCCAACCAGCTATATTCACGGGTATATATGCCCGTCTATATATAGTCACGTATTTGTATTTATATCACGTGTAAGAACGTGACGCATGCTCTGATATAGGTATGACGTCATAGGTGATTAAACAATCTCTCTCTCTCTCTCTCTCTCTCTCTCTCTGCTGTGATTGGTCTACTAATAAGTGGTAATGTTGGTGACGTCACCATCTAGATATTAGGGTGCGGGCCATAGAGCTAGAGAGAAATAGATTGTTGGTATGCTCAATGCCTGGCAGCGTAAGCCAATGCGGAAAGCGGAAATGAAAAATCAGCCATCTTACGGTGACAAAATATTCAGATATAATATTATTTTGATCGTAACTTTTTTATTATTAATTATATCGAAATAGTAAAATATGAAACTTATATTACGTATCCTCTTTCCAAATGTATTAATAATTGTATTCTAGTTACAAAATAAAAAATCTCATTGCTATAATCCGCCATTTTGTGGTGACCAATTTGGATTGACCCTTTCCGCATGTCAGATACCTAGTTTACTACTTTATTTCTCTCTGGCTCTATGGTACAGGCCTGCGAAGTACAGGCGTAAAGATGTAGCTCTCACATTGTACGATATACAGTGTACAATGTACAGTGTACGATGTACACTTTACATTGTACATGATATCAAGAGGTACCTCCCTATATATTCTATAGGATACACTATTCTGCAGTGTATACACTGTTAAAATAATGACTAAAAACAACTAGTTTTCTTTAAAACGAGGTAAAGAGATTTGTAGTATAATATATAAAGCAAAATTGAAGGAAAATATTAAAGTAAACCTAAAGGGTTTTACAAACCATAATAACTAAAGTGTAATATTGTGAATTTGGTGAAATTTAATTTTTTTTAAACAAATTGTAGTTCGATATATTAGTTAATATATAATTAACACCAAATTAGTTTTTTAATATTTTAAGTTTTTGTAAATATTTAAAACATATTTTTTAAGCAAATTATAATTTATAAGTATTTAATAATATTGTTCTATATTTACATATTATTAATTTGATGTGCAAATATATATTTTTTTAAATTGTATTTTTTATAAGAGTTTACAAGCAATTTATAAGAATTTCTTCGGTGAGATGAGATTCTACCAGATGATAATATAGCTTATAATCTCTATAATGTTATCAAAAAATGTTTAAATCTTAATTAATTCTGTATTTGTCTAAATTATACAGTTATATGTATGACAATAATGATGTATAATTTCAATGTATCATAGCTATTAGAATTATATAGACTTCAATTTGAGATACATTTGAGTTACTAATAAACCCTTTAGTTAATATAATATCAAAAATCCTTTAGTTATTATTAGTTAACAACTATTTAATTCCGTATGTTGTAAAACCATGGAGGTAAAACCGTTCATTTTCCATTAAAACTTTTACTAAAGGGTCGACAAATATAACTCAGTGGATCGCTGTCACACAAAACTAAAGGAATGTGTTCTAACAGTGTACAATCACGTGGTATTGTTAGCGTGTTAATCACGTGTGTGTGTATAGATGACTCACTAGCAATAATAATGAACCGGATGTGAAGAGTTAGAGAACACGCTAGTTAACGAAATGAGGCCACGCGTACCGTGTATTAATAACCTAGGCGTATCTACCTGTGCATGTACACGGGGGTCATACAGGGGTCACCGTGTGGAGGTTGTGTCCTCGATGAGAAAGAAGAACGTCAATTAACGTTGAAACATCACATGAGAAAGGGTCACGCGGTTTTTAATTACCACGTGACATTAGAGAGATCGAGGGGGCGTGGCTTAGCTGGTCGAACCCTATAACCGTATTACGTCATCGGACACGCCCACATAATATGACGTCATAGCTGGGCGTACACACGTGACATCTGGTGATCGAAGCACGCACCTAATTAAATTCTTTTAACGCGCTTTATTCGTGTATAGAACACGCGCCTCGCTAGCAATGGCGGCGTGTATCGTGCGAACCCTGGTGGTGACCTTGTCGTGATGACCTTGACCATATTACCACGCGTTATATATAACTAGTATTGCTACTGCTACTATCGTGATATAACAATTATTGTGATTATTATGACAACATAATATATATAAACACTACTACTACTACTACTACTACTACTACTACTACTACTACTACTACCACTACCACTACCACTACCACTACCACTACCACTACCACTACCACTACCACTACCACTACCACTACCACTACCACTACCACGTTTTACTTCCTGATTACAACCTGTCAACATTAATAAACTTATCTTACAATATTATCCCATCAATCGAATAATAAGATAAGTCATCATAATCAAACTATCACATATATTGTTTATGAACTTATACTCTTTGTTCTCTACTTATTATTTATAATTTTCATTCATAACTTCTCCACTTATTTACATTTATATCATTTATATATAATAAATTTACAAAATCACTGAACCGTTACACTTTTTCTATTATATTTTGTTTACATTTCTGTATTCATTACATTTAGCTATTTATAACTTTTTACTTTTAATTTCAATATATTTAATTAAATTAAACATCAATATGTCCAATACATGCAGTCAATGTAATTCCATAATTACATGTACAAACTTTGTCACCTGTTCATGTAAATTAGCTATACATTTTAAATGTCTCAATGCTCACAACAGCTTGCCTTATAATTGGATAACAAGTAGTGCGGTACTTAAGCATGTTGTGAGCGTATTGAAATCTCCTTCATTCATATTCTCATGTCATACTTGCCTCCAAAAACATTCCCTCATCCCATCACCTACAATCCCCCCACTATCTACTACAATGACTGACTTACTAAATACTATTCCCTTCCTTATTAAAGATATATCAACCCGTCTTGACCAACAGGACCTATCCCTACTCAATATATCATCACAATTAAAAAACAATAAACCAAACTACAAGTACTCACCCAACATTCCTGTCTCTCACTCGATACCCCTCCTTCCTCCTTCCCCACCTCTCCCTCCTTCTTCAATCCCCCTTCCTCCCCCTCCCCCACCACCTACACATATCCCTAGCCTCTAGAATTACCCATCAATATGCATTTTAGACCAGTCCCTAATCCATCTTCCACTACCAACCATTACTCACTTAACCACCCATCCCCCTTTTATGTAGTATTGAGCATATTAAACCATCTGAAAAATCTCGTGAATTTCTTCTAGAATTACTCACTTACATCAATATACCTACACATGCTCTAAAATCATATAATTTTTCTAATGCAACTGTTATTATTTTCTTTAATACACCAAGTCAGTGTTCCTACTTTTACTCAAAAATTCCATTCATCCGCAGTAACTCAATATACAATCACCTATACATTCGTGCTGAACGATCTAACACTGAGCGAACACGTGGTAGAGTTCTTTTCCATGCAACAAAATCTAACCTAGCCCCATCTAATGTCAAATGTACCTTCAATAACTTTACTAACTCATTTGAACTTCGCTATTTTACCAACTCTAATATAGACTGGAATAATAACCCAGTTTATATATCAAATGATACATACAATACATGGTCTACATCCTACAATACATATAAATTACATATTAAATCACTGAATTCATCAATCAGTGATTCTCAATCATCACACCAATCTGCACAATGACCTTCAACCACTCGACCTAATTATCTCAGAACAATCTCAATTCGTAGCACCTCAATAGATACCGCACTATCAATTCCACCATTTATTCACAACACATCACAATCTCAGATTAATGCAGCCATCCTTAATGTTTCCTCCATACGCAATAAAGTTGATCACACACTTGACTTATTTAATGACCTTCACCTTGATCTTATTTGTCTCACAGAAACGTGGCTTAAGGATAATGATATTGCAATATCTGCATCCCTTAATATTAATAATCTAAGTTTTGCACAACTTAATAGACTCGGCCCCCATCTTGGTGGTGGTGTTGGCATCATATATAAGACAAATATTAATCTAATAAACAGTACTGATCTTGCACTAGAAAACTCAGAATCATTTTCTTGTACATTTCACCCGGCTAATTCACGTCAATTCACCATCATAGTTATCTATCGTCCACCTCATAAGTCAATTCCTAAGTTTCTCCTTGAATTAGAACACCTCCTGACTACATCCACTGACCATACTATCATTCTCGGAGACCTAAATATCCCAATTAATCTTGACACTAATTATACCAGGCAATTCAATATATTAATAGACTCATTTAACTTTGTCCAACATATAACATCCCCAACTCACATAGCAGGCAATACACTTGACCTTATAATTTCCCATGCACATTCTAACCTCTCCAATTCCCATTCAATAAAGAATCTATTTTCTGATCATCATTTAGTATTCTTCCATATTAGCTCACCAAGACCAACTCGACCCATTATAAATATTAAATATAGAAAATATAACAATATTGACACCAATACTTTCATCACTGAATTCATCACTGAATTCTCTAAAAAATTTAATAACACACAATTTTCAAACTCAGTATCCAAATTAGAAACATCTCTATCAAGAACCCTTGATGAACTTGCCCCCATCAAATATAAATATATAACACAACGTCCAAATTGCAAATGGTTTAATTCTGAACTTTCATCATCAAAACGCAAATTACGACTATATGAAAATTATTGGAGAAAATCTAAATCTCCCAATAATTACAATATATTTATCAAACAACGTAGCCTATATAGAACCCTACTCAAGAAGTCTAAGAAATCATACTACAATAATATATTAAAAGAAGCATCAACTAATTCTAAGAAACTTTTCTCCATTTCTAACCAGCTACTTGGTAGAATATCACTACGTGTTCTACCAAATGAACCCATAACAACGCTAATAGATACATTTGACCAATATTTCAATACTAAAGTCATGAATATAATTAAATCACTCCCTACACCACTTAATGAACCATATAATCTACCTCTATATTCTCTTTCCTCCTTTACATTACCATCAACTACTACCATTGAAAAACTCCTCAGTGCAGTAAATACATCTTCCGAACTAGATCCAATTCCTCATTCTATATTAAATAAGTACCACATTTATCTAGCATCTTATTACCAAGAAATAATAGAAAACTCACTTACCTCAGGCATTTTTCCAATCTATATGAAAACAGCATATGTTACACCCATCATAAAAAAACCAAACCTTGACAAAGCAATCCTCTCCAACTACCGACCAATCTCCAACTTATCAACACTCTCCAAAACCCTAGAACGAGTTGTTGCTCGTCAATTAAATTCTTATCTCCATGAAAATCATATATTAAACCCATATCAGAGTGCCTATACCAAGCACAAAAGTACTGAAACTGCAATAATACATATCCTTAATCACATTCACTTATCTGCTGCATCACCACATGGTTCAGTGGTCATTCTCCTTGATTTATCAGCTGCCTTCGACACCCTTGACCATAATATCCTTATAAATCGACTAACTTCTATCGGAATCTCTGATACCGCACTCGATTGGTTCATCTCATACCTAACTGATCGTTTTTACCAAATTAGTATAAACTCTCTAATCTCTAAACCTCGTAAAGTTACTCATGGAGTACCTCAAGGATCTGTCCTTGGACCACTCCTGTTCAATATCTACCTACTTCCCTTATTTAAAATTATTGACAAATACCCCACTATAGACTATCACTCGTATGCTGATGACATACAGTTACACTGTAGATTGATAGACCCTAACAATGACATAAATTTACTTAACAACTGCATTACTGATATACATAACTGGCTCACCAACAACTCATTATCACTAAACTGTCTTAAAAATGAATCAATGCATATTAAAACATCTACCACTA